>JAPQRN010000025.1:8253570-8270612 GCA_037367275.1 Coranthus polyacanthus | reverse complement strand
ACTGGCTCAAAGAAACCTTTGGACTGTCCTCTCCCAGGTTCATTGCCAATTTGTCTGCCGTTTTTGGGCCAAACGGGGTGGGGGATGACATGACCACGCATCATCGATCCACTCAACAAGGCCGGCTTCAACCACAGGTGCTTTCCCCAAGGGCTTTCATTTTCTTTTTCATAAGAGAAAATGACTTCACATTGCTCGCAGTATCAGCTTAAGATATGAAAATACACAAAAGACTCTAAGCAGACAACTTGATTACTCTACGTAAATTATTTTAACAGTATGAGCATGTGAAATTACTACATCCCACTCATACACTGCTGCTTCCCTGAGTGTATATTTAGTGTTCATAGATAATTGATACCATTTTTCAGTCTTCATTTGGGAAAAAAAGACCTTCAGGAAGGAATTCATACAAAGATGAAAAAATAATGAAAGTATTAATGGGATTCTTACTGACATCTTTTTTTTTAATTGATGCGTTCTTGAATCCTCAAATGCATAATTTTTTTTCCGTGTGTCTTGTGGAAAGTCATACAGCTTTAAATATATCTTGATGCTCCCAGCTTGCTATGTCTGGGCTGTGGTGAAGGAATTCTCATGTTTCATTAATACTATCCTCGTGTCAGTACTACTCTCCAAGTTTTATGCAGACTGCAGGAGGCATTTCTGAAAATCCCAATTCAAGCACACTTTTAGTTAAAATACCATGATAAAATGATTCATTTATATTGAGACTGTTTGAAAAACCTGGTAGCGTTTAACATCGCTCTAAGTAACTGCTCAGAAAGCAGGAACGAGACCAACAGGGATCTCATGAGACGTAATAGTAAACGCAGCCTGTAGCCCACCTTCGTCTCATTCATCATCCCACATCCTCACACAAACAAAAAGCTCAAGTTGAGCTTGTGGATGATTGCTCACAAGGGGGCTATTTTATTGCCCACCTTGACTCCAGCAGAGACCCACATTAGCAGATCGGTTTGTGCCAACATGCATGAACCAATGTTCTATATTTGGGATCCGATACAGTACACCATAATAATCAGAATAGACCTTAAATTCATGTTTCTGGAGTCTCTCGAACTGGCAAAGCAACTGGTCTTCATTTAATCTTTTACAACATTTACATTTACAACATCTGCGTGAATACTTAAACCGTGACAGGATTTACATATGGTTTAGAGCTTGGCTTGAAACTGGGCAGGTGCTGCTCAAATCTGATCCAGTGTATAATAATCCTCCATGTGTGTTTTTGCTTAACTGGTAATTTAACCAATGGGAGCATAGTCATGGAGAAAGTAAAAAAAGAATCTAAAACACCTGAACTGGACAACTGCTTTGACTACTTTACTACTACTATGACTTGACTTACTATGTATATTTCTACTTACTACTATGACTATTTGGTAAAGTAATGGTCTAATTACTTGTTTTAATTATATATTTTATTTTTAATTTGTTTAGAGCTATAGGACAATTGAATTTCCCGGAGGAGATTAATAAAGTTAATCTCATCTCATCTCATCTGATAAAAACTAATGATTTCAGAGTCTATGTGGGAATATAGATACAGATTTCAAAGGCTTTAAAAGTCATACACACCTGCCTGTTTTCACCATATCACATGAATTTAAAAAACAAACATGCTGTCAATCTGTGTGCGCTCAGATCCAGACTTGTGCTGATGCAAGTGCTGGTCAAGGTAAGAAGGTACACGATAAGTAAAAGGTTCAGACCTTGCTGACATAATAAATAGACTGCGAAGTCTCACTGAATGAAAATTCACCAATCCCTGGACTCCCTAAACCATGTATATGAGTTAGAGTTAAGCAATTGGAAAATGCTGAACTAATTGAGGCGACAGAACGGCAGCTCACTACTTAGTAGTTGACTGGGATCATTACTGAATGAAGTGAGGTAGGAAATCACTACCGGCATTAACTCTGACTTAAAACAGCTCCTGTGTTTCTGGATGCTCAAAGGTCTGAACACTGGAGCCACTGAATGAATCTCATTGAGGTGGTCTTCAAAATTTGACTACACACAGTCTCACTCTGCAGATTTTTAATGCACCCCTACTGTTTCTGGTTTTCTTCTCACTACTGTGCTTCCTACTTGCCACTGTAACTAATTAAGCCGCTGCCAGTGACTATCGCAACACCCGCTAAGAAGCCAAGAGTCCAAACTCGGATTACTTTAAGCCAATGGCCTTTCATTATATCAAGCCCTCACTCAGTCAGGAATTCCTGCTTGAGGCCTTGGAAACTGCTCATTATCCTCGTTGTTCAATCACCAGCCACACATGCATGGGGTCTTAAACACTGGAGCACACAAAGTTAGACCACTTTCCCTTGAATCCATCAGACATTGGGGCCTTTTGCTTCCAAAGGATTTTTATTGCACACAAAGATGTCACGCCACAAAAGACTGCTGGGAAATGAAGTCCCAGCAGTCTCATTTGACCTGTGCCCACATATCAGACGATATTTGACCTGACTTGTATTTAGCAGAAATTCGGCTTAAGTCATCAGTGTTAGGTCCCAGAGCTGCACACATCTGATTTGCTGAGCACTAGCTACTATTCAAGGCTCTAATAAGATTTTCAGAATGTTTATGTTATCCCTGCTCAACAGAAGGACAAAGAGACAAGCCAACACTGCATATAGGCCCAAACCCCAATCTTTATTCAGTCTTGCACATTTGATTTTGTTCCTAAATAAACAACCCCTCTGTTGAATCTTTGACTTGGTGTGAGTAAGTCATTGCATAGGAATTACAAGATAAAACTATTTACCTTATGTTTTTGTTACTGTTTTTTTGTTGTGAGTAACACATTGAATGGAGATAGCTACAGCGTAGCCATAAAAAAACACCGTAAAATAGAAAAATAAAACATTATTTTCTATTTTTTTCACAGCGGTTATGTTCTAAAACACACTCAACACCCACACCATTGTTAAACTCAATGAGAATGTTATAGGGAGAATACAACGTTCCTCTTAATGTCTCACTTCTTTGCAACACATCAGTCTCATATTTTCAACCATGTTACTAAAACCAAACTGAGGAGTTTGGACCCAAAATGGGTCACAGACCTTGTTTTATTGGGTGACCAACTGGTCAAGTAAAATACATGACAACGCTGTGATATGTGAATCATTTTCCTAATTCAAATAGAAGGAGAGCATGCAGCTTTGCATATTCTCAGTATCAGGGCAAGCCAATCTTTCTTGAACAAAGAAGAGTCTTTCAGAGACAGTGTTTTGACAGCAGAAAAGTAAGTCAATCATGTGTTTGAATTGTTGGTTTTGTGTGTCTGTTAGTTGGTAGCGAGTGTGCTGCTACCTAGACATTGCTTGTCAGTGATTGCTGATGTTATTTTGCTCGCCATGATTGATGAGTGACATTCTGACGTTCCACGTGGATCAGGCAGCCAAGTGTATTTATTCATCATTTTTCTGACGATGGAAGAATGAGTCAAAAAATGTAGATGTTATGGCAATTTATAATGCATTTATTGGTTCTTCAGGAGAGAAATTTCTTTTGTGGGTCTCGAGCTGGAAAAGTTTGAGAATCCCTGGTATGACATGTACCATATCTACATTAAAAATATAAGAACAACTAGCTTATGTTATATATAATGTGAATTAAACTTCAATACATTACTTCATTTATGCATCATGTCACAACGTCATCAAATTATTTCTTTTGTTAACGATTTGATTGAGAAACACCTAGCAGCAGAAATGTCATAGTGTATGTTTATATAGTTCAGCAAAACATTTTTTTCCTTGCGCAGACAGTGCTGCAGTTTTGATCATTTGTATTGAGTGTGCTTGCAGAACTCATGCCTTGAGTGGGAACAGATTCGTAAGCATCCAAGAAGAATTACAACATGGCTGTTTCCTCATATAGGTTTAGTTTCTAAACTACCAGGATGACGGCTGAGGCTGTTTCTCTCTGCTAAACCAGGAGACAGTTTTAGAGTTTTTTCGTGCTCGCCACAGACTCTCACACTCTCACTTAGTTGGATTTATTTAAAATGTCTTGAAGAGCAGCGCCTTTTTTTGGCAAAGTTCAACTGTTTCTCAGTGAAATAGAGCATCACATTTGTTCGAGCAGAACACTGCAATCATGCACTTCATCAGTTGATCAGCATGAGCTCCTACAGTCACTAATCACAGTTGAAAAAAAAAAAAAAGTCAATGAGGGGCACTCCATAATCTGAGAACGCACCCTTGATCTGATGATCATATACACACACTAACTACAGCCTCAAAAATGAAAGGCCACTCAACGGCTCAGTACAACAGCCTCCACAGTCACTGTTAAATGTTTTGAAAAGATATCAATGCATTAGATTGTGTTGATATGTAGCCGATAAAGTGGTTACTCTGTGAATCACGCAAAACTGAAATTTGTAAGACGCAAGAAACCAACCATTCACTAGCGTCACTGACTTTAATCTCCTTTATTTGCAGAGATATTTTATTGCTGTAAACATTTTTATCACCTTAACATCTTTTACACACTCTGGAGACATGAAGTGGACACTTTTCAGTTGTATTTGTGTGGAGCTTTTAGATAATCCACTCTGCTTTATTCTTTCAGTCAGTGTCACTTCTGGAGTGCACTTTTTGTTGTGAACTGAATCGCTTTGGACACAAAAAAAACCAAACAAACAAAACAAAAAACCTGACAGCATTAAAGTAAACATTGAGGCACTATGAGTAATTTGCTCCGAATTAGCATTGACAACATTGTCATTTACTATGCAGCTTCTTATTGTAGAAACAGCACAAGGATGTGTGTGCCATTGTGGATGGGAGACAGAGTTTTATAGTCAAATAAGAAGAATAACATCATTTAGACACAGTATTTGATTATTAATAGGATGTAATGTCCTGGCATAGTCTTTTGCCTTGTTCTAATCATAGGTTTAATAAACTCACAGTCTGTTTTGGAGCAGAAACTAAATTACTGTCGTCTCATGAATAATAGATCCTATTTTAAATACCGTATGCTTCTCAATTCATCACACGGAATATACTTGAGCAAATTCTGCCTCCACTAATGTGTTAGGGCAAAGAGTTATATTCTGAGAATCAGATATTTTTATTTTCTTAATTTCTGAGACGATTGCACGAAGATTCAGTGGAATGACTGCAGTAGGCGAATAGGGATTAGACTGCAGGCAGAGCATGGCTTTCTCACTGTTGATAGAGTCTGTACAATCAAAAAGAAGGCATACCCTGTTTGATGAATCAGATGGGCTTATCCACAGAGGAAGTATAATAAATTCAAATCTCTTTCATGCTTACCAAACAGAATATATGTTTTTAAATCCAGGAGGAAGACATTTTGGTATGTGTTTGTTTGCTATTCAAATGCTAATCGTGATTCGGTGTTATTTATTCTTCATGATTTTAAGGAAAACAGATTATATGGTGGTCACAGAATAGAGGTAAGCCTGCATCAGATGGAAAATCTCTGCAATGCACAAATGCAATGATAGGGTCAGTTTCCCCAAAGGGGTTGTCTGCACAAAGGCCAACAGCTGCCAACATGTAATTTGAAGCTTACAGGCTAGCATTTGACTGATACTCGCAAAAACACTTCCTCTTCTTTGTTTGAAAGGTACAAAACAGTATAGTACACAGTGTAGTGACACAACATTCACAGCTGCTTAAAGGGGTAGTCCCCAATGCAGTAGAGACCAATATTCATATTCATAACCTTTAGTCGAGATGGGATGGAAACGTTTAATTCACATGACTGATCAGCTGTTTCGTAAAACACAAAAACATGGCTGGTAGTAGCAACAGGTGAAATGTGGACGGAGACAAAATTATTTTTCATCACATCCATTTTTAATTGTAAAACCGCAAATAAAACAAAACACTATAGCCATGTGTAACGTAGCCTATAACACCATATTCTGACGACACGTCACAGCCTGGTTTAATGAGTCCAAACCACTTGATTCCCAGTTTCTTATCTTTCTTTCATTTTAAATTTTTTGATTCAAACTCGCTTGACAATTATATGGAAACACATATATACATATATTATATGAATGCCACAACCCCAGTCTGTAACACGGATGCGGAGTTGGATTAACCCTAATGGCATCATTATTTACATCTATCTTCCAAAAAAGGACTCTTCACATTTTGAAAAATCCCCCTTGCTAAGTGAACAACAACTTCCAAGCTAGTGACCTAGTCTACATAAGTCATTTGCGGTTTTATGTGGTGTTTTCTTTGGCAGGGATTTTGCAATTTAAATGCAAGGACTCTCCTCCCCGTGTGCAAATTTTCCACCACCCAACACTAATTTGCAAAGGCACAATTGCTGCATCTTTGGCTTAGTGCTTAAGCTAAGACAACTGTGATTGGTTTAAAGAAATACAAACAAGCCAGAGTGTTTTTTCACCTATTGCAGAATAATAATGTGTTCTGGCAAACCTTTCTCCAACACGGGCACAGTGCTAAAACAGTGTGTGAACATAGGTCTAGTTAAGTGAGACTACAGTGTTACCATCACTCTAGGTAATATGTATTTGTCCTTGACACTGGGCATATTCTGGCATAGCACCACACACACACACACACACACACACACACACACACACACACACACACACACACACACACACACACACACACACACCTCTGTGTTGCTTTAATGCTTGCTTCACCAGGGCTCATTAGGTTGAGAGACAGAGTGAATATTGTTAAAAGCATACACTAGGTGCAGTTGATTCTTTGATGAAAAAAGTCAACAATGCTCTTCTTTTTGGTTTGTCTGAGCCACCTGGGTGCCGTATTTTTTAATCTCTCCTCCTGTGCAGTAGTAAGGAAAATTAGTTTCGAGTCAAGTGGCAATATCATGCAAGTCAAGTGGAATAGTCCAGTACAAGTCTACTCTGTTTCTCTGCACAAATGACCAATACGACAAGATCATTTTAGGAGCCCTCTAGACTTTTTGTTCTACCTTTGCCAAAGTAAAGGCAATCTAAAGAAATAACTTCAATTTCTGTTGTAATTACAAGCCACAAGTTCTAGAACTGTGAAGACATTTCTGGATTTGAGTGTGCTTTAAAAGAACCTGAGCTTTTAAGGTCCATTTAAGCTGTGTTCTCTGGCCACAAAAAACAACCTTCTGACAGCCTTCCCTGAGGTTTCACACATCAGAAAAACCTCTAGTATGCCTCCTAGACAAAACAGGCTCTGAGTACTTGAGAAGGTGTAACACTTGGGGGAATGGTGTAAAACTTATTTCACCAAATTAGACGTGATTTCATCACTGTTTACTTACCTGGGGCAACGACGAGCTTTAAAATTCAAGTCAACAGACAGAAGTACTGATGAGAAGAAAAAAAAAAAGCAGAATATTAAAGAGCAAACCTTTGTGAGACTATTATGTACGAAGATTATGAAAAAGCTTAACTTTCATGTCAGAATTAATATTAATATGTTCTTGGCAAGAACACATATTCTCTAAGACTATATATCAAAGTAATTTTCCGACTGCGTGTGATTCATGTCTCGACACTTTATCTGCTCTGGACTCAAAAAAGATAAGCTACACAATTCCTTTTCTGTTTTGGACAAAGGCCCAGAAATGTGAGAACAATGCCACTGATGAGGAGACATCCCACACCTGCACAGCTTAATGAGAGACAAGGAACTGCATTTGTTTCCCCGATGTTTGAGTAGCAGTTTCTCACAGCCGAACTGATGTTGGTGAACATTCAGTACTTTGTGACAAGATAGTTTTACTGCTGTTTGAATAATTGGACCGAAAAATAGGCGATGTGGGCACTTTTGTGTGAAAGATAATCATATTTCTTGTGGCACCTGCAACATACCAAAGGCGCTAAATCTTTAATGGAATAACTGTCTGCAGATAAATAAATAAAAAATAACCATCAGTAAAGTTTAGTTCAATTATCAAAGCACAATAATGACTTGTTCCTGCACAGATAATCAGCTCATTTCCATAAATGTATGTTTCCCTTAACGTTATTGACGAGTGCACAGCAATGTTGAACAAATGTAAGCAGTGTTGAATTATGATTTGGAATAAATGTGCAGTCATGCATTCCTTGGAAGTGATTTATATTTCCTACCCTTCAGCAGAAATATCAGCAGAGCTATCGTTTGTTTTTCTCCTCTCCCCAGTGCACTATTTACCAGCTGGGAGGAAGTAAATCTCTTCATCGAAATCAATTAATCAAACAACAAACCACAGTTTACTGATACGATGAGGACAGACAACACCCTTATAATCATGAGTGTACTCAAAAAACAAATGCAGAGGGAAAACAAATTAGCCTAGGTTAAATATTGTAACCTTTACGATGGCAGTCAAATGTAAATTAAATTAATTTGATCCATTTCAGCGCTACATAAAACATCCAAGGTGAAAAGGTGTAGTCGTGACTGACTTCTTGTTCTATGATTTACAAGGGTAACACCATTAGCCGCTTAGCCAAAATCTCTTTTGTCAAGTACGCCAGCAATGACAGCTGCAAGCATACCTACAGTGCAATACAAAAACCTGCGTTTGTATACTTAGTAAATTTCAAACCTGCCAACTCCATCTTGTTGTAATTAATTTGTGGGCAAAACACATGTAGACACTGTTTCAAGCGACATTTTCCAGACAGTTGAAAGAGGAACATGACCAGAATGTTTAGTTTTACCGCATATTTATTGTACACATTTTCACACACGCACTGTATCTGCTGTATGCACACATCCCAGATCTACTTTTAGGTACACCTACTCAGTAACCTATACCACACAGGACTCACAGTTGCCTCGGAAACCGCCTGCTACAGATTCACCAGATAAGGATACAGATATGTTCCACAGGGATCTTGATCAGTGCTGACTCCAGCGGATATTTCGGCAGTATTTTTTACACATCCTGTTTTCGCTTAATCGAAAAAGGTGCGGCACTAAAGGCCATGTTCAAAGACCCAACATGAGATAAAAGTCCTCAACTCCACTTTTATCATCCATGCCTATCAACAGTGTTTTCAATAAATTACTCGAAAAGCATGAAATGTTGTTCATCATAAGAGACTTTGGGGCCCCGGGGTTTTTGAGGTGGCTGAGTCAGCTGCGGCGATGGACTAGAGCACCTGTTGGACTTGCAGTTACCGAGCTACTTATCTCCCCGAAGACTGCTAGAAAATGCATAGCACAAAATACATGTTTAAGTTCTTTGCTGAAGGTTTTTTTTTTTTTTTTTCTTTCTTTTTTGAAGGAAAGCTTCCGTCAGCAAATATGAGCTTGCTCCATCTTAAAACTCACAGGAAAGAAGCAAATACTATCTATTCAGACTCATTCCCCAGCAGATTAAAACACCAGCTCTGTCGTTGTTCTGTACCTCGTATGCTAGTTCAACAACCGAATCCTACTAAAGTATCAGTCAATGGGAGGGAACGTCTCTGTGAATTTTTTTCACAATTTACTCTCAGTCTGATTAAACCTTTGTCTGACATTTGCTCTTGTGAGGAGCACTGCATTAAAACTCACAGCTGAACAGCACCCTTAATGATGCTGCACATTATTCTGCTGGAGAAATCCCTTTCAACAGCTTGGACTGGAGCCATGAAGTGGCACGGCAATTTTTGGGTGCAGTGTGATGTTAACCATTACTCAGCTGGTACTTAGTAAGGCATCTACTTCAAGATTTGATGAGTTGTGAATTCTAAAGTTGCAAACAGTCCTGAGCGCTTACATTGTACTCGGCTTTTACCTGAATACTTAATGGCATCTCGAGAGCAAAGGTCTTGCCATTCTGCTCTGACCTATCTAGATAATGAGGCAGATAACTGGTTGTCTCTGTCTGTACTATTTTTGTAAACCCATGTGCCCCCCCCCCCAAAAAAAAAATGTGATGCACTAGGGAGGCTGTTTTGGCCTTTTCAACTTTCAGGCAAATAGTAAACCTGTCTCGTTTGACATACTTATGCTAATGTAGCCCGGTTGTGTACGCGGGGAAAGATGCCAATAAAGAAATAGGTACACAGACAGCGGATGATATTGTATTTAGCGTGAATCATTTTCTCTTGCCGCAGTGCTTAAACCCTTTACAACGGAATCTGCCAGTCAGATAGCTGCATTGATAGCATATCAAAAGGAAATGAATGCACGCTCTTCATTTTGTCTGCCCCAGGGATATTCTATCTCAAAGTTGATGTAAGAAGCCATATGATATGGAGTATGATGAAAAAAAAAAAAATTAGAAGATACATTTTAAGTCACAGTCACAGGAGTATTACCAAAGTTCAGATAACAGCAACCGCTACTCAGGCAATTCTTTGACTCAGCGTGCTGCCATTGCTGGAATTTAAATCTCGGGTGGAGGAGAGATCTAAACCTTTCAGGCAGCGGAGCAGCGGCCCCGCTACTCCCATCATTTAGAGGCTTTCAAACTCACATGATTGTGGCCGGGAAGTACATTAGGTCGGTTATGCTCGGGATACGCGGAGCCCGGTTTGACACTGTGCTGCTTTGATCCAGCAGCCAGTTCCCGTTGCCCTGGGTGCTGTGTGAAGTATCGGTCCCTGAGTAAGTGTAAGGCCCGGGATGTAGGAACGTCGCCTCAGACTGTGCCTTGTGGCTCGACAACGCACCACACGAAGGTAAAAATATTTAGAGGTCATCCAGGAGTGTACAAGAAGCAGTCAAATTTCTCACCTCTAAATCACTAAATGTAAACATCCAATTAAAATCACCTCTGTCCCTCTGCTTCTTTTTTTTCATGTCATTTCTTTGGTTTCACAGTGACTCATTACTGGCTTTCTGCGTGCTCTCTGCATACCACAGTTTGCTCATTAAATAAGTAACCACATATAAAATTGGAATCTTGGGGTTTGTAATTACAGCGCATGTCACTGGTGTTTGTTCTTTTAAATTAAATGTATGAGGGACTGCAGTTTGCGTGTCACAAAAGTCTGTAAGAAACCCAGGAGTGACTTTGCATGGAGAGATAACATGATGCTGGTAAGTGCACAGCGTTTTTTTGTGTAAACGTTGGCTCCACTTTTTCCTCCTCCTCCACTAATGGCTCCAAAACAACCAGCTGAAAGTGGTGCAGTTAAATACACTGAAAGGACCTGCTTAATCATTTAGGAAAAAAAAAAACCGAAGAGTCCTTTATTGTTGGTAAGGATGATAATGAAGTGCAAAACCCTCTTGCCATTTTTTTTTTTTTTCCAGGGAGTGTCTAATGAGAGAGGTGCCCTACTTTAACAAAGAGTCTATCTTTTGCAGCGCACACACACACACACAAAAAAAAAAAACAGACAAGACAAATATAGATAACATAATTAAATCAAACAATGTGGAAGGAAAATAGGAGCTCAGTTAGACGAGAAGCTCAAAATGTTGAACTGGATACTGAACAGCAAAGCCCTGGAGACATTTGAGACGTACAGTTAGGATGATTTCTGGGTGATGGTAGATTGTTATTTTTGTGGTCTGTCTTAGCTGAGATGCTCTGAGGGATTCAAATGTGGGTTTGACATACAGAGTTTTTAATTAATGCTCACTCAGTGAAAAATGCACGTTCTTCTGTTTTATCTGCTCAAATGGACATTTTCATTCCTTTAATTAGATAAGTTCAAACAGAGTCAAATATTTGAATCCTCACTGAGGCCATTTTTAAAAAAAATATTTGACTCCCTAATGTTTAAGAAACTGGCTGCATGATTGAGCACGCACTCACCGGTAAAGCAGAATGAAAACAGAATAATGAAATCAGAAAAGGACAATATATATGCATATTGGCAGGAAATGAAAGCACCAAATTCATCTGTCTGCCATATATATATATATATGCACATTTTAATTCAAGATCACTGATGTACCTGGACAAGCAGGCAAGATTTCTTTTACAGCTCGCAGGCCATACTGTTCCCCAGTGAAAATTGTAAACCATGGAGGCAATGTGGGACACTGCCTACTGTATATTTCATCTTAGATTCAGCCTAAAAATGTGTCCCAATTCCTCAATCATTTATAATAAAGTTTATTTATATGAAGGTGTGCTGGGGTGGGACTCACAGTAACTCAGGACACTTTGCCCACAGAAATAATGGCATCAGGACACAGCGAGTCTGTAACTTTTGATCCACTTGAAGGCAATCATCTGCGACACACGATGATGTCTGTGTAACTGAAAAAGAAAAAGAAAAAAAAATACATCTAAAAGGGAAAAAAAAAACAGCAATTGTGCATTTTGTCACTGCCTGGTCTTATCAGGTTCACAGAATTTGACAACTGAGATGAGATGATGCACAAACAAGTGCATTGAGTCTGCATCTCTGACACAAACACACACAAACACACACACTGGCTACAACTTCCATGTCCACCACGTAACATTATTCCAAGTATAGTGGCTCTGGTGCGTCAACGTGGCAGGGGAATCTGTTTAGAGTGCTTGAAAACTTTTACAAAAACACTGTTACTTGCCGGCGGTACGATAAGATATATCGAATGGTTCACAGGACACAGGATACTGTAGCATAACAACAATATAATATTTTTTTTCTCTTCTGCTTCATTTTACGTTTGCACTAATTAAAAAAAAAAGAAAGAAATAGTGGATGCATCTGTGGATGATTATTATAAACAAACCTTTACTTTGTCAGTCTTCTGTAAGTTTCATACTCAGTTTTATTAGTGATAATGGGGTTTATATACCTTAATCTATCTATAACTGACTGGCAAATAAAGTCAGTTATAGATAGATGTTTTGGCATCTTTTACATCACACATTTACGTTGTAGTAACTGTGAGGAATACCTTATATCTCTGACTCCAAAGTGGCTCCAGGTTTTTCCCACTCAGCTGCTTCAGAATATGACATGAATGCAGCATTAGCCTGATTGTTGCCGCCACCAGCCTCCCCATTTCCTAAACACAAAAAGCAGATGGAAACTCTAAGTGTCCTCTCCCAGGCTCGCTGCTGACTCTTCTGCCTTTTCCTGACGGCACGGGGGTGTTACACGGCCACACATTATACGCAGGTGTGCATTGGTTCTTGTCATTTTTCATGAAGAGAAAATGAATTCAAGGTGCGTGCAGTACCAGACCCATGCATGAAAAGACCCAAACTGAACGCCGTAAGTGGACTATTTCATTAGTATAAGAGGATTATTTAAACAGCATTTTGTATACATTTCAGTCCCATGATTTTTGATCCATATAAGTAGTTGCTCAGTTCAGCTATTTCTTTGACCGGCCGGTCCACATATTTCATATTTTGGTTAACTTCCACATCTTTTACTAGCTTTGAGCAACTCTAGTCCCACTGTGCACGGGAATAGTTAGCTCAAAATGCATACTGACAACTCTGAGAATACTTCCATGTGTCCTGCTGACAGTAAGGGAATTAATATGTGGAAATGGGAGACAAGCTCAGTAACAGATTACAGAGAACACCTGTAAGCTCCATGACCTTGATCATTGCCTCTTTGTGGCAGGTGCCATCATAGCTGTTATTAATAGAATAGCTGCTGACTGCACTCCAGCAGGTCGTCTTTGTCGGAGGTTTTCACAGGCTCTGATCACTGAAAACTAATGGCTTTCATTTGGATCTGACAGCTTGGTATTTGCAGGTCCCTCTTGAATTGATAGATTGCATAATTTGGAGTCATTTGTTTACCCAGTCTATCTTGTGTGTGCTGTTTTGCCTTCCTAAAACTGTAAAATAACAGAACAGGAACGGGATATGATTAATAGGACAAGTTAAAATGATAAAGCTTATTGCTGTAAAATAATACGTGTGGTCAGCCATATTTTGTAGAATGTGTCATGGCAGGTTAATTAAAAGACCTGGCATAAATGAGGACATCAGATGGTAGTCGCATGTGATCCACGAGGTCAGTCTATGCTGACGTCTTGACTCACCCAGGGCTGTTGCTGTTCTGTGGCATAATCACACCAACTTGCATGGCAGTCTCCACACAGACGATAAGCTAATCAAATCCCCTGCCCAAGTAGTCCAGAGGGAATTTGTATATGATGGCAATCTGTGAGCATCTCTTGCAGAGAGCCAAGAAGCTTCTGCAGAGACATGATCAAAGGATCCAAACTGTGCTGCTTTAGGGAGGTAGCGGAGCCGCAATAAACACTACAAGAAATTCACCAGTCAACACTTGGGAGAGAATGGGTCCAGGAAAGATACCCATCAGCACTCATACCCTGTGTGGTGTCTATCAGGACAATTAGTTAGTTTTGTTTATTGTCCTTTCAGACATTCTCTTTTTGTCTGTGGCAACTGTCAGATAAATACAACCACAGTAGAAAAGACATTACAATTAAAGACAGCAAAATGTTCAACAGCAATATCGCCATCAAGAACTGAGTGCGACAAAATGTGTGTCAGACCGCTCGCGTGGATTTGCTTAACAGAACAACAGTGGACAAGTAATTACCTCCGTCCTGATGATAACAACCGGTATTCACCACAGATGGTTTTTGATACTTTACGGAGGATTCCCCACCCCTTTCTCACCACTAGATATGATCCACAATCTTGCCAGACATATTGCCAATCTTTTTTTACATTACATCATATTAATCTTATTAAATGAAAATTTTGAAACAAGTTGCCAAGTTACAGAATCAACCCTGCTTTTATTTTGAACCCGTAGGTCATATGTCAGATTTTTCTGCAGAGGTGGGTTTTTTTTTTTTTTTTTTTTTATCAGCGTAAGGCTTCGACACTGGCTTGAATCATAATTGTCATATTCCATAGATTTTACACAGAACTCAGCTTATTCATAATTAAGTAGAGACAGATGTTTTCTTTGAAGGATTTTTTTTCCCTCAATAGAAACTCAAAATGACTTCCACAGACATCAGAAGCACACAGAACAGAAACCCATAACCCAGACTAATGTGTTTTTTATGTACGTCCTTCATGTCAAGGTAACCCACAGCATCCGGCTTTATGGGTGAAGAGAGACGCATCGGGCATGGAAGAAATAGTGCTGTGATGGTTGGCAGCATGTCCACAAATGCACACTAGCCCACAGATATTAGCCCACCATGCCATGAGCCTTTCCCTTCAGAAATGTCGCTTATCTTCCCATGCATAAACAATATATGTGTTTGCCATTTCAAATAAAATAAGTTCAACTTTGGAAACAAAGTGCATGCATGCAAATGCTGAGTTGCTTTCTACATATACTGTATGTTGTTCGAGTGCTTAAGACCGTGACGGTTCAAGGCTGTTCATGGGAGTTGACATCAAGTGCGTACAGTTTGGCTCATTGTTGAAACAAAGATTTCACAAAATGAAGAATCAGTGATGTGAGCAAAAGTGAGTTTTTTAAATGTCAACTGCAAAGACGTGAACAAACGGACTTTTTCACATTTGACGAGAAGGCGCTTTTTTTTTTTAATCTTGTCTCTGTAAAGTTATACATGTGGCCTCCAATCTGCGGCCATGTGATGACAGAGAGATTGATGTCTACAGTAAGGTTGACAGATTGAGAGCACATGTACAGCCTGATGCAATCAAAGGCAATATATGGTTGTCTCTTTTCGCCTTGCTCCCATTCTTTTACAGTTCAAAAGCCAAACAAGTACAAACAAACAAAGCCAAAATACACACATAATTTGGCCCGTTAGATCCTAGTTTCTTTTTCTGTGCTTGTTTTTTGAAGTTTCAAGCTCATTTCAGTGATAGATAAGCCTGAATGAGTGGCATGTGGTATTTCTTGCCATTTGTTGGGAGTAGGGGGGCCATATTCAAGCTGTGACACGTTGCTGCTTCAGTGTAGAATTTAATGTATTACTGCAACCCAGCAGTATGCATTTCTGCTGAGCTGTAAGCGCATACTGCCTCTTGTTACGACTGAAATTTATGTTGCTATGTAAATAATTAAAGAGCTGTGTTTGTTCTGCAGTATTCAAGAACATGTGGAGCGCTGGTATCACAGCATGCGCTCGTGTTAAAGATTGCATCGGTTTTTGGAAAATGTAATCGTTATTAGGTACCGGTGCCTTATTTTGGTCAGACAGGTGCAACGTGTGGGAGAGAAGGTAAGGCAGAGAGCCTCATGGGATGTGTAAAATTGGCAAAGTGGTAAACCGTATAGGACCTTGATGGATGACTTGGAAGAGGGAAGCACGGTAATATTTTGGGAGGGGAAATCTCATTTTCTCCAAGCTAGCATAAGGGAGCACTAAACTCAATCAAACATAAATGTAATCAAACATGTCATCGCTCTTTGTAGCCGTGCAGGGAGTTTTCTGACCACAGCCTACAGTACTCTCTGCCTTTCTCGCTCTCCCTCCCCCTCGCTTTCCGGCCCTCCTTTTGCTTTGCTCTTCATCACTCCATAAACAAAGACGCAACCGTCAGAGTAGTTAAGGTCACTGTGAGGTTAGAGTGAAGAGCCATATAAGAGAGGCACTTTATTGCTTCTTTTTGAGAAAATAATTGTGTTTTATCTTACTGGCTTAACTTCGCATCAAGGTGATGTGGGAGGCGAGGCAAGCGCAGATCTCAGACTATAAAGACTTTTTAGTAAGAACACATTAAATTAACAGACCTATTTTTTTTTATAAAAACAGATGTTATAAAAGGTATATAGACTGGAACTAAAGACTTAATTTGTGATTAAAGAATCACAAATGATTTATAGATAAGTTGTAAACCGTTAATAAAAGCCATTTATTGGGTTGTCAGATTGTGACAAGTCCAATATTGATGGCGCTGAAGTAACACAGTCATATATGTGTAATGTATTGAAAATTAAAAAGTCTGCATATGTTAATGTTAATAAACCATTCATAAATTGCTATTACAAAAATATAGTCTTGTAAATGCTATGGATTGTGCTCCACAATGTAAAGGGGTTTCCTGAATAACAAAGGGGCTACAATAGCTTAGTGTAGAGAGAGGGTAAACAGAGTTATTTACAGACTGAATAGAATAGAATAGAATAGAATAGAATAGAATAGAATAGAATAGAATAGAATAGAATAGAATAGAATAGAATA
>JAPQRN010000025.1:8208247-8238003 GCA_037367275.1 Coranthus polyacanthus | reverse complement strand
TGAGAACAATAAGTGCATTTGTTAACTGTGATGTCTGACGCTGTCTGTCTGGAGCGTTACAGCATCCTGATTCTATAAAGAATTGAATTTTATGAAAACACAAAACCTGAGGGATCTACACCTCTGATCCTAAGCTGCTGCTCGCTGAATGCAGAGAGGGTTAGACGAGTCTTGCTCTCGTTATCTTTATGTTGATTGGGCTTATTTTTATTTTTAGCTAACCCAATTAAAGCATGGCTTTAACACACAGATGAAAGGCGTTTAATTGTTAAATAAAACATCCGTTTAAACTACTTCGGTTCATTTGCAAATTTCTGAGCAATTACAATAATATTTATGTCATCAGTAGGAAGAAGGTGAAGGTGAATGATGAAGATGGTCAAGATCAGCAGTGATACAACCTGGACTTTTCATGTCATGCGTTCAAGTTATTGACCAAGAAATCTGTTTCTTTTAATGACACACGGTTTCCTTATGAAATGTATTTCACTACAGATTACAGATTAAAACATGCCCCTAAGTGTAACTTATGTTCCATTAGATTAGTCATAGTGATGAGCATATTTAAATACTTATTTCAACATTATCTTAAATTATTATTGTATGTAACTGTGGCCGAATGTGACATTTACACAGTGAAGTAGACTGATGTTAACACTTGCTGCAGAGATGTAAGCTACAAGTGCACGGACACACGAAGGCAACGTGATGCTGGACATGTTATTTTCATTTAGTTTTTGAAGTGCATTTTGTTGCCTTGTAACTAATCCTCTTAAAATAAAAAGGCCACCAGAAAAGGCAGCTTGTACATTCTCTGTTTTCTCAAAGCAGGACGTGAGTGAAAAAGATACAACATAAACAACGTCGATTTATTGTTGAATCAAACATGCGTCTTGATCGCTCAGTGTAACTCCATCCTCTGTGTCGTGTGTGGACAGGCAGGCTGCACAGTGTGCATAGCCCAATGTGGTGCAGATGCACTTTTGCACTTTGTTTTAAATCAGCCTTTTAAATTACAGAATGAACAATGCAGAATTAAAACAAAAAATCCCTTTAAAGCCCTATTTGCATGGGACTAATATTACCTGGTATTACCTCAGGAAATGTATAATTGTGGAGGTTGTCTGTGATTTTAATCCTATGCAAATTTGCCACGTTCTGAACTTATAAAGTAAAAATGCTAAAACCACCTACCCTATTTAACTGTGAACTCGCATCTCTGTGGTAGGGGGCGATTTGCAACATTTTTACTTTTCTCCGTGCCTTTATTCTGCTTTTCCCGGTCAAGAATTTCGTAGGCTGCACTGGCAGCTACGAATTATAGTAGCATTTTTGTGCAGCGACCCGTTCGCAGAAAGAGCAAACTCAAATCCCTCCGAAGAGCGGAACCTCCAAAGATGATGAGCTGGATGACATTTATGGCAGCGTTGAGTAATGAATATGTTACTATCTCTCAACGGGCTCCACAGTTATTATGTGGTAGCTTATTAGTAGTGAGCCTTGACATCAGATCCGGGGGATAATGCCAGTAAATTGGTGTCAAAAACAGGCTTTGCTTATACCATGCGAATGTAGCACAGGCTACACAGACATGGGGGTTAATTGCTAAATCACACGGTCCACATGTAATACTAGTCAGTGTGTGAATAGGGCTTAAGTCATCTACTGATTTTAACAATGTGCAGAACTGTATTCTGATTACCACCTATTTAAATTCTAACTCATATTTGTATTCTAAAACCTAATGCTTGTGTATTCCATTACTCCCCAACACTGACGGCGACAGTGTTCCTAAAGTGTGCACAGAAGTGGGTGGTTGTGCTTTGTTCGTGGTTAGTGGTCTGTAGCACATTATTAGTACAGTAGTGCAGCTTAGCTCTACAATACCAGCATTCTGCATTCACTCTTAAAATGTCATTTCTACGGTTCACACACGCACAATCGACCCCCAACATGCCGTGGATGTGTTGTCCACTGCCATGAATTTATGCAGAGGGTATGGAATAACTTTAATTAGGCACAGAGCGGGATAGTAAGTTGCGGAAAGGTGGAGAGTTTGATATTTAGCCCGGGCATCTCTTTGTGGAGTTTCCTTTGTTCACTTTAGTCTCAACATATTGATCTTTGTAACAATGGGTGGAAAGATCTCAGTGTGCTTTATGACTCAGCAGATTGGTTCTGCCGTTAGTCACAGGGCCTAGCCAAGTTGTACACACAGCAACCATCTTTACTTGGCAGAAGCAGGGTGTCTTAATGATAAGAACGCCGAAACTGTTGACGAGCTGAAAAATAAGAGACCACATAAAAATTCCCTACAACACAATGGTTTGATCAATCAGTATGCCACGGTGAATGTTGTTTAACTTATCCTTGTGCAAGAATAGAAATCTTCACTGTGGGGACTCACTGTGTGGAGGCTTCACCTTGGATAACATCCAGTATTGTACTCAGCTGGTTCTTAATTAAACGGTGAAGACTGCACTGTGCCTGAAAGATCTGGCGAGTGCTGGTCCAGGGATCGTGCCGTTTGGCTCTCCAGGACTCCTGTGAGAGCAAACAGTAACTACATTTGCCTCTAACGCATTCTGTAAATCAAAAGCAAGCACTATTACCACTATTACTTATACAGCTTACGGCTGCTGCTGCTGCTGCTGCTGCTGACAGTCCACATCTGGCACTCTTTTAGGCTTTCATATCTCAGTTGTTGTTTTTACCTCATCTTATATTAAGATGAGATACCCGCACCTCACACGGCAGAGTGGACTAATCAGCAGCTCTGACATATGAGAGGCTGCGTGAGAAAACTTTGTGTTTTCGCAGAATAAAAATATACTGCTAACATATTTGCAGGAAGTATTTACTGAAACATTTCCAGTGCCTGACTAAAGCTTTTGATTTTTCTTCTCCAGCAAACAGTGCAGTTGTATAATATTTCTGTACAGTTCTAATGAGCATCATTACTCCTGCATTGATGCAGTGCCAAATGAGCTCATTGAATTTTTAAAAAGGCACAGTTATTTAAAGCAAGTGATTTGAACATTAAATCTGCATCAAAAATCTGCTTGAGACTCACATCACAGCAATTAAGCATATTTTCCCAAGGCCATTAGCAATTAAATGGGTAGTGCAGGGGTGAGGGGGTACAGAATAAAACATTTCAATAAACTTAGGGAAATATAATGTATTGATATACTCTGAATGAAGTGACTGGGTCACAAAGAGCCCACATCAGAGGGCAGAAGCTCAGCTGCTTTAGTCTCAGCCCGAGCAGATGGTAAGTACACAGAGAATCACTAAAATGGTGTCACAGTAGCATTTTAAATAACCTACTAAGATCTTAACCCCTGAATCTGACTGTGGTTATAGTAAGCCATCACGAATTCAGTTTCAAGGTACAGTTTTCATGCATCCACCGCTCCCCAGGTACCTTCTTTTTCGCTCGTGTACGGCACATTCTCTTTTCTCAAAACATCACGTCTTAATTTTTTTCTTTCTCCTCTCAATCCTTGTTTCTTTTGATTCTCCAGAGGGAGATCAGACGTTGCCTTTGCAGAGGAATTTAATTTCTTGAGTCAATGCTAAGAAGTGACTGTGTTCTATTAGAAGAAGCGCACTGTTCAGGCCTATCGCTGTAGTCCAGTGAGCAAGAAATCTCGCCAACACAAACATGATAAGCTCTGCCTGTCCTGGTTCTTGACAGAATGCTGAAATTGTGTGATTGTTACAGCAGTGAAAATCCCTCAGGTGAAAAATACAACACAGGGTAGCTTCACTGCGGCACCCACCTATTTGGCAGATATAGAAGTTGACACGCCATAGCAGCATCACAATGCATGACAGCAGCAAAATTAAAAATAGTCCAAAAAAATAGAGAGACAGATTTAACAAAAGGGTAAAACGCTTGCTTGGAAATTACTGACTAAAATTTAGCTCACAAACAGCAAAATGTCCTTTTAAATACAATTTATCTCATACTAAAGCCTTTTCGTTTTCACCTGTAATTTCAATCTTACAAGTCTTTGATTCTTAGTTTTTCAGCTACCAAACTTCTTGTCTTTGAGCAAAGTATTCTTAGAGGAGTCTTTTTAAGGTTTTGAATCACAATTGTAATCCACGGGAATAAGAAGAATAGGACAGGCAGGTACAGTCATGCCTGATGTCAGCTGGGATTTGTGATGATATGTTATCTAAGGCCACTCTGGGAAAAGTTCCTGAATAATCCTGTTGGGTGCCACAGAAGGGAGATGTGGCACGACAAGCACAGGCCAGTAGCATTTTGATATGATTCTTATTTCATTCCAAAGTGCACAGTGTTTGTCAAATTAACAAATAGAAGCAAATGTAACACTCACACACAGAAACCGAGGAGTGAGCTGTAGGTGCAAATGGCTAAGGACTGCTTTTCACTGTGCTGTTGAATGGGATATTAAAATAATGTAAAATCAGACATCATTAACACCTTCCAAACACCTTTACCCAACACTTTCATTTCAGTCTGCTAGATCCCGCCTTATGACGTCAAAGCAGTGTGAAAAAGAAGGGGGAAAAAAAATCACACTTATACTGCTTCCAAGTGTGAGCGACACACAGATGCAAAGGAAGAAAGTTCTGCCAAAGCGTCAAAGTACACAAAAAGTGAGCAAACTTGGGGGTCAGGTGTACATCAGCCTGCTGTTACCGCCAGGTGTTACATCAACAAGTCAGCTGACTGTCAGCGGTCCGCAGGGTGCAGGCGCAGACCCTGTCAAGGTCTGTGTCTCCGAGGGCGTCCCGGTGGAGCATGTGCACGGAGCAAGTCAGCCTTCAACATCAGTGTCATTCGGTGCTCACAGTTCATGAAGCGGTGCAATTTGCACAGGCAACTCAAGAATGCAATGTGAACACAACACAGTGTGACAACCAGAGACAAGTGAAAGCCATCAGTCCAAGAGGCTGACATGCACATGGTCCATTACTTTACACACAAATTTCCCTTCCTGCCTGTTCTCTTTTTTGAAAGGGAATTGAGTTAACAAGGCAAGTTTGACGCACGACAATCCCTTACCTGTAAGGCAAAACCTTCACCGCGCTTCTGATCCACAGTATGCTGTTATTTGGGCCTGATGTAACCCGGTAACAAAACAGGACACAAATATTACAGTACAATGAAACAAGAGGACATCTGTTTATTACAGCTTCTGCACTCGCACCCTGAGATAAAAAAAAAGAAAGAAGCACAGCCTGTTCTGATTTAACCGAGTGGATCACAGAAAAAGGAAATTCTGTGTGCAGTTACATGAGCTTCGGAGCTGGAGGTCAGGGGTACAGACTGAACAGCTGTGCTCTTAATATGGGCCTCAGCGACAAGCGGGGAGCTCAGTACAGTAGCAGGTTCAGCGCAGGGCTACAGCTGACCACATCAAAGACCTCCGCTGTGGGAAGTGAGGAACAGAGGAATGGAGGATATAACTTCCACAGATGGCTGTCTCTCAGTTACGGGAGCAGGTATTGGCAAAGAAACACTGTTGGTTGAATACGAAACACGGCATTTTTACATTACAAGTTTCGGTTTATAGAAAATAGAAACAGAAAGTCAGTCATGTTCTCAGAAAGGATCGGTACTTCATTTACAAGTCAGTCATTAGATGAAATGGCAAAGTCAATTTTTTGTCGACGGAATAATTTACTCCTTGAAAGATATTGCAAGTGCATGATTATAACCAGCCTATTTTCTATCATTATGCTACATTATTTATTGGAATATTTATCTGTACTGTGTCTCTCTATACAAATGATACGGGAATTCTTGGATTAAGATATTTCAACAGGTAGGACTTGAGAAAATGTGTCTACTCTAACACCGGGTTGGTTCATGCACATTATAACATGTTCACCTCCGTTCTGCTTTAACAAATGTGACTCTTGCTTTTGACATCTGTTGCCCGAATCTATTACCCCAGGGGGAAAAAAAAAAAAGAATCGGCGTAAAAAGTGTTCCCATATTTAACGTTAAACCGTGAAGCATGTTTGGATTTCTGGTCGGTGAAGCACAGAAGCCATAGAGAGGTCAACAAAGCTATGTCAGCCATAAATCTGAAATAACTTGAGCAAGCAAAAGCTGAGATTACAGTAGACCAACGAACAGTTTCCTGCTTGGGGAAGCTTCTGAAAGAACCTCTGTGATGACAAGGAACAAAGTGAGTTTAACCCATTTAAAAGCAGCATTTGAAGACAAATAAAACTCTAAAACTTGCACTCACCATCTTTAGTAGTTAATACATCTCAAGTGTGACTTCCTTTTATGTACAATCTGAAAGTTATTATCTTATTGGGAGCGCTTTAGATCATTTCCCATTATATATAGATATCTAACATTTGACATTACTGGAATCTATTTTTTTTAAACTGCTCTTAGTAACACAATGAGATAATACTATATTTATAGTTCTCTTTCCCTTTCCCATTACGCATTAATGTTAATTCTGACAGGAACACTGGGTATTATTGCAGCTCTTGAGGAAGATCATCTTGTGCTTATGTTTTTCAACACCAAATAAATCTCACATTATGTTGGAGACAAGTGTGAATTCATGGACAGATTAGTGTTGCTTTACTGGTGTGGAAAAATACTTCTCAAGAAGTACTGTAGCTAAGCCTGCAATCATCAGGACTATTTAAAGGAACAATGTGCCAACTGCAGAGGATGAACAACCTTCAAGGAGCGGCGGAGACATTTAAGCAGATGTCATATCGTAATATTCATACGTTGCAGTGTAATTAAAGGACTTACACAAAGTAACTAAGTCTCTCTTTTTTCCTCCCTGTATCTCATAGATCCCTCAGGTGAGCTACGCCTCTACAGCGCCAGAGTTGAGTGACAACACTCGCTACGACTTCTTCTCCCGGGTCGTGCCCCCAGACACCTACCAGGCCCAGGCCATGGTGGACATCGTCAAAGCCATGCGATGGAACTACGTGTCCACTGTCGCTTCAGAGGGAAATTATGGAGAAAGCGGCGTCGACGCATTTATCCAAAAGTCTCGAGAGGATGGTGAGTTTCTCTTTAAATATTTCCTCAAGCAGTTTGTTTACACTGATGAGAAAGCTGTTCTCCCTATGTGGATCTAATTTTTTGAACCACTGAACGTAATTCACCATAACAGCTCATATAATTCAGTCTTTCCACTCGACAAATACATCCAGAAAACAATTCGTTTGACAGAATTGCCACAATCAAGAGGATTTCTTTGTAAAAGTGAGGGAAGTAAGTACCAAGCTATTGCATTCATTGAGGTGACCAAATGCAAACTGACATTCACCCGGACATATATGCTGCGATCTCAAATGGATGCAGCTGTGTTAGCTAACATTTCGTACTTGTAAAATAAAAGTGCACAAGAATGTAGCCCAGAGGTAGCTAGCTTCTACTACTGTTCATGTTCTACTCGTAAAGATGTTTCACATTTCCACTTCCTAGTCTGAGATGGTTTCAGTTTTAGAACATGAAGACTGCTGGGTATGATTAATGCTGAAATTTGAATTTCACTAAGCTCTGAACCTATATCTTCAGGGAATACTTGTACAGTATCTGCAGTGCATTTCATACAGAAAGTGGAAATTGAATTTCATTTTCAAAACTGGAAGGCACTGACAGTGTAAATGGCTGAAGAACTAGCCTGAAGCAACATAAGGAGATGGCATTGTACAGTGTGGGGAATACGATCATTTTGGCTCAGGAAGCTGCCGGCACACTCTCAGTCTGACCCTTGACCCTTTCTGAAGCAGAATGTAATCACTACCGACGTGTCCAGTACTCTCTGTGCCACTGCGTCCCTTTCTTCACTGCCAGCTCTTAGCTGCTGCCCATCATCAGCTGTCCTGGAGAAGCACCAGTAGCAGATTACTCCTGCAGAGCTCTCCAGTCTCTCCAGCTGAGCTGCCCATATGAAGCAAACTCAAAACTCAACACGACAATTCCCGTGTGAGTCGAGTTCCAGCTCACCTTTCAAAAAACACCCCAAGCTTTCGTTCTATTATGACTAAAAAACGTTGTCAGCCTATCCCCGCATAAAAAAAAAAACATTATAGTGGTTTGTTTTTCATAAAGTCACAAATTAGCTCACATACTATAGACAGTTTATCTGGATCTGCTGTTCACTTTAAGACAGGTGAAGAATCCCCAAAGGCTCCTTCAGTTCTCGTCTCCACAGTCTGCACAGGCTATTAGATCTAGGTCTCACAGAGTCCAGGATGCATAAAACGCTGACACTTTTCCTTCTCCCACCTGTTCTCTCTTAAGCCACAGCATTTGTCTATTTTTATCATTTCCTAACACAATCAGGGCGCTTTGATTACTGATGATTTGATTTGAAGTGTAATATTTCTATTATTGGTGTTAATTGTATCAGAGCATGAAAATCCAATACAAAACACGTGATGTGCATGAAAAACAATTTAATGCCAGACAAAGTGACGAAAAACTCCAGCAGTCATCACCTTTAAAGGTGCTAATTGTAAGTCAGTATAGAATCATGTATGATTTAAACTGCTCAAGTGAGACAAGTGAACCTGCCTGATGTTAACAGTCCTTCAGCACCTTAACGTCACATGCTGACTACACATGTACATCCACTTCCTTTTTTTTCACTCTGTGTGGCGCTGAGATGCCACTTCAACTAAACTTTAAATAATAGCACACATTTTATGCTTCTGGTTTTCTGCTAAATTCATTACGCAATGATATGATCTTAGTCACATGTCAAAGTACAGCATTATAACTGAAGCGACTGGCGCCTGAGTACTTGTGCGCCTTATGCAACCAGCCTGTCTTGAAGATCATTTTCCAAATGTCACCGAGGTGCAAGAGATGTCGAGACAAAAAAAGCACGCAAAGTCAAACATGTAATGTGGGTTTTAAATGTTGCATGCAGTTCTACGTGCAGTTCTTTGTACAGTAACACTCAGGGGGGAAAACAAAGGGAAGATCTCAAAGTTTTGACCAAAACTCTTGTTTACTGAACGTTTTTTTTTCTGTTTTTTAAATTTCACTGTCACTTGATTTAACTGCCTGACAGCAATCGCCTCCATGTCAGGCAAAACTGTCAACCACGCACACAAAATCACTGCCTTCACACAAACATCACACTCTATTCACTGTCTCTTTACTATAAACAAGAATTTAGACAAAATATCTGTCAAGACAGTCCCTCTGCAGCTCCTGACAATTAGCACGACTGCGAGCCCGGCTGCAAAACATTTAAATGCGTGTATTTTCGATGACCTAAAGTACTGTTGGATTCCAAAGTCCTTTTTCTCAATTTAGGCTTTGATTGATTATTCAAGAGAGACACAGAGGACAACTCTGTCAAAATCAAAGCCACAGGTATTTGGCTGCTAAATGGGTTCTGCAGTTGTCTGCTCACATAATAAAACAGCCAGATCAGGACTGGCCAAATGTTCTATCTCATTAACCAGCCAAAGGCCATACTGTGCAGCAGTCTCACCTACCTAATGTCACAGTGGCCCTGTTTGCACTGAGCTGCTTTATGTGAATAACAAATGATCTTAGTATTGGATGACAGATTAGAGTATATTGAAGCAAGCGTGAAAAATAGATTCCCTGCATTTGTTGAACAAATGTGTCATTTGTCTCTTTTCTGCTCCATTTCTGCTGTTTGTGAAAAATGCTACTATATTATCTGTTGTTCGGAAGTACAATAATGCTCCAACTTCATTCATTTAAAGTTAAAATGTTAAGCAAAACTATAACCGGATAAAGATGCCCTTTATGCATAATTCAGTGCTGGTAATAAGTCCTAAAAACAACATGTGATGACTTATTAAGGATTAGCGCTTTACTTGTTCTTACGGAGGACGTTTGAGCCAAGATGCTTCCTCTAAGAATAAACAGATGGCTGTGTTGACCCTCAGACCATATGCTTGTTAGGTCCAAACGTCAACACATCGCAGCTGGTGTTTTTGTGTTAAGATGTAGGAGAAATCAAAATATCAAAAGTTTTCTGATTGATAGATATTTTTCTGGGAGCAGGGGTATAAAGACGCTGAAGGCCGAGGAACATTCAGAAGACTCTTTTGGATGTATTCCTCAGGAGCCATTTACTGGAAGGAGCTTGTGAGAACAGAGATCACTCAACACGGGAGATTGATGAATCCCGTTCTGAATGCCCTTCCCGTAGTGCAAAGCTTAAACTTAAATATTAATACCATTAATCAGTCACTGCTCCAAATTAGCGGATGGAGTGTGTGTCTTTCAATAATTGCACGAATACTGTAAATGTACCTTCAGCCGCAGTTTTCCTGAGATTTTCTGGGCGGCTTAGGCGCTGCGGTTGGAGTGGGATTTGAGGGTCATCCCCCAGGAAAATTAACTTACTAAAAATATATTTTTAGACTATTACACCCTACGTTTGTGGAAGACTTAGACACACAGTTGGATGGTTTGAGGGGTCGTCTCACAAGAAAAATGCTACACTTTTCAATAAAAAAATTTCACATCATTTTAGGCAAATATTGTTATCATTTTATTTATATCATATTACCATATCTGTGTACAAAAATTTGGAAAAGCAAGAACAGATAATAAACAAACAAACAAAAAGCTTAGACGCAGGGCACCAACTCCAACTCTATCTGGGAAATGTCATTTAGTTTTGATGCTTTCCACTGTGAATTTACATTAATTTGGCTTATGTGGCGCACAAAATGGCTTGGGTGCTGCGCGTATAATGATAGGGAAAACCCTGCCTTTAGCCTAATAAATATATTTCCCAGGGAAATCATAGTAATTGAAACAGATGCACATACAAATACACACATTGCTGAAGGAGACAGGAGGGCATCATTTCGGTGAAATATATGTCTGCCAGCCTTGGTCTGGAGACTTCGTCTCTTAGGGACAGAGAGAGCAGAGTGACCTATGCTCTAATCACAGCTGAGACTGGTTAAGGCAGAAATTTCAACACTGGTCCCTCAAAGATCCATTTAGTTTTGCTGTATGTCAACTCCTTTCCTGGAAAAAGGGAACAGAATACATTAAATATATTATGTCTGACATTCAGCAGAGAAGATTCAGACTTATGAGCTGATTTTTTTCAATAATATTCCTCAGATCAAATCAATATCGTCACAAAATATGTCAGTGGTAAAAAAATCTGTGTCGGTGTGCGGTGCTGTAGGTGTTCTGGTAGATGTTAGATGACACAAAGTCTTGCTGGCAAGAGAATCTGAATCATTTGATCATAGTTCACTGGTCTTTCAAGTGGAAACAGAATTAAACTGGAAACTCACCCAGTATTTTGATCACAGTGGCTGAACTTGAGTCGCAGTACTGTGGAGCGGAAACAGTTTGACACTGGGGCAGTCGATATCTCAGAGGAGGTAGCAAATAACCTTTTGTGTTTCTGTGAGCACAAGCGTGAACCGGGGCTCGATAGGGTGAGAATAACAATTAACATGATGAGGACTGCCATGTTTCTGCATAAACGCCCTCGCCCCGCTGTATATTTTATTAAGACTTGAACTGAGTGATTCTTTATAAAAGTGCTTTGTATACTCTTTAGATACAGCTATTGTCTATTGTCGGTAAAAAAAAATACATATCCAGAATATTCAAACCGAACACAGAGCTGTGACGAGTCTTTTGCAGCACATTAAATGCACAGTCACGCCACGCTGCGGGGACAATAGCTTTATTTAACTGCTCACTCAAAGTTGTTCATTTTTTCCTCACACGTCAACAGTCAGATTTCTTTAACCGTGTATCTTAGATCCAACTGTTAAAGCCTTTTCACAAATCTCTTCCTCTCCTGTGACACGTAAGGGGATAACAATGCTGCGATACGTTAGCATCAACAAGTCATTTCGAAGGCAATTCACAATCTTTATTTCCAACCAAGCTTTTCACTGGATGCCTTTTACTAATGTTGACCACAGTTTTGTTTAATCCGACTGATCTCAGTGCTTTTCTTGGAGAAAAAAAAAAAAAAAACATTTAAAAGAAAAGCATGACAGGTGTGTTTACTTTTTCTGCAGGAAGTGTGGCATTTGGTTTCTCGACACAGCGTGGTCTCTATTTTAAAACGCATAAGAGGTGCAATCTGGATGCCAGAGGACGCCATGTGGAACTGCCCACAGATATAACACGCTGCTGTTCGTTTTCTGTAGTTTTTCAGTGGGCTGATGAGGTCTGGGAATTTGGGGTTGGAATTAAAAAGGGGCTGCATGTTTAAAGCAGCCATCAGTGGATCTTTAATGGTCTGATATATATGATTTAAGTCATGGGTGAACTCAAGCGTAATGTTTACACTAACCAGAAATATTATTGCTTAAGTCCTAATTAGGTCTGGGCGATCTCATGATCTTAGATTGCGATTGATCTTAATTTGAATTCTGATTATGACTTTTTAGAGGGATCTTAGAGATTGACCCATTAAACACATAAATATCAGCACTGTCCAAACGTTCCTATTCAGTTAACATTCATTTTAAATGGCCCAATTACCAGTGTAAGTACTGCATTGCATTGTGGGTTGTTTGTAGCATTAATGTTGCTAGGCTAGCAAGTTTATTTAAGGCTGTTTAGAGTCGTTCTTTTGCATCTTGCACCGAAACCGTTCACGACTTCAACAAGGGCCGTGAGCTGCTGGTCCAGCTTCTGAACTTCAAGGTGCAGTGAGTCTGATTTACACAGATGCTTTAGAGTTATGTTAGTCTGTAAATAATTTTTGGTTCATTATAAAACTCCAGTGGGACAAATTAGGCCGCCGCAGTCTGGGTAACTAACAGGAAGCACTGTGATGTAAAAAATGCAGAACTCCTAGTGAGAAAACAACAACAACGGAGTGCCATCACACGCAGCCTAAGTCCTCCAGAAACCAGACAAAGCTAGGGGGATACTTGGTATAGTTTGGTTGTAACTCGCCTACATTTTATAAGACTTTGGATCGTGATGCTACCTTTAAAAATCGTCAAATGTCCGTCCACCCTACTTCTAATTTTACTGATTGAGGAAGTCATAAAAGATCATAGTAGCGTCAAAGGGAGCTAGCTGACTTCCTCATCATTTAGGTGCACTATTTATAAGCCATGGAAAATATTCTATCGTTCAATTTCAGTTTTAAAAGTCTGGTTATTTTTGGCACAATTGGAACATCTTTTTTTTTTTAAAAAAGGAACATATATACATGTTAGCATCAGGCCCCTTGTTAAGACGGAAATGTGTGCATGTTGATAGTGTCGTCATCCTGAAACACTGGCAGCTTTTCAAACGACAGGACATCATTTCATCTCCTGTTGCTGGACTCTGAAATGTTCCATCTTCAAGATGCAGAACCGTTTTTAAAAGGTTGCATTTTCATTTGAGTCTTTTCCATTGTACAACATCAATCAAAACCTCCTGTGGGATTAAGCCTGAAGTGTCATTATGGAGGATGATTACAGGAGAAGAGGGATAAAACAGTTTTTCACTATGATGTCTTGCTGTTGTCACCTTTGAAATGCAAGACTGTCCTTGATGCACAAGTCATTGCTCCTTCAGTAGATTTTCTTCTGTCTATTTTTTTTTTTTTTCTGAAAGCTGCTGTGCCTCCGGTATCCTTATTAGAGAGTGTACGGTCGTCTGCAGTAATGGAGGCTGACGCTTTGTGTCATTTCACTCTCACCTTGTGAAAAAATAGCTTAGTTTTTTTCCGTGGATATTGTGCACTTTCCCATTATTTGTCCTATGTAATCACATTTAGTGGATTTTACAGACTCAGGTGGTGACACTCTTTAAAATTTAAGTATTAAAGGAATTTATCTCAAGCAGGCCAATAAAATGAAAACTCAGAGTATTTTTAGTTGTGCTTCTTAGCGTGTATTCCTTTTCCCAAATCTGTAAATTGATACTCAAATAATTCCATCTAAACATTAGTCGTGAGGATCATTTTTGAGACTGTAATTAATCAGATTTTATTTAACTGACAGTTGAAGCAGGAGAGGACAGCAAAGATAGCACAGCAGCACAGGGCTGACAGGGAGATTATGCAAATGTTAGAAATGAAGGTTGTGTGCTGCACCCTTTGTCATGAGGGAAATGTCAAGAGGAATGATTTGAATACTCATTAACCCAAAATGTCTGGTGTAGGATATCGTCTAAAGTAGAGTTTTCAGTATTATTTTTAAATGTTTTGTGTGGAAGATGCAAACTAGCAATTAAGATATGACAAGAAGCTAACAAAACACCAGCAATTCAATGACTCAGGTGCTGACATTATGCAAATTTGTAGTTTGAACAGTATTTCCTGTGTCATGCACTTATCTGTACTAATATACTTTGTGAGAACGAAAGAAAAGACAGAATACAGAAGTGAAGGAAGGATGAGGCTCATGTCAAACAGAGAAAATCCCACTCAGGGTTTTAGAGCTGCTCCTTCAGACTCGGGCCTCATACCGATGATTGCTGTGTTTGGCTTCTGGGGGGTTAAAAGAGACTTCAGGCAAATTTAATTGAAAGGTGAAATGTGAGCTGTGTATTTACCTGAATCAACAGTGATTCACCCGATTTCCCCGACAATGAGCTCCCGCCTATATTTTTCACTGTAACTGTTTGGTCATTAAGTGTCAAAACACACCAGGATGGAGCTGTGAGAAAAAAATTGCTGTACAAAGGCCACAGCGCAGCTCACACGTTCAACAGCTACACTGTCATTACCGAAACACAAGAGGATGAAAAATGGATTTTTTGGCCACGGCTGTCATGACAAAACAAACATCTGAAAAGAGCACATTATACGTATTGAACATTTGTTGTGGCTAATAATAACCTACTAATGACTTATAACAGCATAGACTCACAATGGAAGCGCAAAAAAGAGAAAGTATTTTGACTGAAATTTGCTGCTTTTTTCCCAACTTCAGATACACTGTTATTCTGCTCTACCCATTTAAAGTGTTAGGTTTAATTTTTTGAAGGGGATCGTATGGAGCATTTATCCATAGTCAGCGTATTGCAGTCAGTAGATGGCGGTCGGCACGCCCCAGTTTGGAGAATAGCACTTTCTATTTTCCACTGTTCATTACCTTGTTTGATTAGCAGTTTTCAGCATTTTGCAAATGGTTTAATGTCTTTGAAACTGTCACAGCTACACTTTCAAGGGTTGCTTTATGTTATTTTCAACCACCTGGAACTTGGTTCCTCAGGCAGTTTGAAAACCAATGAAGGGTTTTAGCTGCAGGTGCGCAGAGAGAACGATTGTCAAGACTCTGCTACGGATCTCCTATTTGCATAATGTGCTTTATCTCTATCATGTCACAGACTTGCCAAGACTGCATGACAGAATTTCCAGAACTTTCCTCAAAACACAAGACGCAAGTCTGTGGGTTCATTTTATCTGCTGCTTTGTATGCAGGTTGACAGTTTCACTGAAATCTGGAGGCTCTTTTAGCAGTTTACGTAACTCAATTCTTAACATAGTTAGGAAAAGCTTGGATTATTCTGAAAATTATATAATCCACAAATTCTGTACTACGTATTAAATAGTCAATACACTTAGAGTAAGTGGTGATTTACCACAGGAATACCAGGTGTCTGCATACAATTAACCTTGTCCAGTTAAAGACCAGAAGCATTAAGACCACTGCTCTGGCACAAATACAACTGAACAAAAGGGACAATCCATCCGAGGCCTGTTCATTACTGTATCTTGAAGGTTGTATGGCCAGTAAGGCTGGTCTGGCTCCTGTGGGAGGCTGTCCTGGGGCCTGCCAGAGGCAATATTAAAGGTGAACACACTTTATCACAAAATGGATGAACCTTCGGGTTTTTGGATCCTGCTGCAGGTTAGGAGGCACCTGTAAACCTTGGTGCAGCCAGACTGTGATGTGCATTTTGGAGAGAAGCCAGGGCAGCAGTTCAACTGAAAAAAAGTACTTTAAATAGTATTAGAAATGTAATATTTTGACATGTCACGAGTGAGCCTGTGCACCAAAACTGACACTCCTCTTACGGACAGAAATGATTTTTGATTTTGATCGACATTTTGTCATTTAAATAACGGCAAAAAGAGCAAAGTCATAAGTCACCATTCATACGGCAATATTTCTCTTTTTGTCTGTGCCCACAAAAAAGTGCTGGCAGGTTACTGAGAATGTCAGCAACATTATGAAGCTATTTATCACATCTGAAGCACTGATAAAAAAAAAATAAAAAAAACATTATGATATGCCATAGGAAGAAGAAAAAAAGATTCCCGTTCAGAATGCAAACCAGTATTTCACTCATCTACCTACTGAAGGTAACATTGATATGTAGATCCCGAGTCTTACGCCAAATGTACTCGCAAAGGAAGTTTTCAACAGCTCTTTCCGACAATTTGAGAAAGTGCACTTCAAGGCTCACTGCAGTTAGCTCTTCACCCCTGCCCACGCCTGATTAGACAGCACCATTAATGTTTGCTTTGCCTCGCGAGAGGAAGCTGAATACACTTCAGAGTTCAGCTACTCCGACTCAGGTTTAACAACATTTTCTTCTTCAAGTAAAGTCTTTACTGTGTGAATTCTCCTTGGTAATAACGAAAGTCCCATGGTTGTCAGGTATGTCATGTTGCCACATACCAGGAAAGCTCATTTCACAGTGCTTAGAGGCCTGTCTTTGATTTATAAATCATTTGCTCCGAGAAGGCAAATGCCATTCAGTCTTTCTGGAATCTAATTCACAGTTGCCCCAGACCCTGTTGTCATGTACCGTTTTTTTTAAAATCCAGATCTGGGATTTGAAGAGACAGCATGCTCTCCAGCGAAATCGCTTAACGGGCTACAGTGACACAAAGTTACTATTCTATCCTGAACAATATCAAAGCCGAAATGTCTGTATGTGCAGTGTGTATCTTCAGGTCAAACTGACACATTTGAACATAAAGCTTTGCTATTAAGACACTTCAGAAATTAACAGCTGCTGAAAAATAGGGCAGTGTTGGATTTCTCAAGCTTCTGCCGACACAGACAAATCATTTGTGCTTACGCCACAGAGTTGCAATTATGTTGGGTTTTTTTATTTTTTTATGTGCTGTCATGGTAGTCGAAGTGCGCTCATCTCTGCTACAGCAGAAATGGAAATTATGTTACAACAATGGTAATTATGCCTTTTACTGACAGATTTTTTTAACTTTGAATTTCAGTAGCTCTTTACACACAACAGTATTCAGCTTTAACAATGGTAGTAATAACAGAGTAACACAAATAAATATTAATAAACCTACTACCTAGTTTTAAGAGAAAATCTCTCCATCCATTTATTTGATCCTACAGCGATCTTTTCTGGCGTGGGAACATGTTTACAGCACGCCGAGATGTAGGAACTCTGTAGGATGAATAATATGTGCAAAATAACATGTTCTGCCCTCGTGCCCTCCGTGATCTCCCCCTGCACTGTGGGGATAAATAGTGTGGGTCCATTTCCCTCAGGGACTTACAGCGTGCTGATATCAGGCCAGAGTTGCTGACAGATGTAATACCATGACTGGTTGCCATTTGGATTAAGAAAATAGCCACGCCAACAAATACTTTCAGTTGATCCATCAACTTTGAGGCCAGAGTGTACCTACAGTTCCACCCTGTTGTAGTTTTTATATACGCTTTCACAGTTTGTTAGCAAATTCATCAATACAAGCTTGAGTGGGTTATTTATTTATTTTTTTTCCAGTGACCAAAAGTTAGACCTTTGCAGTTCATAATGCTCAATTTACAAGGCGGTTCACAGCACAGCACCTGTTGTGGAACCACAGTTGTTTCATTACTTGCTTTGTTTATGTTTATTTTAATAGAGCCTAATTCACAGTCTGACATCAATAGCCTAATTTCTTGTATTTTCTAAATGAGCACTTGTGGGTCTGTAATTGGGATCTTCAGTCAAAAATTCAACATGCACTAGTTCTGTACACAGTGCCTTTAACCCGTCCACACATATTATGGCTAAAGCAGAGTTTGGGGAGTGCATTTACATGATTAGATTGACTTTCTTATCTAAATACAATACATTTACTGCAACATACTGTACAAATCTTCTATCAAATAAAAATTTAAACACGGAGTTGCCAACAAATGTGTTACATCTTTCCAGCGTGCAGAAATATCCTTTTTCGGGCGATGCTCTCCACAGAGTCGGCCATATTGCGCTGACATGTTTCTACCATAGCTTAAAACGTATTTCCTCGTAATTTTTTCTCTTTTATGGCAGCTTGCATCCGGTGTTAAGGAACATTACCGTCACCTTCTGTTCTGTGTCTGAGTTCTGTCCCCTTACCAAAAAGCCCAGAACGGACAAACCAAACACTGGCTCCAATGAGAGCCTTTCACAGTTTTTTAGCAGCCACAGTAGTGGAGGGTGAGGCATTCAGTTGGTTGCAACCTGCAACTTCAATCAAATACTGCTTTCAACATGGGAACAGGCAAAACCACCTACCTGCAGACGTCTCTAAACCGGCCCAGGTCGAGGGTGCCGCCCCGGTTCGATGCGTTGTCCGGCTTACCTTTGTTGCATGTTGTTCTCTTACTGTTTCTCTTCTCTGCCTCTCCGTAATAAAGGCATCCAAATTCTAGTGGTATTTTATAGAAGGCATGAGGAAGATGCATCACAGTACTCACAGCCTTCTTTAATCCAATCTAATTTCACACGTCACCATGCAGATGTCTTTCTTATTAACATCAGAGCATCTCCCCATGAGTACATTTGAAATCCATTATAAAAGACTACACAGCAAGCTGGAAAATTGCTTCTTATCATTTTGTTTCATCTTATGCTCCTTTGAAACCCAAATATCAACAGATCCGCTTTCCTATCTGACATAGCAAAGCCAGACAGAGGAAGTGTGCAGTTAGTTAGAAAATTATAGTAAACAATAAAGTCATGGTAGTCTCATGTGCACTGAATTCACTGCATTTCATTACATATATTATTTATAGCAGGGTTATTATAATGCACTGATTGACTCGGAGTTTCTTTTTTGTATTCCTCTGACCCTTTTGTATTTTTTTCCATCTTTTTTTGCAGCATGGATATTTATTTACACAAGCAGAGCAAAGGCAGACAGACAGCATGTGTTTGTATGCTGTTGAGTGATATGTGAGAGGAGAAACCTGACTCACCATCCTCACATTAAACCACTGTTCAGTCTCATTTTCCCAACAGTACACAGCGGTGAACTGAGGTCTCATCATATCACGAAGCCCAAAGCTGCCGTCTGATATTAGTCTGTAAACTCAGCAAGTGTCGGGTCTCTGTAGAAAATAGCTTCAGCCTCATCCGTGTGTTGGAAAAGAAGTGTAAAATTAAAGAGGATCTTGCGGGTCGATTTTTTTTGTTTGTTTGTTTTTTTTTGTTTTTTTTTTTTCCCTGTGTTGACGTGTCACGTTAAATGGAAGCACATAATATATAAACACCTGAAAAGTCACGGTTTTCATCACTGCGCTTAAAAATCGCCTTTTGTTTCAAATAAGGGAGTCATGTCCGTGTGAGGCAGAAAACAAACAAACAGGACTGTAAACCACAGTAATACACTCAGTTGCTAATTCTTTTCTGAATATTACTACACACAGTACAGTGTGGTACAGCATACATCTACAGCCCCATACTGTAACAGTTACTACAGCACTTCTTTTAAAGCCTCAGCTAATAATGTGTTTGACAGCAGATTTCCACAAAGACTAAGAAAAAAAACAGAAAAAAAACAGAAAGGACCATAGAGTCTGTCCTGAGAGCTGCTGTTCTGGGTCCATTTGACCCCATTTACACCTGGCATTAACAATGCAATCTGTATCTGGATAAGTTAGGCCTTGGCCTATGTGGTACGCGCTCTACCAGGTGAGCCACCGGGGCGCCCCACAAAAGCCCATTTTAACATTAGTGTTAGCAGGATTACTCTCTTGTATCGTCTGACGTCGAGTTTGTGTCTCTCTCTGTGTCTGGCTCCACTCTGTCTAACATCAGTCAGATAGTATCTGGTCCAGCTCCTTGAAAAAGGGGGAAGTTATTCTTGGTCATTCACTTTTGCTATTATTATCTTTAGCTTTATGATGAGCCGCCATTAGATGATTTACTTCCCGTTGGCATTGCGGCCAGGACCCCTGACAACCAGCTCTTCTATTTGTTATGAAATGTCTTTGTAAAAGCACCTATTTTAGTAGGAATCATCCAGTTTCACTTCGACAGCGCGTTTACACCCTCCTCAAATCCAATATGTGAGCCGGACTATCTCCAGATGTGGTCCGGCAGATCTAACCAGAACCCTCTCACAATGTGTTTACACCTTGCATTAACATGTGTTTTATTTCATATAGATAACGTACCTGCATACAGATTGCATTTTAATACCAGGTGTATGTGGGGGTCTTTGAAGCTAGCAGGCTCAAAATAATATCTGTATGGATTTATATTTTCAACCTTCCTTACCACTGGTGCCTATATATTCCTTATTATTAAACATGCGCTATCTTGACTGCTCTCTCTTCTGTTGTGTCGCGCAATTTTCTCTGTTTTTGACTGAAAATAAAAACGTCTCACTGAAGTGTTTATGTACATACAGATTAAAATCCAGTCACTACTCCATTTGCATACACATTAACGACCTGTGGTTGTTAACCTGCAAGTACTACTTTAAGTATTACAGATGGTGTAAAGCACATATACTTTACGCTTGCTCTGGAAACACTTTGGATAAAACGGTGCAGGGGTTATAGATGTGAAAAAGCCCATGTGCATAATAAAGACAAATTGCTATGATACATAGGTGAAATTCATCCAGCCAGTGTAAAACGTGGTTCATCTAAAATGTAATGTATAACAAATTTTCATGCACTGCCTTTATATTCAACTGAGTCACCTTTTTATTCCACAAAAATGGATGAAATTTGGGATATCTTTGTGGCTCAGCAGTCTATAATAATTATGATGGGATATTATACTGTAATTGTTCCCCTGAGAAATTCATTCCTTTATACCTCCTCAGTCCTGCACAGTGAGGTGGAAGCACAAGCATCAGCTACACTACATGGCCTCGGGGACTGTGAGGGATTTAGGGTCTTGCTCCAGGACACTTGTGCAGGGTGGTAGCTGGGACAGGGCACTCAACCTAGGCCTTTCAGTTAAGGTTCCTTAATCACTTCAGTTCAACCCCCCATCTCCTCCCAGTATTTCACTCCCACGTACATTCAGCTGTATTTCTGATAACAGGGGAAAACACAAGCTGTGAAAATAGATAATGTACTAATATTAAAATAAAACATTTGACAGTTTATCTTGGTGTAAAAGGCCTTTTGTTTCCCTTGCCTAAAATACATTCTATCTAGGCATTTTCAGTCTATTTTCTTTCCACTCAGGGGTCTGAGCAAATCCCAGCATGCACTGGATGAAAGGCAGGGAAATCCTGGACATGTTGCCAGTTTATCACAGGCCTCAGATCAACTCATTTGCATAAATCATTTGAAATACAGTTTACTAAATCAGAGGAGGATAGTATTTATCTCCCTATTAAGTGATATCCACACCACCTTGTTTTGGTTCCCAGCATTTTTCTTGACTTTGATTTTGTCGAACAGATCTGTAAGTTTTTGAACCACCACTCAGTGATCACTCCTCTGAGGCTGAGCTTTGCTGTTCTGTACATTAGATCACTGGTCAGCAGCCAGACAGTATAAAAGTATATAGAGCTTACAATGGATTGATGAAACAACGCTGTTGTTCAAAGCAGATGGGAATTCACGGTCCGGTGTGGCTCCAACAGGCTGCCTTATTATTAAGTGATTGTGTCTGTCGCCTAGGAATGCATTTACTTACAGCGAAACTACATGGGGTTGCTATTTTCATCCTGTGTTGAATAAAGGGACTATTTTTCAACCCTGTAGCAATTAATAACCATTGACCATTAGTCCTATAGACTGAAAAGCAGATTAATTTTAGTCAATTTTCTGTAAATGTGTTGCAATCAGTTCTCCAGCTGCAGATAAGCCTTCTTGTACAGGGATTTTCAATAAGGCCATCCCAATAAACATGCTATTTATAAACCAGCATCTTCACCACACCACCCACCTGGGTGTATTTTGTGCGCCTCTGCACTACTATTCAACACACACAGGATCTGGGCTGCAATCAGCCACAGCGCCGGCAAATGTTTAATGTTTATGGCGGCACTGACTCTCCCATGGGTGTCAAATGAGAAGGAATATTAGTGTGTTAGTTTTGAGCAGGAGAGCAGGGACTGGGGCTGACAATGGAAGACACAAAGAGGAGGCTCGCAGTCTCCTCAGCAACGGATATTTTTAGAGGTGGTTTGGAAACGAGGATCAGATGTTAAGATGGGTGTTGGGAGAGAAATACACTGCTCATGAAGTTTTTTAGCCCTAGCAGCATTATAAAAGACGCTTTTCCACGTAAGCTGTTCGGAACGAATGTTTACTTGTGGCTACAGATCATTTGTTAGGATCTTGGCATACTGTGGCATAAAAATGAGCAAAACTAGCTATACGTGAAAACGTAATTAATATTTTATGGTGATTAAATGTTCAGTTTCGTTCGACAAAAGTCACTGTTAATTTGTAGAGATCACTTACAATTTATTTTGATACATTACCATAATTAATCAACTGATGGTCCTGTTTCTTTCTGGAGACACTAAAACAGGATGACGTTTGTTTTTCAGGGCAGCTACACATTTGTTATTAATTGCTTTATAATTGTCGTCCATTTGTGTATTAACAAAGTAAAATTAGTGGGAAGATGGTGGTCTGGGTCTGTATGAGGGGAGTCACATGAGGAGCGGTGTTTTGACAGGGGGAGGCTTAAAGCGAATCTCCCCAATTACATCTTGCCCCGTAGCCAAATGTAATCTGGCAGTGCGCTTTATTGAAAACCTGATTCTTGTAAAGAGCCTTGTTTCATTAAATAAAATTAATATAAAATATGTAATGAGGAGAACCTTGAATTACCTCAATTAAAAGCCACTAGTTGGATGAAAATGCAATTGAGGGACGTCTTACTCAGGCTGACGTGACAGGAAAAATAAGAATGATGGTGAGCGTTAAAAGCAGCCTACAGTATCATCAGTAGATAAAGTGTGTTATATGTGAATCATCTGAGCTCCTTTTGTTCGTGTTAGTAATGTAACTTGAATTGGTTTCTGATGGGTTGGACAAAAAAAGATTTAAAATGGGCTGTCTGGGCTCCGGGGAGCGTTTTTCACCAGTTTATACGCTAAGCAACTGATTAACCAACTGATCAATCAAAAATAATCAATACGTGAATCAATAATTGAAATAATGATTAGTTTCAATCTATACTACCGTGGAATAGGGACTGAATGCCTAGTTTAGTAACGGCTCCCAATCCACAAAACAAAGCACCGTCTTTTTAACTGTACTATGCTAATGAAGGAATGGAAGGTTGAACGGATGAATGGATGGGTGAGAGGATGGTGCCGACACTAAAACAAATTGCCATGTCTACTGTACCCTACGACTAACAGTTACAGCGGCCCCCGTGAGAGTCCTGTTCAGTGTGCCTAAACCCCCCAAAGGCTGCTTTCTCATCCCCCGGTCCTCCCTCTATGCTCTCCAGAGGTTAAGCAATTCTGCAGCCTACTGCCGCTGATGTGAGAAGACAAGAAAAGGAAGGGATGAGTGCTCAGCCTCCACACAGCAGATGTTGGGGGAATGGGGGACCGGAGTACCAGCGAGGCAAAGACATACTGTAGAATATAATGATTGATAGAGTCACTGAGAGCAGAGAACTGCTGCTGTGCTGCTGCTAAATTTCCCATGTGTCAGTCTGGGTAGTCTAAGTATAATGAGACAGAGAGGTGGATAACTAAACCTCTGATTCAGTTTAATCAGAGCCTCAACAACCAGGAGCACGTACATTGTAGGACTGTACACAAACACGTGGCCAATATAGGATGCAGTTAGTCAAACCCTGTGAAAACACCAAAACAAACAACGAATTGAGCCAAGCCAAAGGCTGATTTGGCTTATTCTTCTGCGCCACAAACCCCTTTTCTGTCAAACGGGAGAAACAACAACAAAAAACAAAAAAAATGAGTGACACTTATTCATAACCATTGTGGTTTATTTCAAATCAATCTTAAAAGATACCAGCCTTTTTCCTTCAAGTACAAAAGAAATGTCACTCTTCGCTGTTTAAAATCTGTGCTAAGTAAATTTTCTCAAGTACAAAAATAAATAAATTGGGCTTTTGTTTATCTGTATTGAAAAAAACAAAAAAAAAAAAATAAGCCTTGGCTGCAGCACAGAACTAAACATCCCCAAACAACAGACATGGATCAGTTCACAGAAAGGAGTCTATTCCTGCAATGAAGGAACTGCTAATCCATTAGAGAATGCATGAGCCAGTACTGGCGTGTTAGACGTGACATGCGTGACCACTGGAAACATATACACACAGTCTGGCAGAAAACCAGGCCCAGTGAAATATAGCGAGAAACCTTGATTTGAAGAAAAAAAATATCCTCATTAAATACATCCACTGTTTTCCGAGCAAACCACTGACTGAAACCCCTCACTGACTTAACCGGAAGTGACTTTTTGTACCCACGAGCAAAGCAGTCCAGCGTAATTGTTAATTTAATGGCATCCCTTAGTCTTTACTCATATTTCAAGTTTCAAAACCCATTAGTATCTGTGCTGGGGCCAGGCTTTGTTTTATGGTGCGAGTCTGACTGCCATGAACTGAACTGGAGGGTATTATTCCTTCATTGATTGTTCATCGGACAGGCTTTGTACTAGGTCACGAAAGGGAAATTCATTAGCATGCGCATACTCTCTGTGGCATTTTGGCAGGGTGACAAAACAGTTATCCTGAAATGTTGCATTGGGAATTAAAAAGCCTTAGCTTGTTGGTAACCAGTGGACGTTCCCCCGCTGCCTTTGGACTTGTGTTCAATACAAGAGCAGCTCATGGACAGAGAAGAGTCTTTAGAGTGAATCTGTGGGGAATTTCTGTAGAAATTCCTGTCCAGTCGCTAACAAGATGAATTTCACTGAACAATACTACACAGTTAACAGCGTGTAATAAATTAAAATGGTTATTTAAGTAACATGTTTGCTTATTTTCTTGCTTGCTTACAGCTCTTTCTTTTTGGGAGAACAATTACAAGAGTATTGTTTATTTTTATTTTATCTCACTATTTATTTAGTAGTAACAATGCACAATACCCATTGTCTCAGATATTAGAGGTTGACAGATGGGGGATTTTTGAAATGCCCAATTCATCTGTAGTCCCAAGGTTGAGGTTGCAGAGACGCAACGAATGCTTGCGATGAATCAAAACCTTAAACTTTGAAATAAACAGAACATTTACATTGTGTAAAAACAAGAATCACAAAAACAAACAACAGAAAAGCAATACGAGCTTCCAACTCTGGAGCATGAAATGCAAACAAAACCATGTAATAAGAAAAATGACTCTTCAGATATTAATTCAAGGAATTCTCAATTATTATATTAATAAAATATGTGTACACCCAAATGTTGCCAAATTTGCATGAATTTGCAATTTTCTTTTGCACTTTGCAGGAATTATACGGAAGAAAAAGCATTTCTCTTTACCTTGTTTATTCTTAAAACATCTCGTTTCTCTTTATTTAGGTGGCCTGTGCATTTCGCAGTCAATGAAAATACCCCGGGAACCAAAACCTGAAGAGTTTAACAAGATCATTCGCAGACTGAGTGAGAACCCCAACGCTCGAGTAGTCATCATCTTCGCCAATGAGGACGACATCAGGTGAGTGAATCTTAAGGTAACTGTTACCTTGATTTATCTTGATATGTACAGTACCTGTAAATTCCTTCCTTGCTTGGAAGTAAAACAAGTGTCAATGTTGCGTGGAATTGAAGATACAGATAGAGTTCATAATAAGAGTTCATGTGTGTTTACAGCCGGCATTAAAATGTCACAAATGTCTCCCGTGTGTTGAAATAAATTGAATGTACTTTTTCCCGCTAATGCATTCTGCTGCTCAGATGTTAATTATAAATGGCATTAATGGCAATTAAAATGTAAATGTCAAAAAAAAAAGAACTAATCTGGTAGCAAACTGACACCTAGTTCATTGTCTTTTGACTGTACTACACATTACTGCAGCGCCCCACTCTTTCCTGTGTATCAGTTTGAATTAATTATCCACCATTAATACTCACGGTCCAAACTGAGAATGAAGTAATTAGGTGCAGACTCAAATAAAACACAGTACTGTTGTGGCTTTGTGAAGGAAAGCGTTTCCCAGCAACCAGTCAGAAGGTTGGTAGAGTCCTGCTGGAAACGGGCAGTGATTTGGGGCAGTCTCTTGATGATGACCAGGGCAGAAGTCCCAGTGCTCATTGACTTAATCCGGTCTTGATAACGGGTAATAGTCTGGATATATAGTAATTACAGAAAGCCACAGGGATTTCTGAGCTCCATGCCTGCTCTATCCTTGAACCCAGTGAGCGTGAGCTGGCAGCAGTCTAATAAGAACCCCGAATTGTACACAGAAACTATAAAAGTCCTGAGCTCTGTTCATGCAGTCCTATTATGCTATAAAAATGTTTATGGATTACGCTTCCATATTTTAGTTTTGCCCTGTGTATGTATGTGCCTTGTGGGGAAAACAGGGTTTTATCACATTTATGACATGAGATGTGTGATGAGAAGAAATAAAAACAGAAAAAAAAATGTCAGTTTTATCATCATCTGCCACTCATTCTATGTAAGTATTTAGCTTTTCTCCTGATGATTTCACAAAAACATATCTTAGATGTGTGATCGTTTACCGTATTGTCATGAGAAAAAAAAATAGTTTAGGGAGGTAAACCGTTTGCAACTTCTGGCTTTTCTGTAGGATTTAACGGTGCATTATGTAACATCCGTGTGCTCACGTGGAGTTTGTGTCGGAGTCCGTTTAGTGGTTTGAGACGGTCGTTTGTAGATGTTAGCAGACTCTGGGGATGCACCGATCCAATACTGGTATCCGATATCTCTCTGATACTGACCCAAACTGCTGGATCGGGTATCGGTGACACCGGATCCAATCTGTAGGTCGATCTATTTAACAGTAGTTTTTACCAAAGTGCTGGTCATGGTTAATTATGTTAAAAATAAGCAATTCAGTGCCTTTATATGTGAGCACATGAGTAACGAATACTGTATTTTTTGTTACAGTATGTTTTATTTTTTGCCTGTCAAATCCTCGACTATGGCCACCAAACCACAATACCTTTCCTTGTCACTATCTTATTTTTTATTTTATCATCATCATGTCTCCTGTAATATAATCTCTTAATGATGAAAAAATCTATTTCTATCTGTCTTTTGTATGTAGCACATAATTGCATCTTAAGACAAGCTCATTTCACGAAATATCTGGAGACTCTGGGAAAAATCATTACCAATCAAATGCAAATCCTTAAGACTGAGGTAAAGAGAGATAACGTCACTCGCATGACTCACTGCTCACCCACTCCACATTTTACAAAAAAGCAACAACAACAAAAAAGAACTCTTTTCCAAGGTTACGCTGTCCTTCATGCAACAGTGAAATCTCACAAGATGTTGAGACACCATGCGTTATGTAAAAAAAAAAAAAAAAGGTGATGATGTCTACAGCACAACACAATATGATGCTTTATTTTTTTATTTTTTTGTTGCAGCATCTTAGAGGCGATATGAGGGCCGGTAATGCTCACTTGCCAGGTGGTTTTTATGTTTCTCTGCTCCTGCATTCTTGATGTAGCTGTGGTGCTACATAAGCAGCAGTGCTTGCTGGCAGTTTTTATAGCTCCCCAAACTTACTTTCACTGGCAACAAGCCTGGACTAATGTGGCAAGGGTGTCGTTCTGCAACAGCCAGGAAGAACTGCACTGCACTGAAAATGAATGGAGCGTCTACGGTGGCTTTTCATTTCCACCGTAGTGCCTCGTGCAACTTTGTCCAGAATGAAATTGCATATTCAAGGGAAACACTGTATTCTAACTACCCCACCTCTTAGGGTGCAGTTCAGTGGGGTTTTTTTCCCCCATAGCTTATATATTACTGCACATAATGTAGCAGAAAATAAAGACAAGCATATATTTCTGTCCTTCTCTGTCCAAAGGCGGCTTCTCCAAGCAGCTAAGAAGGCCAATCAAACAGGCCATTTCATCTGGGTTGGTTCAGACAGCTGGGGCTCGAAAATAGCTCCAATACTGAATCAGGAGGAAATGGCAGAAGGCGCTGTTACCATCCTACCCAAACGGCAGTCCATCAAAGGTAATCATAACACCCTGCCTAACCTAACAAATGCTCACAATTTATTTTCCTACAAAAACAGGTTTCTTTTTTCTGAAATGAGGTGAAACCTTGATATTCTTACAACTCATTTTTAACGTGGCCATAAATGTTTTTTTTTTTTTTTTTTAATCACAAATGTTGTTAGTAAACAAATATAAAAAGTAGCATATAACAATTATTTCTTCATGTTTATCGCCTACAGAGGGGACGGGTTTTTGGGCTGTTGATAAAAACGGAAAACAATAAGAATAATGAAAGCCAGAACTGAAGTGGATGTGGAAGAAGTGGAATCCTCCACGCTTTTGTCCTTAAGCTACTCATTTGCCTGAAAATATGTCTAAGACCTGAAGCATAGTACTGTGTTTGCCTACAGTACCCAACGTAATTCAGTGACAAGAGAAATCTTAAGATGGGCTTTGAGTAAATGAGTGCAATAAATTAAAAGAAGCCTCTTCGAATCCAAAAAAGACAGTTTTAACAGCTTATGTTATTTCTTCCAGGTTTTGATCGTTACTTCATCAGCCGAACGCTTGAGAATAACCGAAGGAACATCTGGTTTGCGGAATTCTGGGAGAATAACTTCCAGTGCAAGCTCAGTCGTCATGCTGTGAAGAAAGGATCTGGCATCAAAAAATGCACAAGTGAGTGTACTCTTAAAAGCAGAAAACAATAGGGCTCAAAGTATATTGATCGAGTCTGCTATGAATGTATCATATGTGTATGTAGACCTACTTGACATGCATAGGAAAGTGTGTCACCAGGGAGAAACAATCACACGTCTCTAATTTAGGTCAAATGTAATGATTGTAGATTGTTGAATGGGAATGTCTTATTTTGTTCAAGAGAAATTAATGCTCCCGTTACTCATCTGTTGGCTAGTTCAATTTGCAGTGGGCAACAGTTGCAATCATCAAACTCTGTGAGCGCATGCGCTGAAATCTTAATCAATAGTAAATTCAATCAGCCCATTGGAAACAAGCTTTCAGGTCATTATAATCAGTAGGCTCTCCAGGACTGTTTCCCACCACGCTGCATTTCAAGTAGTCCACACTTGACTGAAATACACAACACAATTCAAAAAAAACGTCAGCAGAGTAATGCACAGATGCTTTTGTAGGGTTGCATCTGTTGTTGGCCTGTTCAAGCCCTAGTGAATAATTCTTATGTAGGAGTCGAGGCTGCAAAAACCGTAAGCTGGTTAAAGAATCAGGAAAAAATGTTATTGAGGCGCAAACATTTTTATCATTTCCAAGAAACAAATTACAAGGTGCTGTTTGTGACAGTCACTGCCCAAACTTCCATAGATCATCAGTACTGTGTGCTTTCCAGATACTAAACACACTGGTTTAGCTACCGTATTTTCCGCACTATGAGGCGCACCTAAGAGCCTTTCATTTTCTCAAAAACCGACAGTGCGCCTTATAATCCGATGCGCCTTATATATGGATCAATATTGGTTAATTATGGCTA
>JAPQRN010000025.1:8170258-8193354 GCA_037367275.1 Coranthus polyacanthus | reverse complement strand
TACAAGTACAAGCTGGAACAACAGATGCAGCAGGGTCGTGTGAAGCAGGTTTGGACTGGTATGAGAAAGATTGCAAGTCTTGAGAAGAAGGGAGCATGACATCTTGAGGGAGATCAAGACCACGCTGATGACCTGACACCTCCTCCCGACCGCACCCCACCCTGCCTGCTGCCTGAAGCTCATGCCCCTTCCCCCCTCTATCTTATCAACATCCTCACCTTGGGCACTACTCATCACAGGTCAGGAAAGAACTGGACAGGCTGAAGCAGAGAAAAGCGGCTGGACCTGATGGACCTGGCCCCAGACTACAGATAGCTGTGTGAAATGTTCACACACTTACTCAACCTGAGCCCATGTCTAAGGAAACTATGGTAATCATCTCGCTTTGTCCTTGTCTCCAAAGAGAGACACCACACTGACCTCAATGACCACAGGCCTGTAACTCTCTCCTTGCAGACCCAGAAAGACCACAGCCATGGATTTTCTACAGTTTGCGTACCAGCCTAACATTGGTGTTGATGATTCTCTGACCTACATGCATTTTTGGTCAACATCATCTTTTTTGTAGCCCATGATGAGACTATCGCACATGTGCACATTGTGATGACGATGCTGAAATGATGTACTGTGCCCTATTTAACACAATCCAGCCGGGGCTAATAGGTGAAAAAATGAGGAGGCAGCAGTGAGAGTCAGCATTGGTCCCCTGGCTCGGGGTTTACCCGACCTGCATACTACAGTGTGTCTGCAGAACTGGAAAAGTCCTGAGCAGCACAGGGGCTCTCGAAGGAATTATCCAATCTCCGTTCCTGTTTACCTCAATACACTGAAAATTCAGTACAACTCAAACAGTTGCTTCCCTCAGAAATTTTCGGATGCTTCTGCAAATGTCGGGTATTTTCAGGTAGGATGTGAGGCAGAGTACAGGAGCACTATTGAGGATGTTGGGGACTGGTGCAACAACAGCTACCTTTAGCTCAGTGTTTCATAGACTAAGGAGGTGGTAGTGGATTACAAGAGAGAGAGGCCCATACCAGTTGCCATTCAAGGTGGCTACAGGTATATAAACTGCACTATATAAAAAGGGGTCAAAGCCAGCTGTAAGAAGAAGGCTGAGATCCTTCAACATGGTGGCCTCATGTGCTGGGGGGAATGTGTTTGCATGGCTGATAGAAACAAAACTGATTAAGAATGTGAGCTCCACTATAGGTGGTAGCAGAGGTAAGAATCCTAACAAAACCATCCAACAAAGTCAATAAAAAACAATTCCTCACACCCACTTCATGCTCTGGCACAGAAGTATTATCAAGATGTATATTCAAATAGTGCCAAATCACAACACATAGTAAGGTCAAGACATAACAAATATTATACAGAGAAAAATCTAACAAATCCCCAAAGAGCAAGCAGGCATGTTTTTATTTCGCGACAGTGGGAGGGAAAAACCAGGCTCATCCTCGACCGGTTGGGGTGAGTGGTAAAGGAAGGGAGAAAAGAAAAGCACCGAGAAACAGCAGCAAACAGCACCGTCAAACAAGAGGCAGCACAGTCAAACACTGGGCAGGTTGGAGGGCCAGTAACAGCACATCAATAACATACATCTCTGATGCCAGAAAAAGGAATGCAGAAAGGAACAGGGAGAGAGAGGACCGGGAGAATAAAGCACAAACTATGTGAGAGGCTGGACTGTGAATGTGGCTGCCATAACAACAGTAATTCCCTTTAGGGGTTAATAAAGCATCTATTCTGTTCTATAGGAGTTTTCAATTGCAGAAAAAATGCATCCCTATCCACTTGAACCAATCTGTTGTTCACAACATCCTAATACTGACTACAAGCAGTACGAGCAATCAAAAACACATTTCAGCCACTTGTTAACTTGGGGCATTTTTTGTCATTCGTTCCCCACATTTCAACAAGCTATATAAATGCTGGATACCGGTATTAAGGTATTTTAATGTATACTGAAGCTGGAAAAGGAAATGTTGTTATAAAATAGACTGTGACTGGGATCCTATTATTTGTCATTTCCTCTGAGCTGCTGAGGAAGCTCTGTGGTGGGCTCTCATTACTAAATCTGTGAATCCTCATCCTCACCACATTTTTATAACAAGTTGTGAAGCTGGAGAGGGGTTTGTAGGCTGTCCCAGAAACGAGAAGCAGAGGGATGAGAGAGACCTCAAAGTGGTAATCAAAATCAGTGCTGTCATTCGTTAGCACTCTGAGTGGGGACCTTGTGGATAACAAGCAAAGGGGCAATAAGCAGAATGAAGGAGTGTGAAATGATATGGGAACATGAACAGACAGCAGCTCTGGCCCTCCTCAAAGGACCAGGACAACATGGCTGTCAACATCTATTTTGCTCCCATCATTAACACTGTAACAACATTGGCTTGAAGTCCCCCTGCAGCCTCATTTTATCTCAGGACATAATGAAATAAATGTTTGTGCTACTGTCTAAGACTGGAATTCAATGTTTTCGATGTACTAAAAACAGTAACAACATTTTTTTTTTCTTCCTCAGGAATTGCCGGTACCCCGGTGGTCTTCAACGTGAACGGAGACGCTCCTGGTCGCTATGAAATCTACCAATACCAGATTACGAATAACACCACAGAATACAAGATCATCGGCCACTGGACAGATCAGCTACACCTAGACGTAAGGACATTTTCAGTCGTGCTTTTCTGTGCATTATTGAATGACGGTGGATTGTTGTACTGGTCATCAGTCCATTAGAAGTGTACTAATGGTTTAATGTGTAAGATTCCATGTAAGCACACAAGCATATTGTACCTATAAACAGAGGAATAAAATAGCATTAAGCAGGAAATTAAGTGTCTGTCAAGTATTTGCTAGAAGGATTTAATCATATTAAAGTATATATTTTATCAGGAACAATAGGACCAATATGAACTCAAAATCTTTCATCGTTCGTATTCCATCAACAGGGCAAGTAAGCCTCTGTGCATCTTTGCTCACGACCATATTATTGCACATTTACAGCAACTGTGATATTGCCTCACATATTAGGATTTTATTAATTCACCTCCTTATTTATAGCAGTTATCAAAGGTTATGCTAAATGCATCTTGCTGGGTTGGGTTTTATAGGGCTACTGTTGACAGATATAGTACATCATCCCATTTGTTGGCTTTTAAAATTGATAACATACAGTCTAATGTGTTATCTGTAAACCTAGTGTTTCCACAATATCGCACAGAGATATATGCCTATGCAAGTTGGTCTACAATGGAGTGGAAAAACACAAGCAAGAGTGTGCATTAACCTCATTTTTGTATTATTTGCCATTACAATTTTTCAGTAAAACAACAGTTTCCTTTGAGATATACACGTGCACAAGTGTCCAGAATGCACAGCGGTACATGTGTTCACATCAAAATTGCATTGTCTTAAATGGCAAACTTTGGAAAGAACAATGTGACTGCATTATTTTTAAGGTTATGCATCATTCATACACAAAGCCCCAGGTGTTCTTATTTTGTTGGTGCACATTGTGAGGGTATGTTATTACATTATTGTAGACCTGAGTTACTGTTGCAGCTTCACCTGGCAGAGACCTCCAAGGAAAATAACAAATGCCTTATGGAGACTTTTGTTTTAGACGCAACACCAATCATCTAAGCCATCCAGATGTATATTTGAATAATTAAATATACCCCATCCATTTTCAGTTCCTATTTTACCTGATAAGGCATCTTATGCAAACTGCCTTCTGATGAAAATATAATTGAATTAAAACAGCACAGGCACGTTTTCAATTGTACTAAGACTGCTGTATCAGGTAAATAGGCTGTATTTTTCCTCTAGTAAGCACAACATTTTTTGTGAGTAATTAAGCAGCAAAGTAGCTTCCTGTTGAGTTATACTTCAGTGAGTTTACACAACGTCTTGATAAAGCCTGTTATATTCATGTGGCGAATAACCTATTATGGTTTTTTTTTCCTATCATGCACTTCTGAGTATGTAAACTAATTTACCAAATGTTAATTGAAGTGTCCAAAAGTCCTCATGCATTTTGCATTGTGTGGGTTCATGTGTAACTACCAAAACAATGTGCAGTAAATTGTGTTAACGTTTCTGCTGAAGTCCTCTGTTAACTCTGATTGAGCTTGTCCAAATGCAAGTGTAAATACTGTGATTTCAGTATTCGTTTTTTTTTTTTTTCATTATGCATATTACATTTCAGACTAGATGAGCTGTTCGTTCATGCTGATCTTTATTTAATTTTTTTTTTTACATATATTCCCTCCAGATCAATGAGATGCAGTGGCCTGGAGGGACAAAGGACATCCCCTCATCCATTTGCAGCCAACCCTGCCGTCCTGGTCAGCGCAAGAAGACAGTGAAAGGGATTCCATGTTGTTGGCACTGTGAAAATTGTGATGGTTACCAGTATCAGGCAGACACCTACACGTGCAAGATGTGCCGTTTTGATTTGCGGCCTAATGACAACCACACTGGCTGCATTCCCATCCCTATTGTCAAGCTGGAGTGGAGCTCTCCATGGGCAGTCATTCCTGTCCTCATTGCTGTCCTGGGGATCATGGCTACCTTGTTTGTGGTTGTCACCTTTATACGCTACAATGACACACCCATTGTTAAGGCATCTGGTCGAGAACTGAGCTACGTCCTCCTGACAGGCATATTTCTGTGCTATGCTACAACATTCCTCATGATCTCCACTCCTGATGTAGTTATATGCTCGCTGCGGAGAATTTTCCTGGGCCTGGGTATGAGCATAAGCTATGCAGCACTGCTGACCAAGACCAATCGGATCTACAGAATTTTTGAGCAGGGCAAGATGTCGGTCAGTGCCCCTCGATTCATCTCCCCAGCGTCCCAGTTAGTCATCACGTTCAGCCTGATATCAGTGCAGCTCCTTGGGGTGTGCATCTGGTTCGGTGTTGACCCATCTCAAGCCATCATTGACTATGAGGACCAGCGTACAGCCAATCCTGATATGGCCCGCGGCGTTCTGAAATGTGATATATCAGACCTGTCCCTCATCTGTCTGCTGGGGTATAGCATGCTGCTGATGGTCACCTGCACAGTTTACGCCATCAAGACCAGAGGTGTTCCGGAGACATTCAACGAGGCCAAGCCCATCGGCTTCACCATGTACACCACCTGTATTGTATGGCTTGCTTTCATCCCTATCTTCTTTGGGACCTCACAGTCAGCAGAAAAGGTAAATGGTTCATTTAAAATGTGTTTTGAAATACCAAAATTTGTCCTATTTTCACAGTTTAGACTTGGGCACAGATACCAAAGCAGTAACCAAGTTTTCACTTGGTGTACTTTAAGCACAGAATGACAGCAAGTCTATTACATTCACTTGTGCATATTGGATGACAGTTTTCCATTTAGGGTTTCTTTATATTTCCTGTGCACCTCATTGTGAAGAAAATAGCCACTCAAATTATGTTTGTTGTATAGAATCACCCTCTTGTGTTTGTGGATGCTGCCACTATTCATCATGAGATGATGGGCTTTGTGCTCCACTGTGAGGATTACGAGGCTTTTAGAGTCGACTTGTGAGGATAATTCATTTCACCCCAAGTTTAGTCGGATATGTTTTCATGTTTCTGCATATGTGTTTAAGATAGCTTCACTGAGTGGGAACACCAAGTAATCACTGCACATTCATGCACACAAAAAAAAGATAATGCATGTTTGTGAAGAAGTACAAAATTACCGTGACTGTTGATGTGAATCAAATTACCGCTTACAAGTGCTAATTTTGAAGTCACAGACATGCATTTAAAAAGCAGAAGGGACACAGTTAAAAGTCAAATTACGAATAACAATGGCAGTAAAAACTCAGTATGGAAATGCTGTGGGCTGTACATTAAACTTCATAGCAGCCTTTCAACATAAAAAAAGTATTAAAATGTAAGACAGTTGAAAGGTATGCGTGGGCTTTTGGTAGTAAAAATACTGTGATTACAATGAGTCAAATGAACTAAAACATTAGAAATAGTTAGTGACAGACGCTAAAATAGGAAATGCCCTTTTAAATAAAAAAAAACAAAACAGTTTTACTACACCAGTCATTTATCCAGTTCCTCCAGTAAACACATAGTAACTATCATTCTTCCCATGTTTTCTCTACAGACACTATTAACATCTTGTGATAAATATGACACAATTATATGGGAAATTTGTCAGCAACAGCCTTTTCTTGCTTTGTGTATCAGTCAGCCAAGATCTGCAGGGAGGCACATTTGTCAAGAGGGCCAGTAGGAGACAAATGAAAGCGCAAAACACTGACACCACTGAGTCTTGTTTTTTAAAATGTCTTTGAGCTATATCTGACCAACAGCACAAATTTAAACTCAACATTAAAAGTATAGTAAATGTTTCTTAATAGAATGAGGTTGCCTCCCACAGCTTGATGACTTGATTGATAGTTTTTTACTGGTTGATAATCTGTTGGTGGGATAGCACTGATGGAAAGGCATATTCTGCCCATTGACTTTTGACAGCACAAGGATATTTCATTTCAGATTTCAACCCAGTAAGTCACCATCTTACCCCAGAGTACGGCCAGTGATTGGGTTACCTCATGCATGCAACATTTATGGAGCAGGCATCCAAAACTAATAATCTCTGCTTTTCACTTTCACTCACTTGTATCTCCTCCACTGAAGAGGAGGTGCACAGGGGGGCAACAGGGGAGATCACTCCAACAGGGTTTCAATCCAGTTCATTTTACACTCAAACGAATCAAATACATGTTATGTTGTTATCACAAAGCACACAGACATATTCATTTACACCATGAAATGAAACTGTAAAACAACATCACAGACCATCCTCTGTAAACAAGAAACATACCAGCAGGATTAAGAGCAGCATTGTAAATAGTTGGCTGTATAATAAGGTCCTGCTGAGTTAATTTCATTTTCCAGTTTTTGGAAAAGCAGTTCACTTTTGTTTCTCCAGATAAATTTCAGCCAGTTTCAGTCCAATCCAACTGTTGTTGTGTGTTTTAGATATGTCACTATCCATGAAATATATTTTATTAAAATGCTGATTATTCAATTTATTAACTAGAAGGACACTTCAGAAACACAAACCTCCATCAGAACCAATAGTTCATTCTTCTTCAACATTATTATACCACAGAGTATGTTTTGACTCTTTTTTCAGTTGGTGCCACTGGGTTTACTGTTAACTGTCACCATCCTAAGTTATAACTTCCAGTTTTTAACAATGATTAAAAACAATTTGAGGCCCCGCCCCATTTTATAGATCTGTTCCAAAATTAAGGGGTTTGTCCTTGACCTATCCTTCCACCAAGTTCCATGGAAATCAGTGCAGGAGTTTTTGTGTAACCCTCCGGTCAGGCAGATGGACAGACAAGCGGGAGTGATCACATAAACTCCTTGGTGAGGTAATAAGTGAAGCACAATATTCCAAAAAGGCTTTGCTATTTATTTCTGTACTCCTTGGAGGAGCTGTGGAAATATGTCCATTGTTAACATGCTTTGCGTATAGGTAGGGACAGCTCTGGCAGCTTGCTGGACAAGATTTGATGCCTAATGAAAAAAAGGAGTAATCCTGCTCCAAAGAAACTTCATAATGGCTCTGTCTGCTGAGGTTTCTGTCCTCAGTCTTGTTCCCTCACTGTGCCGATGGAGCAGATTGGCAATCATATCGGCGTGTCAGGGAAAATTTATGTCACCGGGGCCAATGGAAGTGGACAGGGGTCTTGGCTCCCCTCACAGAGTGACTCCACTCTGTACTCCAGAGGGGTAGCAATATTGTTCCGAACTCACCCCAGGCCATGTGTAATCTTCTCAGGAGATTACAACACTCCCCCTCTATCACCAAGCAATGCTCATGTGCCTCTTGCAGTATGATGGAATACAATGCCCTATCACTTTCATTTTACACTGACATCTTTTTTTCGTAACTGACACTGCTTTAGGGGTTTAATTTGAGACAGGTCTCTTTATAGTTTTTCTGTATCATTACATAAACACATATAGTGACTGTATGACAGGTCACGTTATTTATTTCATTTTGTACATCTTTGCTTTCCTACTTGAACTGACTGGATGCCCAACAAAAAAGTGTCCTGTCTGTAACAGATGCCCCAAAACACACAGGGTCCTGTTTTACTTGTGAAGCCTCTGTGACCTGTGCAAAGTGGTCGGCCCTGAATGCATGGCCTCGCTTTCTACTTTGGTCTATCCATCAGAGGGTGTGGTAATTAATACATTTACTCTGCGCGACTATCGTCACAGGTCTCATCGCTCTTCAACAGCTGAGGCAATCACTGTGGATCCTAACACCAATAGTACAAGCAATTCAAAGATGCTTCCCTAGGAAGTATTACTTCCTGGCAAGTGTAGAGCGTTAAGTTGTGAATAAACCACAATATCTGTGACCCAGGGGCAGATGGTGTGCCGTCTATACTAATTAAGACAATAATGATATAAATAACATGTGTTTATATAAATGTTCAATCTGATGCTTTTTTGTTCCATTTTGTTGTTGAACATATATATAATGTATATACACTCAATTATGCACAGTAATTAATTTATAGAATAAAATGTGAAATGCTGCACATTGAAAAATGTCATCAATGTTCCTGCTTTAACCACATTAAGGTTAGTATTTTTAATGTTTGCTGGTTGAAGAGTGTTGAATTGAAATAGTGCCTTAATTTTTGAAACATTGTTCAGTTGTTGTTGTTGTTGTTGTGCACTTTCAGCACATATTTTATTTGTGCTTTTGGGTAAAATCATCTAAATGACAGCAGAGTAACTGCACTACAAATAGGTGTGGTTCTGACAAGTCTATTTTTTACCACCTGAGCTAGCTAAATGCCCTGTAAAAAAAACATATGTGATAAGATGATGCAATACGGAACATCATGTATCATATCTTGTATGATTATTAGTTTATGAAAGTAGTTGGTGAAATCTTTTAACACTTCAGTGACTTCAATGGTCTGGTGCAGTAAAGATGCATAGCAATCTGCAGTAAGATAAATGTTGGACAAGCTCACATGCAAACATCATATGTCATAACCCTATGTTGGGAAACATAATTTATTACTGTAGACATGCTACTGGTTCGATGCCCTGTAGGCTATTCCCATGCCAAACAACTCAGTCATTTATGATGTCTGCAAATTTAATGTCAGACAAAACCTCAGGCAAATCTCTTTGAAGGATGTCTGCCAGCTGTGTTTCCACTATACTCTTTTTGCCTCGTGTTCATCAACTTCAGGGGACTTGAATTTTCATCCAAGAGGAAAGTCAACTGTTCTTTTTCCGCCGGTTTCTAATTAATGCTTTTTTTAACACTGGAGTACTGGAGGAATTTTCAAATGTAGATGATTTTTTTATACATAGGGTTTGTTCACGGAATTTAAAATGTAAACCGAATGCATTTTTTTTGGAAGGCTGGTCATTTTAATTGATATGCAAAACATCACTATCAAATCTAATATCCCCACTTTTTTATTTGCATACTCAACAACAAACCAGAGGAGGACTGTGTAAAGGGGTGATTATCATAAATGAAAAATCACTTGCAGGCACTGATAATATGCTGTAGGATGTTCTTCTCTGCTCCACAGTTGTTGCCTGTAGCCATATTTCTGCTACCCAGCTGTGAGTTGCAGCTGTCACTGGCTTCAGAGAGTACGCAATCCTTATGCTGTTGTCTAAAACCTGAGGGCAAAACCATCTATGCACAGAGTACATAGACACCCACCAGGGGGCCACTTCTATTAGTTGTATAATGTGACTGAATACATACCAAAAAGGGGACAGTTCAAGAGTGATAAACAGCACAAAATAAAAGAATAATTGGTATTGTGCTCCATCTCTGTCTTGGTTGTGTGTCACTGTGTGATGCTGTGAAGTAGTGATTAGCATAAAAATATCATCCTCCATTATCCACATATTACTTGAGTGATGCACTGGCTATCTTACTTGCTAGACATAAAGTCTTACCCCTGATTTCCACCAGGAGCACGGCTCCGGCGTGGTTTAGCTCCGTCCTCTGCGGGGCTTCAATCCACACCAGGAGGTTTCAGAAGTGGTGCCTTGTGTCTGTCTGATCTCCTGATTTGGTCATTTTTACTTGATTTCTGTGCTTCAACCATAGATAAAACAGGCCCTGTAGTTGTTTTCTTTTTGTCTTTTTTAATGTCCTGCTGTAACTTACAAAGTTAATACAGTAAAGTGGAGTTCTTAGTGGCATAGAGAAAATATTTGTGGCTGTGTTTAAGTTGTTAAAAATATATTCATCCTCATAATTGTTTTGTATCAATATTTTGACATTGTGTTCATTATTGACGTTGGTTAATTTTATACAATCAGGAGTCTGCACAGGGTGTTTTATTTTGAAAATTGACCTGGATCCTCTATGCATTTCGTGTATCTGACGTCATCTGCTCTGTGTTGCTTGATGCAGCTATGAAGGAAGTCTGTAAAAATGTATTTCTATCAAAGCAGATTAGACAGATCTAACAGATTTAACAGATCCGGTTATCTTCTGACATGCAGCATGATGCTTTTTTTAATTTTAATTGTCTCTCAGTGTAAAAAACATGATTTAGACCTTGACTTGATCTACATTGTACACCCTGAGTGGTAAAACCTTCATTACTGTGCGCCCGGTTTCTATAAATGGAACATCACTTAAACTTCTGCTGTCTCTTTCATAATGCAGATGTATATCCAGACCACAACCCTGACCATCTCTGTGAGCCTTAGTGCATCTGTCTCTCTGGGAATGCTCTACATGCCTAAGGTCTACGTGGTTCTCTTCCATCCGGAGCAGAACGTACCCAAGCGCAAACGCAGCCTGAAGGCAGTGGTCACTGCAGCCACCATGTCCAACAAGTTCAACCCCAAAGGCGGTCTGAGGCCTAATGGAGAGGCCAAGTCTGAACTCTGTGAAAGTCTTGAAACACAAGGTTGGTACCATGCCAGATGAAGCACTAAAAGAGACAGGAAACACACAAAGAAATTACATTTGTTCTGGTGGACCTTTATCAAGAGCTGTTGTTACATAAATGGAATGAGTTGTTTCAGTATAAAAATAAAGCAGTTAGAGATTTTGCATGTCTACTTGAAAATGATGAACTCCTTTGAGATAAATGAATGATGGCATTGTTATTTTGTAATTCAGGAAATTAGAGTTTTTTTCATTGCTAACTGAAGTGGTTTCATGCCATGGCTTCTTAAACATGAGGCAATGCAAACAACACAAATGGAAGTAAATGTACAGTTTGGAACGGGTTTCAGAGAGATTTCAACTTAACTTTTAATATTCATCATTTTCATTTCATTAGAAAAGACTAATATCTTTCTTAATAATCACCCAATAATTATAATATATCTGTTTTTTGTGTTACATATTATACTCTATAGTACACAGGATATACAATATATATGTATATATATTTAATACGAATAAATTAATGTGACAGGGAAAGCAAGAAGTAACTTTTCCTTTTTGCCTGAGTAATCCTGTTTCTTGAAAACCAAGAGCAGAAAAATAGTGTCATTCCCACTAACTCTAACCACAGTGGATTTGTGAATCAGGAGGTGTGACAGGGTGCCCACACTATTCTGATTTTGAAAAGGACGAAGGAGACGGGTAGCTCAGTGCTGAAAAAGAGGATATTTCAATCACCAAGATAAAGTGTATGAGTAGGCAGTCCCTGTGTGGGGGCAGGCTTAAATCCAATCAAGCAACCTCATGTTCTGATTACCGATTTATATGCTGACAAGCTGAACAGTAGAGAGTGATGCGTATTAGCACTGAAAAGCCTGTGCCCACACTTGCATGTATGCCTTATTTTGACCTCAGAATGTAGTTGTTATATGTCTTTTTTATTAAAGAGCCCATCTATTCACTGCTGATTCTCACCTTCTGGTTTGGACTGTGAATCTAACACCTGCTCTTTGTGCTTATGTATCAGACTGTGTTGAGGGAGGGGAGCCTTGTGAGGGACTTTAGACTCTCAGGTAACCTGGTTAGACAATGACTTTGCCCTTTTATTATGTGCAAATACTACTTTCTTATTAATTTCTGCCAATGTTCACCATAACACTTCTGCCTGCCTATTTTATGCACAAGCATCCTGACTGCCCCTGGCTAATGTGCCGCACCCTGAATGACACTAAGCAGTAATCACGCCCTCACAAATCCACCCTTGACCAACAGACATAAACTTGGAGAGACAATGGTGGTGTGTGGTGTTGTAAAATGGCCAATCAGTATGGTAAACTCTGTTAATGTGGGAAGATGACACCACTCTGCTTGAGTGCAGGAGACAAGCGATAGCCATGTGTCCCCTGTAATTTGTTTCCCTGTTGACAAAAGAAGGAATTTGTGGTAATGGAACAACAACAACAATAAGAGTGAACAGGAAAAGACAGATGGGTCTGCCAGCTCCAATTCTTTCTGGACCATCTATTCTTTATCTTGGCCTCGCAGCACATAAATATTCAAATAAGGTTCATTTATCAATGCTTCTCTTGGAAGAGGTGCCTTGGATGAAATGGCGAGAGTACCAGCCCCATTCACACACCCAACATGGCACTGACAAATATACAGCAACGTTTACCATTACACATCTCTCCTCTACAGCATTTTTGCCCCGACTCTGGCTTTCAGCTGTCTTCTGATTGGATTCATCCCCTCTGACATATTCAATCAGCCAAGGCTGCTGTGGGCAGATTGGCAGATTGGTAGTGTGATTACCACCACCAAGCATGCTTGTTGAGGACAGTTTTATTTTAAAAAATGACACTCACGTACACGCCGACACTCACACAATGAAAAATGTGTGCACACAAGCATGACTGCACACATACACAGCGGTATGGCCGGCACGTCTGACCAGCAGCGTGAAGCTCTTGTGGTCACTAAGGTCATTACCAGCTCTGCTCTGCCCTCAGGTCTTATGTGTTTTGTTCATAGCTGATGTAAAATTATATGTTAAAGAGTAATGGTCACTATTATTTAACATTGATGAGAACACTTTAAGTGCCAAGTTGGATCACATATTGCTTTTAATAGCATTTCACAATGTTAATACACCGACTGCATGCTTTGCTTGGTGCACAGAGCAATCTCAGGTCTTTGCATGTAGTAAAAGACTTGCATTTGAATGATTATTACTGCATTTTATACCACTGTTGTGATCTACTTGGTAACCCTATATAGTGAATTTAATACAATTAAATGTTATCAGCTGTGAGGAAAACATTATGACCAAGTTTTCCCTATTCCATGAATGTTATAGTAATTGATGATACTTCCACTGATATGACATTTGCTACAGCCTATCAGTCTGACTCGCTACCTATTTGCAAATCTTAATATGTCCAACGTAATACATTTGGTAACATACATTTTGCATTTATATTCTATATTATAAACATTTCTAGAGTATTTGCAATGCAATACCATGATGAGATCTTATTCCTGTAAATAGCTTTTACATTACAGTCCCCTTGCTGCTACGATTGCTTCCACCTGTACATGCCGGTAACATGAGTTTGATGAGATATACATAAATATAACTTCTTATCAATGTAGACGCCAATGTGAGCGGCAAAAGATTACTGGTTTACAGCTATTTTAATGCCACATTTGTAACCCTTTCCCTCTGTATCCTGCAGTGTTGGCGTCGAAGCAGACATACATAAGCTACAGTAACCATGCCATCTAAAACAGAGATGAACGTTGGAGCATGGGCCTGTCTGAAGAGATATCATCTTATTCTGGGAACTACTGGGGAAATACTGGAGGATTTCCAAGCTGCAACAGAAGGTGGAAAGATGGGTGGAAAGATGGGAATTGTCACTTCAACAACAACGAAGGATGTCTTTTTTTTTTCTTCAAAAGAACAAGGTAAAGGCTTGAATGCCAAATTTGTGAAAAATTAGTGGACTGCAGGAGAGAGATGGGCAATATAAGGCACAGTGGACAGTTAATTTTCCTCTTCCCACCCTATCGAAGATATGTGTACGCGTTGAGCAGTGACGTTTCCAGATGCAGGCTGAGCGAACCACCTGGAGCCTACAGTATGTTTTCCTTCTGAAGTGTATAGCACACAATTTCAGTTCTCTCTGAGGCTGAATCATCTGTCTTATTCCAACAAAAACAGGAAAAAGTGTTCTGTTTTTGCTTAAGTCAAATGCAGTTGACAAAATGAAATCCGCATAAAATATAGTCATTATTTTTGGTATTATTGGAGCTGAAAGCTGCAGTACTCTTCAAACTGTACATGCCTTACTACAGTACATTCAGTATTCCTACATGATCTAAGCATCTGAGCACAAAACAAAGCAGTGGGTCATCCCAGGTTTTTTTTTTTTTATTTAACGTTTCATAATACTGATGATGATGATGCCATCATCTTGGCAAACCTAGTGTACAGTCCCAGAGCATGCTTGTGGGAGCGTCACGTGTACTACTGTGTTGTGTTGTCAACGTCTATGGAATGCAACATTTGTCATGGTTGTCATTCACAGTGGAAATGTCATTTTGGGCTATTTCCCCACTGGGTTACCCTCTGCTAAATAAAGAGACATTTCAAACACTACAGGAGCCAAACTCAAAACACCTTTATAGTTTACATCACACTAAAAATGTCAGCCAGGACTCTGGGACTTGACAATACGTACTTTAAACATCCCAAATCAATTGGCCCTTATTTATCATGCACTTGCTGGAAGCTTTGAAAAGTAAAACCATATAAATTCAAGTTGCCAAAAGGGATATACTTTCATCCCAGCTGACGTCTGATAAATAACAGTTGCTGGAACAAACCTCAAAATATCCAATAAGAGAGTACTATTTTTTTATTGTATTTTGAGAACAATTAAAATCTAATATCAAGACAGAGTCAGTTCCATAGTAAGAGCAAAAAACTAGAAAACACAGGAGTGGACATCATCTGTATGCAACTGTATTTATCCCTGTATGGGCAATATCATACAGCAGCTCGGCTCTAAAGAATTGACTGAATTGACTGAATTAAATAGAGACAACCTATCATTTTTAGATCATACTTGTATGCGTTGCTTGATAAATAAGGACCATTGCCTTCATTCTGTGCCTCATAATAATACATCCTGCCAATCTTTCCATGGACCCTTCATGGTGTTTGCTTTTCGTCTACGTTGACTTTAAAACAAAGTGTTACATTTCTTTCATAAGGAAGAAAGGCCTCAATGTACAATTTCTCATAGTGTTGAAACTCCATTTCTGTCTCCAGTCACTACAGTATTTGTCAGTAACTCTGGAATTTGTCTCAAATGTTATCCTCAGCAATGCAAAAATCTGTATGTTGCATGTCAAAATTCATAACAAGTCATGTGACCAATTTGAGAGAAAGGTGAAATGTCCAGAAGGAAAACTACTGCAGAGAATTATAAATACGTAACATTTCGGTTTATTCAATAATTCTCTCAACTCTCAGCTTCAACAAAAGTCGAAGATGTTGCCGCAAATGTTTTTCCTTATTTGATAAAGTATTGTTTGTGGGATTGTTTGTGTTTGTGAATATGATAATTTCTTGCTTTTTGCCACAACCCCTTTTATTTTTCTAAAACACTTTGTCTGTGTTACAAAATAGAATATGTAAGTGCTGACTGAAATTAAATGGCAAGTTAATGTATGTTATTAAAATGGATTGATCATGTCTGCTTTATGTACTGAGTTATTTAAAAAAAAAAAAAAAGAAAGCTAAAAAAGAATTACAGTGCCTGGATATTTATGAATTATCTATAGAAAAAATACAAATGTGTAGAGCATGTTCATTTTTATACAAGATATTTCTAATAAAAGATTGTTTTGCTAATAAAGTGTGGTTGCTTGACTTATGGTATTAAACAATCTTTCTCCTTGCCCATGCTTTAGTGGAATAGCAAATTTAGTATACAGTACTGCATGTGAATACACCTAGAGACCTTTGAATAATTTATCAATATGAATTATACCAATTGGAAAACCACATTCAGATCACACACACAGCACCTTACAGTGGCGTGGCCCGGAGCCGAGACCTCTACTTTTACATCCCATGAAATAATCAGGATTTTCCATCTTACCATTTTCACTGCTGAATCGTAAAGTCATGTGATTTGCCAAAGGAGAAGCTGTCAGAGGGCTGGAAAGACAAATCAATTTCGCCATCAGTCAAAAGTGCTAAATTGGAAAGTAATATGGCGAAGATCTCAAAGGCCACTGTTGAGCTGGGACTTCTTCTTTAATACATTCATATATCATTTTATTAAAGTGTAACTTCACCCTGCTCTGAGTCGAACTCCACCTCCCGCATGATGGTGAGAAGTGCTAAAAAGTCAGCAAAGGCCTGAGAGGAGGGAGGCGTGGATGTGAGAGACAGGAGTTGTTCAGTGACATCCTGACAAATGGAGAGCGACACTGAAAAGGTTAGTTTGGGAGTTTTTTTTTACCACTATGAATAGGGGGCAGCAGCAAAACATATTTTTGGACCACCTAAAAAAAAACCAGTGTAAGTGTAAAGCTAGAATGTTTCCAGCACTTTACATTGTGGTAAATACAGCCCCTTCCAAGGCCTGAAGTCCCTGAAAGCCATCAGACTGCCTTGCCAAAAGAGCAATTGATCGGTTAATTAGTTTGTGTTATTGTATGACTTTGGAGTTTCAACACATTAGTTCAGATCCAAACTAGCAAACTAACTCACTGAGGCAGTGGTTCTGCGAGGTAAAATTACTGTTTAACAGACTCCTGGTAAAGGGCAAGTGGGCTCCTGTTTTTAGAGAATGTTAACATTTATTTTTAATTTAAGTTTAATGACACAGATTATTCCCAAATGACTGACTCTGAATTGGCATCGGGCTTGCAAGGTTCAGGATGATTTTGAAACAGGAAGTAGTGTGTTAAGCCATTTTCACCCATTAAATGGCTGCCACTTATCCGAGTCCATGGGCAGCAGCTGGAACAGAGTAGCCCAGACCTCCCTCTCCGCAGCCTCCTCCTCCAGCTCCTCCAAGGGGAATACCGAGGCATTCCCAAGCCAGCAGAGGGCTATAATCCCTCCATCGTGTGTGCGTGTGGAGGTGACTGGATGGATAGATGGATGGATGCCATTCTAAGTAGGCATGGGGCTTTCCAGTGTTTAAAAAAGTGAAAACAACATCTCTAGCCTCCGTCCCTTTTTATGGATCTGCTCCAAAAGGGGTTTAACAGGTTTGTCCTTCCAACAAGTTTCAGTAGTTCGGTGCAGTAGTTTTTGCATAATCCTGCTGACAGGAGCGATGCAACCTTAACCTCTGTTAAAAGGTGCATTAATAGGCTTATACCAATAAGCCCTGGACCAGTGAAACTACCTTTACAGTGGATTTATTAGAGGGCAGGAATTGCCACCCGGGTGATCACTGATAGACACAATCATTAGCCCTGTGTTTTATAAGTGAATCCCCTGCCTTACACAATTAGCAAAACAGCAGTATGCAGAACACTGTATGGCCTCTCTTCCTCTGTGATCTATAGGAAACTGCCCATAGAGGAGATGAACATTTTTCAACTTCTAATAGCCTCTCCTCCCTGCTGCTAACATCGCCAGACTGCTGCAAAGCATTTCTAGTCGAACAGAAGTCTCACTTACAAAGGACTGTTCAAGTTGTTCTCTGTTCAATCAAAATATTTCTGTATTTCTTTGCTTTTATATCACCATATCCAATTTTAGATTTAGATTGATGAACAAAACAACTAGAGTAGAAGGCCATTAATCCACAATTGGTTTATAAATATACACTGCCTTAGATACATATATTTCTTTAATATCATTAGAGTTGCTCTTAGATATCTGTTAATGAGTCAAATCAGGAATAAAAAGTTTCCACACCGTTTCAGTTGTAAGTTTGTTTGTTTTTTTTAACTTATCTAATTTTTAATTTTGTTCATGACTAAAGGAAATTATCTAGAAATCTACTAGCAAAAAAGCATTCAACTTTACAGAGTGAACACAGTAGAAGCTGGTCAGGTTTTTTTTGTTTTCCCCCCCCCCTCCCGTTTTCTAGACTTTGCCCTAAAATGACAGACTCTCAGACTCTTATGACAGATTCACACTTGACATAATAAAACCCTAATATCAACCATTGTTGGTCATTTAAGATGTTGTTTAAATAATTTTACAGACAAGTGCAGTAAGGAAAATGCTTGTCTACCTGGGGGGGGGGGGGGTAGTAATATTATGTTTGACCACTAGGGAAAATGGGCAGTTTAACTGAATGAGTAACACCACATCCAGTGTACATCATACATCATGAGCAGAGCATGACTGATGATGAACAGCTGTACCACTGGCAATTCCCACCAACAGAGACTGATTTACTTCATGCAGGTACAGACACACTGTGACTGCTGAAATGCCTCCAAGTGCTGATGATGCAAGGCTGGTTTAAAAAGAAGCATCCACACATAATAATACAACCTTCAGCTCTCTGGTTCTCTGATGAGTATCACGTACCACCGGTTTTGTGCCGGAGATGCTGTGATTACTTGATACACATTTTAGAGTACTAGTCTCCTAAGAAGCGTAATAATGGAAATGGAGATAAAAATGGCCTTGTTGACAAAGTTGTCAATACACCGGTATTTCTCCTTCTATTGCCATACCATCCAGGCTCACTTCTATGTACAAGAAACAAAAACCTTTGTGAACAGAGATGCGAGATCTGGTGTAATAACTTCACCAGTTGCTGAATATGTCCTGGTTTATACGAGGACATGGTAAAAATGGTAGCTCTTATGCAGCTCAAGAGGAAGTCAAGTAGACTCCTATAGCATTCAAAGCTTTATCAGGAAGTTGTTTCACTAGTGATATATAATTTCTCTCTCTAACCTGAAAGGTGCCCTGACAAAAGTAACAATAAAATATTATACACTTCAAACCTGGCATTTCTATTACACATACAGCTTTATATATGTTTGACTAAAAGAGAAAACATTGAGTGTGTTTACTTGGGCACCGGTATCCCAGTTATGAAGCTTATCCTGTTGTTGATCATATTCAGAACATGCCGTTTACATGGAACATGGAGAAATCTGGTTATTCCCTACATACTTGATAAACACTAGTATCCCAGAAAGTGATTTCTGCATGTTGTCTACGCTGGCATCTGTGATGTTTACAATGCAATACAGTAATTTAATGTGACATTTCTGTTACTGCTAGCATAACTTTAAATTAATTGTACTGTGGTTATAGAAAATGAGGCCACTTTGGTTTAAAGCACCCTCAGCACATTTAAATGGCAACAACGTGTTGTGGATTTGTCTTGCTGGTATTTACCTTACTGCAAGCAGCGGGAGCAACAGGTAAACATGTCCTCCACTGTGATAGCTGTCAGTCTGTCACTGCCACCAGGTAGGGCAAGGCAGCAGTGAATGACGACACACACCCTGATGGGAGAAGGTCGTCATGATGGAGTTGAGTGACTGGTTTTAATGTTTGGCCACGTAATAATGTTTTGTAGTGTTTTCCAATGTGACCTGACTTGCTCCACTGTCCAGTAGCCTGTTTTACTAAGGACATGAGGACGAGCATTCAGATGCTTTTACCTGAAGTGTGGCTTTCATTGCCAACCATTGTTTGTATTTCTGTTGTGTCACAGTAATCCACTGCTATCAGAATCTGGGATAAGACGTATACACGTAACAGTATCCCTGTTTTTTTCTCAAGCTAGAGGTTAGGCTAGGTTTCTCAAAACCAGGATAAGGTCTTATCCACATTTCTGAAATTGGGATATAATGTCCACATGTGCAAACACAAAGAAAAGACAGGATACTTCAAAAACCCGATAATAACCAGGATACTGATGTGCATGTAAATACAGTCATTAAGATGTTACGCAGTGATACCACTGCAAAAGCAAAATAATAAATCAAAATGAGGCAACAAAATGATGATAATTCCTTAGATTAGTGGAAAAATGAAACAGTTAGGTCTCAGTTCAATGCCAAATGTTTGCTAGCTATGAAGAATACACTTCTGGTGGCTTTAATACTATTTAATTAAATAGCAGACATTGCTAAATTGTTTCCAAACTTCTGCTCACCCGAGCTAACCACCAAATACACTAGTCACAGTGTAAGCAATGAGATTCTGAATTGAATTTCCTGCTCAATTTTTCATCACATGGTGTTTTAGCCTAGGATGCACTGTTCTCCATATCATTTCCTACAAATGACCAGGGAAATGCCACATATTTTGAATATGTCCCCATTAAATGTAATAACTATGTCTGCATTCCCATTGTGCAAATTAATAAATACTGCTCATGAAATCATTTAGAGAATACATGCTGAAAATAAAAAGGTTTTACTCATTTGAAATATCGCTTTAATATTTCCACTCTGCTGCTCTACCCAGCAAGTGGATATTTTATTTTGTCCCCAGGAGAAAAGCATTACTGTGGCTGAGGTGTTTGTTTCTCTCTCGCTGTTGTGAGGGCAGTGCCCAGATGCTAGGCTGAGGTAAGTGTAGATTGAATTTACCCCTGCAGGACTGTGCTGCATCATAAACCTCAGTGAAGGGATGGGGTCAAAAGCGCTCGCTGGTTGTCCCTTTGTAGTGAAACACACGTTGGACGTCCCCTTTTTGTCAAACATACTTTGGTTTTCTCAGCTGAAGGTGGTGTTCCATTAATCTTAACTTCATGCACGTCTTGCTCCGTGTGACTGATGTGGCTTCTGTCAACTAATGCTGGCACTAGACAGGGGTTTACTGTGAGCGATGATGCTTGGGGGAGCCAAGCTCTAGCAACAAAGAATAAAACTAGGCCAACTAGCTCTATATTCTATCTGGATGTATGCGACAAGGATTATAGTAGGTAATGTACGTATTTTATAGTGTAAATATATTATGTACCATAATCATCTTGTCTGTTTAAAACAAAATTGTAGTTTTTTGCATAACTTAATAATGCTGATATGCCTTTATCACACTCCGTACACTACATCCTGTTTAACCATTTTTTATAAACATTTTAAAAGAAGGAAAAATAAAAACACAAAGGACTGGAAGGGGGACATTTTCCTGGGTGGCACAATAAATCATTATGACAACCTTTACACTGTTTTGTGGCCCATTACAGCAGGGCTGTAAAATGAATTTTATCTGCACACAGTCACTAATCCAAACTATGTAATCATTACGAAATATGCTTACCATTGTTTTGCACTGAAACAATGGATTTATTGTTTTGATTATTCCCTTTAGGATGACAAATGTCTTATATTGAATTAGCATTGTGAGAAAATTTTAAATATCTCAAGTTAGTCTTCATCTTCAGCTTAAATGTGTATCGACTCTACTCAGTCAGCTGAGGATTTCTATTTGTCAAAGCTATATTATAGAGGGCAAATGTGCAAACTATAAAACCAGTCCATTTATTAAGAAAGACAGGAAAACAACGTCCAGTGACACCATGACAATAAAGTCTGACAACCAGTTTCTGTTTGACCATGATTCATCTTTTGGTGGTTTGTCAATTACCACAAACTTAATATGCAGTAATTCCACAGTAACATTTTCTATTGAAGTAAAATGATAATTAAATCATTAAAGTTTTAGATAAGTTTCACAAAAGTTTAATGTGGTTAAAAGCAATGTCTGAAAATTTATACTATATGAAAGCTTTCTTGTTACAGTTAGAGGGGAGATTTGTGATATCCAATTCAAAAGTGTCATGCCGTAGCTCAGAGCCATTATGCATTACTGTCGACTGTGTTTGGCTTGATTAAGTTCTGCAAGATGAAATTAAGCCCTGCTGAGCATTGGTCATTAGAACTGCAGCATTAAAACAGTGGCATGATGAGAAACTTGCCTATGAGCTCCACATCTAATGTCTAAGTTGCCATTAAAACATTAGATGTGTTCCTTCCATCTCTGTTTTTAAATTTAGGTCATTTTTATTCACTGGCCTTTCTGGCCAACAGAGTAAAAGATAAGTAGCTTTAGCCTGTTGCCATGTCATGAACCCTGCATTTATGCCTTGTTTGTTGTTGTTGTCAATGTGTCTCTTATTGGGTTTTTACTAACTTGGTGTGTTTTACTGTTTTTACTCTTTACTCTTTATGCCCTTTGTACAGCACCTTGGTCAGTTTATGCTGTATTTAAATGGGCTCCTCCGTTACTAAAAACTGGTTAGTAAACAGTTGGGGGGGTTGTAAATACAGGAACAATGCAAAATAAATAAATAAACAGCTATTCAAGCAGTTGGAAATCCATTAACACTTCATTCATGTCCCAAATACACACCCCGAGGAAGAAGCGCTTGTTCAATTTTTTTTAACAAGAGCATGCCTGCTTCTTTATAAACGTTTAAAGGGCCTGTGTATCTTAAGATGACATGTGGTATTTTAGCATATGTTATATGAGTGCAACAACTTCAATGTGATTATTCCCAACAAGTGGAACACTTTATGGACATGCTCCATCAAACAATCAGATGGAAAAACTCTATGCTGGAATGATAATTGAAATTCAAATGAGCACATATCTACTACAAACATTTAAATCACCCAGGAAGAAACTCATTATGCATAATAGCAGCCTTTTCCTGGACCTCAAATAATCTTAACAAACTGCATGACAGCATAATGGAACCCTACTGAGGAAAGATAAATATTCCATCAGCAAGACACATAAAAATGCAGAGACAAATACTGTGTACATATCAGAACTACAGACAAAACAAAACTCCCATACCTTTCTTTTAAGGTTTAAATTTTATAATTACAGAACCAGTTATCTTGTAGCAAATAAATACAATAATTTAAAGCATTTATTTTTAATGTTTCTACTTTAAAATATTCCGAAGTCAATGTATTGTCATATGTACTGAACTGTCAGCCAGTCCTGGCGCTCCTGTAATACCACTTTGTACCACTAGAGTGAGTAGTGAGTCACTGTAGCCTTGAATCTGCCCTCAGAGCCTCAGTCTGACATACATTAATAGGAAGTAGCCTAACTCTACTTACCAGGCCAATTCTAACCTCTTTCCATTCATTCATTCATTCATTCATTCATT
>JAPQRN010000025.1:8157989-8169455 GCA_037367275.1 Coranthus polyacanthus | reverse complement strand
GTTCATCGCAGGGCTGACATATAGGGGACGAACAACCATTCACTCTCACATTTACACCTATGGGCAATTTAGAGTGAGCAATTAACCTGTTTAACCTGTTACAGTTAAGGTGCATGTTTTTGGACTGTGGGAGGAAGCCGGAGAACCCGAAGAAAGGCAAAGTATTCTATAGTCATGTAGTCTCACACCACTATTAAAAAGTGAAACACAAAGTCACTACAAGAGTGACATTATGACTGTTGTGTCAGCACCATGGACAGCTCTACACATCAAACAAGCAAGACTATGACAGTGTGCAGCTCTACTATCTCACGCATCTATTAATATCAATATTGCCAAACATACACTGAAAAAGACCAAATATTTTTAAACACCCAGCTGGAGCTGGAAGACTAATTTGGAGAAGTATTCAGGAAAACAACTTACACAAAAATGATACAACTAATAATTGTGGCCTAGTTACTATGCTATGTAGTGATGGCTTACAATGAGCCTGATAAAGCTGCTGCAGCCAGGGTTTCCCAGATGAATGGTATCTGCTAACTGAACTGTCTTTCCACTTTATCTTGCATTTCTTAGTCAGGTCCATCTCAAAAGCAAGTCGAGTTAAATGAGCTTTCCAGGGGTGTGACATGCTTCTTCTGTACACATTTCTCAAAGTCGAAAAAGAATTCTCACATCGAATTGTAGAGAGTTAGGGCAACATTAAATGCTGAGAGGACACTTGGCATTGTCTCAAGGGCTCTGTGGAAATTACTGAGCAGTGTTTTGGTGTCTATTCCCTATCATTTGGAGGTGTGGAGCTGTCTGTGTGTTTAAAAATGAGCTGTCGGGCAACAATGAACTCTGCATCAACAAGTGTAGCAGAAGTTTCCACTTTCTGGTGGAAAGGTGCTGTCCTCCAGTTCTGATTCCATGAATGCACTGCGATCTGTGGTCTCCAGGTTTTCTTGTGTACTTGATGTCTGCTCAACAACAGTCATCCAAGTTTGTGTTGGCAGTGCATTTTCTCTTGCTCTGTCAGTTGTCAGCCTCCGTCTACTCAGTGCACTCCCTCTATAACTCCACTAACACTTTTGCACTGCACAGAACCTCAACAGTGAGGCAGTATTCATGAGCTAAACGGCTGTTTGGAGGTCCCATGTCCTCCATCTGTAGCATCCTGTTGGATTGCTCAAGAACAGGCCGTATCTTACCGTATCTTACCAGCTTTAGATTTCACACCTGAGGGTGTGAAATCTAATGCTGGGCTTGGATATTGTACTTAACAACCCTGCTGCCTATGTCTGTTGGAAACGATGGAGAGTTTTTAACATGAATCAGCACTTCAGATTTTTCTTAAAAGGATCTCATAATAATCTGCCCATGGCCAGGTGCCCTATCCAGCACTGTGTCAAGTAAACACTTCAATGAGCTCCCCTGATATTTGGTCACAATAGCTGGCTTTCGTGCACAGAACATAACAGATACTGAATAAATCCTCAATCCTACAAAGGAAACAGGATGCACCTTTAACCTTACACAAAATACTCAAGCCATGCACTGGTAAAAGTGTGTGATTCCTGAGAAGAACTAGAAAAGTATCAAAGATAATGAGAGAAGGGTTGCTAACAGATGCTCTACTGCCACCCTGCAGCTGCTGGTGGCGAAAAGGGGCAATCCTGGCCCCAGTAGCGATGTGTTGGAGGAGAGGTGAGAGGAGTTGCTATCTTGGTGGTAATTTCAGTGTTACTTCCCTTTTCATCACTGGGATATACAACATTGTTGGCAGTGGTTGATTCTTGTAGCGTGGCTGCACCTAATATAGTAACTTCTCTTGTTGGTGAAACAATTTCTTTTGGCCATTTCCAAAGAGAAAGCCAACTGCTAATATTCAGGAGAAGCTAACCGGACATTGGCGGAGGTGAAGCCATAAATGTTACTCATGTTTTTACATACAATGCAAACCCAGTCTAGTGGATCACCAGCAGACCATATTATCAGATTTTCATCACACATAAAAACATCCATAAAATACAGGTGAATACAGAAAAATAACATGACAAAGTATTGAAAATAATAAAATCACAACCTGATGATGATGATGATGATGATGATGGCCTGCTGTGTCTGACAGACCTGGTCAAACATATTCTGTACTATATGTATACTGCTTCTGCAGAGGTAAATGTATGAAATGACACTGTGGAGTCTGCATGTAGATTTGTAATAGTCTGCTAACTATGTAAGAAGCTGTCAATCAAATGTGTACATGCCCAGAAAGGAATTTAGCAACATTCTTGCTGCTATTTTTAACCAGTCTTCACAGCTGTTTGTAGTGTCTTTTTCTGTCTGCATCACTGACTGACAACCACATCATCATCTAACTTGCTCACTCACACTGAAAAACAAAACTTAAGCTGAGCCCGCCACTACAGTATATATGTAATCTTAACATAATGAATTTATGCACATGCATGTCATACACATGCTGCCTGTCTTTATCCATTTATAAATGTAGTTACATTGTTGTGCGTTTCTATGTGCTTGCTGCTTCCCTGGTGATGCTATTACAGCTCATGATTAAGGACTGTCAAGACTCTATGCCATTACTCTTCACATATACACCAGATTTCTTCTCTGCTTCACCTGCTGCACAGTAGGTATTTATGTGTTCAGTTAGCAGTGCCACTGAAGGGGCTGGCCCATATGTCTCCCTGAACCCTCTGAATAATTTAGCCCGACAGCCATTCCTATAAAAACCCCATCTATATTAATGAGCAGCCTCCAACCATTTGGATCACTGCATGGAGGTTGGGGTGCCTCTATCATACTTGAGGTGTTTTAGAAGACCCGCCTTCATCAGACAATCTAAGGCAGTGTATATGAACAGTACAATACAGTGTGAAAAACTAGGCAGTTCAAATATAAAATTCAGACCTTTTTCTATTTATCAACAAGCTTTTTATTTCATTATGTCACAGACACCCAGGACCCATTGTGAGGCAGCCATTTTATATCTTTCATCTAAAGGGTTTGGTCGATCCTGTTTTTGAACAGCTTGAATGAAAGTTCGCCCATGTGGAAATGAGGTTTACTGCCATGCCTGAATAGCAATTTCTGAAAAAGGTAAGAATGTAATGTGTTGCCAAAAAAGACAGAAATGTCTGGTGCCAGAGTTGGATAATAAGAAAGCTCATATTTTTCAGTTTTTTTTATTTTCACAGGAAGATGTGAAAATTCATCTGTATTATTTGTTAGTAATAAAAATGCAGAAATAGAAGATGTTCATGTTTTTTTTCCCTCTCAATCACTTTCAGGAGACAGCTCCATATTCTTCTTATTGCAATCTTTCAGAAGGATTTCCAGAGCCGCCCTTGTTGCAGAGAGACATCGTTTATTGTCAGTTGCGGTGAACATTTAACGTTTTTGGGACATAAAATGAGGGTGGAAACCTGTTTAAATCAATCAGATCCGTGCTTTTATGACTGAGAAACCAAATATTATAAGCCAAAGTTAAAATATAATACAAACAGAGTCACAATCTCTGAACCATTTGTGCATTTATTGCTTGTATTTTACTGGTTTACTGCTTCAGTTTTAGGAATCAGCATTTCACAGTTTTCTTGTTTTCATCATGCATATTCACAGTCTACCCAGGTGTACTCAAGTACTGATCTGCATTCAAACTAAACAACTGGACAAACAAAATGTTTCCCTGTGAGATATTATAATCACTTGATAAACATTGCAAGTCAGCCTGCTGGACTTTGATTGGTCATGCTTCTGTGGCAGGAAGTTAGCTGTACTTAGGGATCTATTTACTTTTTATCAGTAGTCAGTACAAATAGTTTATGGGAGTTGGATCTGTTCTGTTTTGTTCACAGTACAGAAATGATCTGAATTTTATTTGTGCAACGAATACCCAACACCATCAATCCTGTGACAGTACACCAGTAGAACAAATACTGAGATCTATAAATATGAGGGCTGTTTTGTTCAAGTACATTCAAATCCAAGTAATTACTTTGGAAAGTGGATATTATTCATGAAGTGAGACACTGGTGTGGAATTAACTTCCTCCATCTGTCTTATGATATACCCTTTTTGCTTCAATTTGATGCAGAGAAACAAAAAACGTAGCTTTATCATTGCACAAGCAGCAAGTTTCTGTTTCTACTCCTTATCGTTCATGATTTTCCCTTTAAGTTTGGTTCCTAACTTCACCACAAAAAACAAAAGTCAGTCAGTCTATATTCTTCTCAAACCATAATTGTCACAACATCCCCTATTAAGGTTATCAATTGTTTTTCTTAATGTTACTAAATCTCATTTTACTTATTATTTAACATTAACATACTGGCTGTAAAGTACTGCTAGAGGATCAGTGGATTTCTTCCACTGATGCCTTTATGATTTGTCAGGCTCAAACAACGCTTCGGTATGAAGCCATCGTTGGGGGAAATCAGCTATTGATCAGGACCAGTTGGTGAATTGCCTTGAAATGAAGATTAAAGAGCAGTACTATGCTGAATTACTCTTAACTGCTCCACCCTTTCAATCTCTCTCTCTCTCTCTTGTTCTAATAAACATCCAATAACACTATGCCATTCCTCAGCAGAGCATCTGCTGCCACGGCCGGCCATTTGTCTTTATGGTTAGTAATTCACTTTCCAATGGGAGCAGTGCACAGCCCAAACTTTCATCAGTAGATGTGTGTGTTTTCATTTGAGAGTAAATGAAATGAACATAAGAAATGAGTAAGCCAAGAAATAAAAATGGAACAAAGAAAAATGAAAAACTCCTTCTGGCCAATCACAAAAATTCCTCCTAGAGTGCTACTGCACACCACAATAATGGTTTTGAGTATGAAGCAGTTATTCACTGTCAGCATGCAACAGCTTGCGTGTACGTTGCGTGGCCACCATCCAGTGAAACAGTTTGCATTCCTGTCTGCCACCTGTCCTGTCTGTGCTATGCTGACATATCTATTAGAAGAGTATGAGTTCGCCCTGGAGATTATTGCTCAATGTATTTTGGCATCTGCAGTCAGAGTAAAACTGCTGCGATCATCATGCTGTGTCAACAGGCAACTCAGTGATTGGCTTTTCTTCAGCTAAAAAACAAACTACCATAACAAAATTTCCTATTGTGGGATGGCTGTATGGGTTTTTTGCCTGTATTGATACCGTCAAAATCAAGCCGTATATGTAATTGTGAATCTTGAAGTAGCTTTGCACTTACAGTCGAATACATAATGGACAAGAGCCACTGACATGTTAATCATCTAAGTTAAATGTGTTACAATAAAAAGTGAGCCAGGTCTTTGATATGATCTAAGTGGAGTGGAAAAATCCCCCTGGTGTGCATTACAATTAGTCATCTTGTTGCATAGACAGATATTTCATTTAAATTTAGGCATCCAGGCGCAAGAAAGACTAATAATGACAAGACCAAGCAGCAAGGAACTCTGCTCTAAAATGAAGTCAATGCGGAAGTATGCTGGCTAGCTCGCCTACCGAGTCAGACCTTCGGAGTTTCAGTTTATTTTATAAAACTAATTTTTTCCTAACAGACAGCTCGACTGTAGTTGTAGTTAATAGGTTACACTAACAAGACTGTAAAATGACTTTGTTATGCAATGCTTGATAAAGTTTAACGTTGGTTTAACCGAGTCACAAAGCTAGTGTTTATCATTAGCTCACCTCTGACCCCTCAGGCTCCCGTAGTTTTGCCCCTTTTGTCCAAATATGGTCACGCTCCAAAAAGCCAACATGGCGACGGCCAAATCACAAACTACAGGCTTCAAAACAGCAGTTCAGAAACCAATGGGTGACGTCACGGTTCCTCTGTCCACTAATATATACAGTCTATTGACATGACAAAGAATAACTTACACAAGAACTAGCACAACAGTAAATAAATTATTAAAGTAAAGTATTATGAATTACTAATAATTAAGAGTGAAAGACAAAATAAAATAATATAAAATAAAAATATAAAATGTTAAATAATATAAAATACAAATTACAGATAAATTCATAAAATGATAAAGATAAATATATAAACAAATACAAAAAACAGTCCCCTAAAACTCAATTACACCCAGCATCTCTGGGATGACTTCAATAGCCATATGGCTTGGGTAACTGTTGAGCAGGACTGAGACAGCTGTCTGCCACTGAACATACTCCTCTGCCAGGTGATTGTGCTGTGCAGAGGGTGGTGACCATCGTCCGTGATGGACAACAGTTTATTTCGGGTTCTTCTCTCTACCACTGACATGAGGGAATCCAGCTCTATGCCGACCACAGAGCCAGCTCTATGCCGACCACAGAGCCAGCTCCCCTCCTTCTTCTGAATGCTGCCTATAGAGCATAGACATGGCACAGAAGAGAACCATGGAGACAACCAACTGATAAAACATCAGGAGGAAGGGAAGGACCCCAGCCTCTTGGGCACATATCGGCCAGAGCCAGCCTTCGGACCATCTCAATCCAATCTGCATTTGTATTTCGTGAAAGAAAAATGAAATGACCTCCAAAAATAAATAAGTAAATAAAAAGCAACATTATGTTTTGCCATTCAAAAGCTGTATGATGTTATGGCAAGACATGTATTTCTGTGTTCAGGGGATACAATATCAGAAGATATATTTTTTGACCAGCTATGCCACAAACTTGTCAAAGAGAAGAAAGAATCCTGAAATTGTCTTCCACCTTAATTTCCAGGCAGAATATTTTTTACAAAAAAGTCTATCATCTAAGAATGAGCAACAAAAGTATATAGCAAGTCTTTCTCTCACTGTCATAAATATGGTCTTAATGTCCATATTTATACCCTAATGCGATGTGTTTCATGCTCATTCAAAAGTTGATGAAGGATTTAAGTTGAGTATACCAGACTGACACATACAGCCGGAAAAACTCAACATTTTCTAAAAGCCAGTCCTTGTCTTTTAGCCTTATGATCCTCTGGAAAAAATGTTACCCACCCCTGCTCTTGAGGAGACTGTTCTCTTGAGCTCTTGTTTTCTAATGATCTTGAGCTCTTGTATTTGCGAACCAGTCCTTGTAGGTCCTGACCACCTCCACATCGCCCCCATCAGTTGAGACTGGTTGCAGATGTAACCTGGCAAGTCCAGCGGCATCTATACACTAGGCACACTGCATTAGCACAAGGACTGACCTACTCATTTTAAAGTATCTGTATGTACTGTATTTTGGAGCTGCAATAAAATATTTTCTGTTTTTCTTCATAAATTTTGATATTACGTTGTTTTTGTTTTTTTATTCAGGCCGTTACTTTAATCTCTAACCCTAAATAATAAATAAACATAATTTTTGCACACTGAGACTACAATGCCAGGCACAATTACAATATTAGAGAAAAGCTAAGAACAAAGAAGAATAGGCTGTTGCTGCCCAAAAGGAACCTTTACTCTCAAAACTGTGCAACAGTGAGTCAGTAATAAAGAACCTCATTACAATAGCTTTTTGTGATCTATAATAAACTGGCGAAGACAACACCTCAAGACACTTATAGGGTTTTTGTCATAAACTCTGGTCAAATGTGTTATTAAAATTAGGTTCTGTTTACTGACAAATAATAGTGAATTAATTAAAGCCATTTGAAAATAGTAACCTTATCCATAGTCTTTACCAGCAGCGAGATAGGAAGTGATATTCTGATCATTCTCAGCAGGACACAATGTCCCAATGAGTAATGTTTCTTCATATTGAAATTACACACAGTGACAAAAGAAAACCTTAAGAAAAAGATCTGTTTCTATCTTCCAATTTCATGCTGATAAGCTGGTGCCTAATCCTTTTTTAATAATTATTAAAATCAGGAAAACTAATTACTCATCACAACATTTCCATCTACACATACAGGAAATTAGATATTAACAAAAACAAAAATGTTCTCAATTAAGTTTCTTTTTATTCCCTTTACATATTTAATAAATATGTTAATATCGTTTTTCCATTTGATATAGTACACCACGAGTTGTTAAAATTATAATTATCATATGCAGTATACTGTATGTTAGACATAATATGCCCACATATTAAGAGAAAACGGCAAACCAAGAATAAACGAAGAATTAATGTGTCTCCAGTTGCCCATTCTCAGCACATTTAGATAGCATGTTAATTATCACAGAGTTGCCTACATACATAAAAGAAGCACTTAAAAATATGGGTTTTACTTGTTTCCTATTGCTCATGCCTGATCTTAGGAGAAAATACCGGAGATGAATCGTGGATCAAGAGGACTCCATTGTGTGGCTGGTGGTGGATTAGCTTATGTTTGCAAAGTCTGTCTTGGACTCCTCAAAAGATGAGAAGATAAGAAGATGAAATGTCTCACCATATGTTGCAAAATCAAACACCACCACACTGGTAGATTAGAGCTCTCCCACCTGGGGTTAACATGACACACACAGCACAGCAACAAAATAACACACACAAGTAACCTATAGCTACAATGAATATATAGACGCAAAGAAACCAATTCAGCCCATAGACATATTCCTGTCTAATTTGAATAAACATAATATTGCACACTTTTATTTTTAAACTGTGGTTGTACATCACACTTGTATTACATGTGACCTTCATTCAGCTTCATTAAAAAGAATAAGAACTTTTTGAGGTTTATTGATTTCCTATAGAAAGGTGATAATGAATTCACAGAAATAGGTTTAATCTCAGTCAAGTAAGCCACTCAGAACATCACACACCATCTGGCAGTAAATATATCCTTTTTCATTATGTGGTGTTTAAAAAGATCAGAGTAAATTAAATTGTTTCTATTTTCAAATATGTAGTCCCTTTCTTTTGCCTTCACAGATGCAGTACATTACGCTTGTTGAGAGAAAGGGCTTCTTTTTATGGTGAATAATGGTTTTCTGCACAGGGAAAGAATCCAAGCCCTGCCAATAAAGTGGTGGAGGTATATCATAGCCCTCATTAAGTAGAGCTATTATGAACCTGCTGGTGCACAGTGCCACAAGACAGGATGAAAAACTGGCTCTCTGGACTTCCATTCCTCTGGCCTGAGTGCACAATGCAGTTTTCCTCTACTCCCTGGGTATCATTTCAGCAACCTTAATAAAAGCGGTTGTATATTCATGCTATGACATTGGCTACATAAGAAGGCTTCCTACCATGATTTGATACTGAAGGTCATGTTTAAATTGAGTTTTATTGTTTGTTCTGCCAAACAGAAGTAGGCAAAAATCCTAGATGCTGCATCGTTTCTTATATTTTCAGAACCAGTGATAGGATGGCATGATTTAATTTTGCAATGGATTTTAAATTCCAATACCACTTATTGAAGTTTCTGTGATAAGAAACAAATAAACAGGTCATTTGATTGATGGTAAATTCATTTGTCAAGCATGGAATGTGGTTCAACAAATCTATGGCATTTGATTCAGATTCTTGGTGTCACCATTTAATTTAGAGTCAGTACTATATTTTGGCAATATTCTGTGTGAAAAACAAGGGGTGAGGACTTCAGCTTGAAAATGAAGCCAACACAAAGTGTTTCTGTTAATGTAATGTCTCCTGCAGAGATGATTAGTCACTCTGTGGCAGCATTAGTATCAATGAAAGTGATGGGAGATATATTCGGTACTCTGCTAGTATTAACAGTGTTGGTGATGGAGGACAAAGTCCTGTACATACTGTATACCATGCAGAGCTTTCACAAAGACAAGCTGTGACTAAAGCTTAGATATAAACAGTAAGATGTCTGTATGTATCTGTGGTATAAAGCTCTTTAGTTCTTAATGATCTTAAATAGGACTAATTTGCTTTGAACTCTTGGTCTTTAAGACATTTTCACACTAAAACACTAAAAAAAAAACTAAAAAACATGGCTGAGGCCACCACTTCAAACCATTAAGCTCATTTAAGTCCAGGAAGAGCCAGGAAGAGTTTTAACACTTACAAGATATTTTGCCAGGACAATTCAGGTAAATTAGCCTAGTGTTAAGGTTTTTCAGGTTTAAAATAAACCACACTTTATTTCCATGAAGGTCTCTAACTTTCATCAGACTAATTTAAAAGCAAACCTGAGACTGCTCTATAACACTATAGACCAGTCTAAAATACATTTTTATGAATCCAGCTCCAGGTGCTACGCTGTGCACTCCCAGTGACTTCCACTTTTTCTACTCCATCAGTTCTATTATAAATATGTATTTTGGGCATTTGTGAATTGATTCCAAAACAAGATAAATCAAGTGAATGGATTTTGTTACATACTCTAATGTGAATCTCTTTAAAGTCATTTAATTTCCATTTAGAAAAGTTTCTGTTTCTTAAAACATGATTTTGAGCCAAGCGTCTATATGGACTCATGTATTACAGCTCCTTTTATGTGCAAGTACATTGGATTCAAACTAATGAATAAATGCACTGATGTACTGGCTGAAAAAAGTAGACAAAATATTGATGCTGACAGTCCCATATATTATAATCCAAAAACTGAAGTACTTGTTAAAAATGGCATCAGCATTACCATCATTAGTGCCACAGAGCTTATTATGATTAGCAGGCAACAGTGCAGCCTGAAATTATACACATATATCAGACTGGCCAGCATACTGACAGAGATGCTGTATCAGTATCTAGGCTGAACCATATAAGCACTTTGAAACATGAAAAGGTGTTTTGACTTAAGGTTTCATGGTGATGTTATCATCATATCAATGCTCACCTCACTTATTCTATATATTATTGGCTTATTTTTGGATCAAGTTAAAAAAATATTCTGTGGGCTACAATTATTTTATGCCTTTTAAGAAAAAAACAGCTTAGAACATGTAAAACAAACACAGACTCTGTCTATCATATGTATTTTCAATTGATATTTATTTCCTTTAATAAAGTATGGGTATGATTTTAAGTTGTATGTTGTCAATGGTGTCATCATAGTGGGGCAGTTACTTTACCTTTTAATGCTGATCACAATGCATTATGTTTATCGCACTACGACATAACAGAAAAAAAACACATTTCTGCAAATACAAACTGGGAGTCAATTCCAAACAAATACAGGCCTGTACCAACTAGAGGCCAAGGAAAAAGAAGTGTGAATAAACTCCTGGTGCCTTTCAGAAAATATGTATGGCAGTTAATAAAAAAAATAAATAAATAAAAAAATAATAAATTCAATAATGTAATCATGTTATTTTCCAACACCTTGTTGTCATTGTGCAATTTCAGTCACCGAAAGCATATTTGTGTTCGTCTCTCAGCCAAACTGGTCTGTAATAACGTAATCTTTCACAATAAAAGCCCTGTTAAGAAATGAATGGTTTGTATCCACTGATGCTTTTACTTTGACCCAGTTACAGGAAGTGTTGCGTTTGTTTTAACAGTGTAATACAGTAGCTTAACCCTTGTGTCGTCTTTACGTTTGAGATCCTCTGGTCGACCTCGGGTCATAAACGGGTCGTGCTGAGGGTGTTAG
>JAPQRN010000025.1:8143791-8157889 GCA_037367275.1 Coranthus polyacanthus | reverse complement strand
GTAAAGAGTGACATCAAACAATAGATTAAAACAATGTAACATTATCTGTGTGTGTGTGTTCATGTTTGTGTGTGTCCATGTGTCAAACTGACCTGAAGACCATATGATACCACAGAAAATAAGCTAAGGTAATTGAGTTTCAGGTAGAAAAAATTATACCTGTACCCTTATTCTTTTTGTAAAAAATTGAAACAGGTCAATTTGACCCAAATAAAACCATACAAGGGTTAAACAGCACAAATGGGAGTGGATCAAAACAAGGCTTTGAACTAAAATATGGCCAATTATACGGAATTAGAAGAGCAATTGAATTAAAATATTAAATATGAGGCTAAATTATATGTAATCTTAGCAAATGTTCATAGGTTCAGTCCTATATATCATAGCTAAGCAGTGTCTTGTGCAGTATATACCTAGTCCTGAATGCACCTACTTGGTATATAATAACACCACAAAGAATGTAATTTGGATTTGCATTTCTTGCCTCATTATAGAGAGATGTTATGCTGCCTCAGTTAGCCTCATTTAGTATTTTTTTAAATATTTGAAACCCAGTATTTAGATCTAAGATTAGTTAGTGAATATAAATTATTTGGTGCTCACATCTGCTCATTCCATCTAGACAGTGAGGCAAGTGGCTGTATTATTTTTTGCACAGCTCTAAACTAAGTGCTGAGCACAAAATCCTCTCGTTATCAATATTTCAGGGCATCAACATTGCTCTCTAGATGTCACATTAATATAAATGACATTTTCCATGTTTTTTCAAGTGACGAAAATACAAAAAAGAGTAACCAATGAAAACACAATATTACATATTCAGAAACTGTGCCCAATGCTCTGAAAGGACTAAGGTACAATAAGGTCAGAGAAGTTGAATTAAAATGAAACAATCACCTCTTGGCATCTCTTGACTCCTGATGACGAGATCTTGAATATATAAAGCTTCACTTCACTTCATTTTTATTAGTTCACCTACGTTTGAAAGTTTTTTAGGCATATTGACTTCTCTTTTCTCTATGTACTTTTTAAGGCCTTCCAGTTTCACAGTCCAGCAGCAAGTAATTAAAAAATGCATGAGTGACTGACTGACTCTCTGCTCATTTATGTTTATTCTGAATTGTCAATACAAAAATTGCAAAACCCTTACATTACTCTGCTGCCACTTTCCTGCAAGTCAAAGCTAAATTATATTAATGTGTGACTGCTTATGCACAGCACTTTGCCAGTTTGTTAAATTTACATGTTATTTTTCTGGTCTTGTTTTGTTTAACAGGAGTGGACTGTTTCCACCCAGCAGCAGGTGTACGTTTTTTTTTTCAGCAGGAAAAATAAACACATTTTCTAACTTTTTTGTTGTCTTTTCAATTTTTTTTTTGGTGATATAATGACTTCGACTTATGCCGCTATATTAAAACTCCGTCGGCATCTGCAGTCCAACAGTTAACTGATGCGTACACTCAGGCACGGCAATGTCGCTGCTTCTCTTTTCTTCTACTAGGGAAAATTAAAGTGCATTAAAGTGCGTCAAAGCACAAAAGACGTAACATTTGACATGTCTCACTGACTGCAGGAGAATGAATTTAAATTAGCTTGCCCTGCATCCATTATTTGAGGTGTGAGTATCAAAACATTTCAAGGAACTATTGGCTAATTTCTTTTGACAAGCACCATAATTGAAATGCTATCATGTGTTCAACCTTGGACTTAGAATAGCATTGTTTCTCGGCACAAGCACATGGACCACACATGCTGATGCAAACAAGTGTGGCAGAGCTAATGATTCAATCCCAATGAATCAAAAGTTAAAGGCAAACCTCAGGGCATAAAATGTCAAGGTTAAGATGGATTGACGCATACTGATAGCTGGAGTTTTATCATGTGAATGTGAAGCCTGGCTTTCTCAAGCTGGGGTATTGTATTTGTACCCATCATATTTGTTTAGGTCAAGTCTATTAAAAGGAAAATTACTGGCTGCTTAAAATGTTTCTTCAAGATTAGTAAAGACATTTTGAATATATTTACCTCCATAACTCATCCAGGACGACAGGGCCTATGATGTGTTCAGTGGGAAGCGCTGTGGTCATATAGACTAGAAAAAAGAACACATTTATGTATATGTGAAAAGAAGAAACTTCATATATTACATAATGATATACTGATACAATTACAGAACAGAATCATGTGATGAAATAGAATTCCCTTCGGCAATGTGCTCTGAATCACCCCACGCATCTCTAATTTGACAGTCAAACATTTTGTGATGGGATAAATAATAGAAGACTCACATTCTTAATTAGACAACTCCTTGCTTGCTAAATCCGTAAAAGAGTGAGAAAATTGCCAAAAACATGGAAACAAAAACATCACAACAAAACATTTGTGTGTGTCAATATGACTTTAAATAAATAACTGTCAGACAATTCAGACATTTACTTTTTAGTGCATTTTAAAACAAAATTACTTTTGTAGACACCAAATGAACGAGATTGAGAAATACGTGCTATCTTTTTTTGTACCACATTGAAAAAAAATTACTGTAAGCTACTAACAAACAAAGTTTACATTGAGCAATGGTCAAGGTAGCAGTTGTGTAAACAAATTGTGTTTTTTTTTTATAATGATGACAATGACCATCATATAACCTCAAGTTCTTCTTTTAGCCCCAATCGGGATCTTTTCCTAAACCCGACCAAGCTGAAGGTTTTAACATTATCTGTGGCGTTTGTAGCATTTCTCCTGGCACTGTCATCCATTAAGATCAAATATGAAGCATAGACTCCAGTTTAAAGCCTTATCAGACAGTGTTTTATTTTCCTCTAATGATAGAACAATAAAACTAGATCAGAGTGTACACCATTTTCCATCAGTTCTGACAAAAGAAATTCAATTGCACATTGACGCTCTCTTTTGCAATTTGGTTTCACTCTTCCGAAAATAAATCTGTTCTTTTCAACAAATAATGCCCTTGCCAAATCATAACCTTAAACTGACTAAACCCATTCCAGACATTACTAACATTCAAAGCTATTTTAGTTTTCTGAAATGAACATTTGTAGGATAACTCAAAGTGAAATGAAGGAAATAATCATCATAAAACATTTTACATCATTGTCTCAAAAAAAGTAATGGAAAGAAGGTTTAGAAAAAAACACAAGCTATGATCGCTGTTGAGCTTTTACTCAGTACTCTGTAATGTAGCACTAATTCACTCTATGATTGAACCTAAGGGGTTTCACTAATTACTGCAAAAGTCACAGGGGACACATCAGGTGAGCGAAGTAAATTATAGCATACATTGCAAAAATAGCTGCCACTACCCTGTTATTGCCAGACACTCTTCAATTTGTAATCTCAACAGATAATTCCACTTCATTTTCATTTTATGGTATCAAGATAAAAGAAATGAGTTTTGGTCATGAAACCTAGAATTTAACTCAGAAAAAGAGTTTTTCATTCATCCATTTTGTCACGCCAACTGCACCAATATTACCTACAATAACTGCACTAAGTCTGACAACACAAGTATGAGATAGCATCTTGTAATTTAAGCAAATGATTCTGCTGAAACTAGGTGTGCATTCAAAGCCATCATGCCAAGATGATGGGTAAATGGGCTGTAGGGGAGGGATCCACTCTAAGTGACAGGAAGGCCACAAAACACATTCCCCAGGTGCTTCTGAAGTGCTCTCACTGACTGGCAGCAGCATATCATTTCTATCTATTTATTCTGAAGGATGCATTCACCTGACCCACAGATGGGTATTTGTCTGCCAGTCAATGGAGTGCCATACGAATTCATTTAACCTTCACTCCAGAAACGCAACATGCCATCCATTAAGTGTGGAGAGAGAACTTCCCTTTTGAACTTTGCTATCACAGAGTCACAGTTGCAGTCTATTCAGTGCTGTAACAATCCCCTGGCAAACTCAACTCAACCTGGGGGACCTCCGGTAATGTGTAATAATAATTGAGAGTCGACTGATCTTAACCCCTTAATTCCAAATCTGCCATTTCTGTATAGTGTTAAGTTAAAAATTCCATCGCAAATTATCCATATTTGTCATGCTTTAGAACCAAATATAATATTAGTCCCACGCAAATCTGTATCTTTGTGATTTGCAAAATATTTTTTCTCCTCGACTCTATTTTGCTTCTGTATTTTTAAACAGGTTCAGCATAATTAGGAGCCTTGACATCATATCTTTAAATGTGACTAAAGAACAGACTTATCCCTTAAAAACACAGACTTATCACAAAAAACACAAAACCCAGATTGGGTTTTGTGGACTACTATTAAAAATCATCTGTGGTCCCCAGATAATATTGGTCTCATGCAAAGAGGGCTATAGTCTCTAGTAGTCTCTAAACGTATTGTGTTAATAGGATCTTTACATTACTGATGCCCTGCATATACAGTAGCAACTAGATATATGAAACTGAGCAGCATTTAAATCAACTGGTCTGTTCTGCAAATAATATAATCAACTTATAATTTGATCCAATTATCCCAAAAATAAATCAACTCCACATTTCATATTCAGAATCTCTAATTAGTCTACAGTTTTAAAAACTTCTCAAGTTATTTTAGGTCTTATGAGAGCAGAAATACCCAAAGAACTGGCAACTTTGTTGGCACTTCTTCCCTCTGTAATTTGCAATGGTGCTCAGCAGTGCATACCAAAGAAGGTGTCTCAGTAGGCTAAGACCTGGGCACCCTCCTACTTCATAAATTGCTTCTCAACAGCAGGTAATCCAATGGTGTTGTTGATTAAGTCACCACTCTTGAATAAAATTCTAGCTTGAGCACCCCCATAGCCTAATAAATGACCCAGAAACTGGGAGTTGGTTCCAAAGCAGCCAAGGTTGTTTCTCATCTCTCTACTGTTCTGACTTTTAGACATTTACTAGTCATTCAAAGCAGCTTTGTTAGCTAATTCTATTTCCTCTATGCTCATCACCGGATCTTTAAGACATCACACTGCTGCTGAGTCAATAGTAACCTGGTTATTTGATTAAATTTAATTAATGTAACCTAAGTCAGCACAACATTAATAAAAACTTAATAAAAATAACATTATGTGTTTGCGTTGACATTCTGTTAAATTTACATTAGAAAGACTATCATCCATGTAAACAGTTTGATAGATTTACTTCACTGTAGTCCTGCTTAAGACTTCAGCAGATAAGTGCATTAAATGTATCTAATGATTTAAATCTCTTAAAATTTCTTTCATTTTTTGAATTGTATCAGTGTACATTATGTATTGCGATGAGGATTTACTCACACAAATAATAATCAAAATCATTGCTTGCAGACATGAAGAGCACAAAATGTGCTCTGATGCTTTTTTTAGATGAGCAGAAGTTTTAGGAAGTATGATGTGAGCATACAGTAGCTCACAAAAGCAAGTACACCGTTTGCATTTCTGAAATTATCTCACTACAGCTTTCCAAGCAGCTGCATCAGAGGCAATCATAAAAGCTTTATACAGTAGACATTCTCCGAACTGTCTGTAAATTCCCTCAAAATAAAGATATAACTGAAATTCATGAAAGCAGTGGTAACAAAAGTGAGTACATACTGGATACTCTTTGGTTTTAAATTGGCCAATCATGGAAAGTTAGTTGTTGTATGGAAGATATTTGTTAATAGTTGTAATCTCATGTGCCAGTAGGCTCTAAATAGTCAACCATAAGTATTAAGTGCCTCAGAAATAACTCACAAGTTGTTACTGAGTAACAAGCACCTAACAGCCGAGAAAAAGATGACCAAGGACACAAGAAACTCATTACATCTTTGAAATGTAATGATCTGTTCATGCAGAAGCAGACTGGGCACTATAATGGACATAACTGAGCGTGACTGTTGCAAGTTTGAAGAAAGCCATGAGACAGAAAAGCAATATGTGGGGTTATGAAAATATTTAAAGGTATCAAGCCGCAAATTGTAGCATTCTTTTCTTGTCTCTCTTTTAGTTGCATATTTAAATCTCTGATAGTGATGACAGGAAACAAGAGAAAATATAGCAAACAATGCATTATCGTAATGCAATGCGTACAGTGTTCCTGACAACCTGGAGAAATGAGTAATGACATGAAAAATACATCATCTGATACTTGCAACCAACACATGCATGCATCAACATTTGTCTCCATGGAAACAATGTCTTTTTAGTTTTATTATGTTAATCTTGATGTTTATATATGTTAGTTTTAATCAAATTAATGTACTTTCAAAATGCCAAAGCATGACAAATGACTTGTCCACTGTGGTAGTGTATGCAGGCCACATTTTCACATTACAGAAACTTATTAGAGCAGGGATCAAGCGGGTAATAGCAACGTCTGTACTATTATACTGTGATAATGCCAATTTTTCATTTGTGTTTTTGGCACAAAATAAAATGTGTCGAAACACTTGTACAACACAGTAATATCTACAGCACCTACCATTTCACACTGCCAGCAGTCACTAAGTAATTAATATTGATCAAGAACTCTATCAACCACCAGAGACACAGTGGTGATCCACAGAGCTGTACTGTACACGACTTTACGCCTGCTTTTTATTCCCTCAAAGGAGTCAATGTGCTCCGAAGCAGAAAAACTGCATGAAGAACTTCAGGGGCCCAATGAAAAAGTATCAAATAATGTGCTTTTCCTTAATGAAGCGATACAAGGAGACATTTATAAGCAAAGTTATTTCATTTATTTGAATACCTATACAGTATACTAGATTTTCAATTACTCCTGCTTCAAATTATATTTAATAATTGTGTAATTATTTACACTTTAAACTGCTTTAAAGTACAGTCTGAGATGGATTGTTTTGTAGATATGTTTTGGATTATTTGTAGAACACTGGTTTCAGTAATGTAATGAGATTAGATATTTTAATTGTTATTTTATCATTACTTTATCACTTTTCTTTACATGTTTTTTAGACAACTGGAGGGAAAATGGGATGCCAGACTTTTATTTGTGGATTTTTCTTCGGCTTTTAACACAATCCCACAGCCCCACATTTTAACCAGAAGACTTTTAGAGCAGTTTGAGTCATAATCTGATGGGCTGGATTCTTGATTTTCTTAACCAGCAGGACACAGAGAGTGAGGGTAAATGGTATCTTGTCTGACCAGGGCTGTGTGCCGTCACCTTTACTATTCACCCTTTATATGTGTCAGAGCAGATACGACAACAAAACTATTATAAAATGTGCAGATGATTCTCTTATTGTTCATGATAATGAGAACAGCCATGGTCCAGTTGTTGGTCAGTTTGTACATTGGTGTGAAGGGTCTCACCTCCAGCTAAACATATCAAAAACCAAAGATATGCTCATTGATTTTAGAAGGAAGTCTCCCTCAAATTAAGTCACTTTAAGTAAAGGTCAAACCATCGAGTATGTGCAATACCTTGGGACCATCACTGACTCAAAACTGAACTTTGAAGCTAACTGTGAAGCTATGTGTAATAAGGGTCGACAGCACTTGTATTGTCAGAGGAAACTGTCTTGATCAAACCATTATGACCATGTTTTATCGACTCTGTGCTGTGTTTGTCTTTGGTGCCTTAGAAGGACATAAATTCTTTGAACCAAATAGTGAAATGGTCGAGTCGACTGATTGCTCAGCTTCACCCAGCGTCCCTGTACACCAAACAGTTGCAGTGGATAGCTACCTCCATTTTAAATGATGACTTAAGCTTCTTCCCAAAGGTTTTCAGCACCAAGATGCAGCACAAAGTGTTACAAAAACAGCTTTGTTCCTGCTGCTATCACTGACCTCAACAAGCTATAGCAATATTTGCACATGCACTTCATTTATTTATTTATTCGTCTTGTAAACCTCTTTTGGTTTTATTCAACATGTTTTTATTTGAGTGTCCTTTAAATATTTATTGATCCTTCGTTTCTCTTTTATGTCCTGATTGGTGGAGCCTTGAGTACTTTTATGCTGTTTTAGTATGTAGTACTAATAGTTTTTATTATGTTTCCTGTTACATTGTATTGGTCTTTTGTCTGCTAAAGTGGATGTCATCACCTTGCTGCAACACAAATCTACCTAGGAGTACAAATAAAGTAACCAGAACCTGATTTAAAATATTGTTTTCTATGTGTAGATGGGGAACTATATTATAAGTGACAGGCCTTTTGAGAGTAAAATGAAGAACTACTCAACTACTCAACAACACAGACATTTAAGTATTCAAATGAGCTGCATGGAAAAAGTTGCCCCAGTGCTTTAATGATATGAATTAGTGATAATGTTTCATTAATACTAGGAAAACAGTATAAAGAGTATCAGGGTTTTCCCTAGGTTTTCAATAGGCTTATGTAGGTACAGTCTGGGTTCCAGCATTTCCCCTAAACTTGTGAAAGACTAGGGTGCACAGGTGGGGCAAGGAAATTCTGTGTTTTTCCAATAAAAAAACTCAACAATTTCACATCAGTTTGGATCATTATTACTATATGTTTGTACAAACCTCTGAAAAAGCTGCAAAGCAAAACTTGTTAAAGAAGTCCACAGGGGACTAACAATTATTTTGGCTTAGATGTTCTCTACAAAGTAGTTCTTAGTTCTCAACACCCAAAAATCTGTTCAATCCATTTAGACAGAAAAGATATCACTGGTCCAGCAGCTTTTGAAAGCAGGTCGTCTGGCACACTCGCAGCTCACCCAGCGGTGGACTGCCATCTACCTAGCTCACTGCATGTTCACTCTTCCTTTTTTATTTTGTAAAAAATGTGGTATCTAAAGTAGGGATGTGTCAATTGCAAAATTCTGAGCCGATACTGATATTTAAAATGACAATTTGGCCGATAACTGATGCCAATACAAACGTTATTTTCATTTTCTATCGTACAAAATTAGAAAAAAAATAAAACTTTAACAGGTAAATATTGTCCACTACCATCAGTGAAATGACATCTTATATGCCGATACCGATATTGGCCGATATCAGCAAATATCGTCTGAACACCGGTATCGGCCGATATATCGGTGCATCCCACGTCTAAAGAGTCCTGTGTGGTGTGGATCGTCCAAGTGGATCATGTGACTTTTTTTTCAACTGACACTGTTTAAGTGTTGTTATGGACACAAATTGAAGTTAAAATGTTTTCTTTTTTGGTTGGAAAAAAAGAGGTTGCTTGGGCTGAGTTTTTTAATACTTTTAATGCACACACATGCTCCTCGACACATTTTGCAATTGGCACACATCTATTTTTATTCGCAAATGCAAGTGAAATGCTCACTGTCGAACTCTGCTGTATCTTTGGTGCAAACTGAAATCTCTGAAATACAGCTGACAAACTGTTGGATGAGTGAAGCAGACGGTGGTTTGTGTGATGGATACAGAGCATTCTCCTACCTCTGTTTGAAACCTTTAAAATAGAAAATAATAAATGACTAAAAATTGTACTCTGAGAGAATTCTCCAGGCAACAAACTGAATGTAATTATGTCTTTTTTTCCTCAGCTGGTTGGAAATTTCCACCGACGGCCCATAAAATAAATTCTGTAATGCAAATGGAGGTTCTGTTGTTTAATAAAATGAAAGCTTAAAAAGGTATTTTTATGAGGGGTCTTTTTCATCATTGGGGAGCAGAGGCCCATTATTATCTCAGGATTATTTGTTGCCGTCATTCCCCGGCATTGCCTACTTAAGGCAGGAGCTGTAAAGAAGAGCTATGGTCTCTAAAGGAGGAGATATACAGCAACCAGGGCCTCACATGACAAATGAGGAGCTTGGCCCACACTTATTTATGGCTACTTAAAGCTGTCAGTTGGAGATGATAAAGGGTGACCGCTTGATTAGAAAGTGTAAGATCAGTCTAGTCCTTGTGACCCATGACAGGAACAGATGAGAAAGAAAAGGTAGTGATTGCACCAGTGAAACTTGTTTTTTTTTTTTCCTTTTTTCCATGACAGGTTCACTGGTTTGGGATTTTGGCAGACGGGAAATAAATGACTGAAAAGAATATGGATGTCAGGTTATCTTGAGAGGTGCGCCGGTGTCAGCTTTATTTTTTTCTCAATCTAACCTACATATGTGATGACTGGCATCAAGAAGAGATCTGGGCGTCATGTTTCTGAAGTTATTGTCAAGTTAAATGATTTTGTGGTGAAATTGCAAGATGAAAGGGAATACAGTACATAATGGGAGGGCGGCTCTAGCTTTCTTGGGTGATAGGTAAAGGTATTGATTTGAAAAAAATCAATTTGCAATCACCTTTATTACTATACCTTCATTTGAAATTTTCAAATGTGGTCTCCACAGAATACTTTATGGTTAGTTTGGGAAAGGGAGAGGGTAGGGCTCTCCCTTTCTTCCGCCTTATTTGCCTCACTTTCCCTCCTTATATTTGATTCTCTTAAAAATCACAGAAATGACCAAAAAAAAGTTAAAAAGTCGCTGAAAAGTGACACTAAGGTAGTTAATACAGCACTGGTGATTTTGATAAGAGTTTCCTCATTTTATTGTACATTTCAGACAGAATCCACAAAAAAGCTTCTTTGTTATTTTTTTCTGCTAAGATTAATGTAATACATACTGCTTCAAATGCATCATAGATCATCTAAAGGCTGAGCTTTGAGATGTTCAACTCATGGCCTTACAATTTCAGATGGCTTATCTCCCATCTTCTGTATTAAGTGGGTTTTCTGCTGCAATGCAGTTAAACAGTAGTTCAAAGACTGATAGGCACTCTGCCCTTTTTTTCTAAATTGCTGCTGCTGTGCCATCTTGTTAAGTGGATGGTTAAGTATCATGGTCTCGCTGAAGCGTGTTGGTTGATGGGCCAGGATTTGCTGAGAGATAAGGAGCCACAGTCACCAGACATTACCTGCAACAATCTCACCAGTTTATAACTTACATATTGTAAGTTGAATTGCCATATGAGATCAAGTTTTTTAGACTGTGAGTGGTATAATTTCCACTGGAACAGAAAAATACTCCCACATTTTGACTTAAATTAAAAAGTAGGCCTAAATAAATAAATATCCTTGCTAAGAAAAGCAACAGTTACATAATCACCGGAGACAAGAATATCCAGTTAAATATCTGGTTACTAAATTTTTTCATATAAATCATAAATGGTTGCACTTATCTAATCATAACCTATGTCCTTAATCAGTTTTGAGATAAATAAAGCACCATACCAGTGATTTTGTTTGTTTAAGCCAAATAACTACAATCTGCTGACACCTCTCATTAGTTCAGTCGTCTGCAAATGAGCATTTATAACTCACAAAATCAAGACTGTTTTACAAAAGAATCTTTTAAACTGACTCATTTCCACAGAGGAGGTGCCACCAGAATAAAACGCAATGTAAACAAAACCCTTTGCAAAACAGGACTTCAGCATCAGCTCTTTTAAACCAGTTACAAGTCTGTGATTTGATTCTCATAGAGAACTGAAACCAACCAGCTGACGAGCCTCTGGGACAAAAGAAAAATGTGTTCAAAAATTACACACATCAATTGTGAAGTGGTGGTCGGTAATTTAACTTACGAGCACATGATTTACTGGGCTAATTGTATGATCCTTTAGGAGCACAATAAATGTTAGCTAAATATTATCTCTATACATATACAAAATATCGTCTTTTTGACTTTCTTTCAAGACGACTGACGAGAAGGACACACATCATACACAGTGCCCTTGAAGAACATACAGTAAATAGCATTAAACGTTCCTCTGAGTGGATTACCAGTAATGACATGCTCTTCTGCTCGTATCAGCCAGTTCAAGCGTACGCTACTCAAGCCAGTGGAAATGGCTTTGTGGTGTGGGGACATATAACAGTTTTATTTAGCTTTATAAATACACAAATAATTTATGTTTTTTCGTAACAGCAATAATATCTTGAGAAGCATCTTACTTAGGGGTATAAGGGCTTTATACTTTATATGTAGATGTTAATTTCAGCCGTCTCTAATAAATTGAAAGACACTCAATTTCAGACATGCATAGTGCATTTTTTGTGTCAAGATTTTTTGGGGGAAATTATATTGTCCAATTAATCAGCTATCAGCTTTTAAAAATCCACTATTAGTCAACCTCTATTAATAATAATAAACTCCATTGTGTAATGTATTTTTAAATGTTTTAAATGCTAAAACCATCATTCGCTGATAAATGTTAATATTATTTACATTATACCATAATTGTGTTTCATTAGCATATAATACATGAACATAAGAGTCTTTGTGTTTTTGTCAAGGTTAGAATGAGCCGTTTATATTAACAGAGAAAGCGCATTGTCTCCAGAGAGTCCACCAATGTTCATGTGTTTCTCCATCAATTAGTTGCATTGGTAAAACCCAACAATCTCTATGTTATTATAATGTAATAATTTCTACATATTTTAGAATTGTTGTTTGTTAAATCTTCCATGTCACAAGGTGTTTACACAAAACCCCAAATCAACATCAGTTTGGATTTGCATTATGCTAATTCTGTTGACCACGGTGTGTCAGCGGGCATTGAACATGTCACGTACAACTCCGGGAACAGGCTGACCTTAAAATGAACACAGGAGAACACACCCCTTCATGGCCACAGTTGCCAACTCCTGGGAATAACAAAAAAAGTTGTTGCTGATGCCAATTTCAAGCTTTGTCCTTTAGAAATGATGGAAGTGGACTAGATTTTTTCCAAAAAGCAACAACAGGTCATTTGGATAAGTCACAAAGGGCTACTTTTTAACTCATTACATTTAACAAAAACAAATATGTCACTTTTGTCCTTAGTCTGAAAGGGTACAATCAGCAACAGTCAGCATCCATCCCAGGGTCAAATGAGTCTGTAGTAGTCACGGGTATTAATCAGGCTTGATCGGCAGGAATGAGAACACAACATCCAGGGGTATCCTCAATTTTCAATGCCTTTGTGATGCACAGCAAAGGGGAAACAACCGTGGTGTGAAATTCAAACCAATGCAAAAAATAGCTTAAGATCCAATACCACTGACAGCCGCTTAACACTGGCTCCAAAAAGCCCTGGCTCCAGCTGACTTCTGAAGTTCTCGTAATTTTTTTCACCATTTTGTCCAAATACAGTAGCATTTGGCTCCAAACTCAAGGCTTCAAAACAGTAGTTCAAAAACCAATGAGCGATGCCGCAGTGGCTCTGCTCAACTCTTCAATACAGTCTATGTGTGTGGTGTGTAAACAGCGAGGCAGGGACATTATTTACTGTTTTTTGCACTCGGAAGCAACTGTGATTTAGTTTTTCGTATCGTGCAAGATTCTGGGTGCCGGTTTCACTTGATTTGAGGGGCATCTACAGTTCCTGTTTTCCAGTACGTTAGAGACACTGAATGTGACACAGGGAAACACAGAGAGGCAAACTCATCTACCGGCAGTGTGAAAGTAATCAATCATCTATTTACAGAGTGTTTAAAAAACCCAGATACATACTTACAGTGGAGACACAAGCCACGAGTTTTAACCATGAAAGAATTATATGCTTAGCTGTTCACCTGTTGGTTAACTGACTCTTACCTCAAAGCTCAAGTTTTTGGTGGGTCAGTGTTTTGTTGTGTTGTTATTAACACTGGCAGATAATGGCTGAGAATAAGGAATAATCAAACTTGATGTGAACCAAAAGATTTGAGAATTAAAGGCGAGTAGAGTGCTGATAAAATTCAGAAAAGAGTAATAGAGAACAGGTTGTAACATTATTATATTGTTACATTTTTAAGGTTTTTGCAGAGCTATAACCAAAGGATCACATTTATCATGGGGCCTTTCATTCATTCCTCTAAGATAGCCTTGCCATGTCATCATATAGTGTCTGTCATACCCAGGAAAATGAAAAAGCCATTCAGTGGATAAAAAAATGACCTGAAATTCAGTCAATTACTCAATTGAATCTGTCTAAAATATAATATATGCATTCTTCCTTTTCTGTAGTGGTCCAGTTGCATGTACGCATTTCCACTTTCATCTGATACTGCATTAAATCCACTCTGAACAAAAAAGAAAATACTTTCACATACAAAATGATAAAAAACATCTTTCATAAAATACAGAGGTGAACCTTGCTTAATAACTACACCATAAAATGTTAAGGAGAAGGTTATTCAGAA
>JAPQRN010000025.1:8128993-8143691 GCA_037367275.1 Coranthus polyacanthus | reverse complement strand
ACATCTTTCATAAAATACAGAGGTGAACCTTGCTTAATAACTACACCATAAAATGTTAAGGAGAAGGTTATTCAGAATTTTATGTTGTAATAAGTAACAAAAAGGTTTAATTTACAGTCTTTAAACGACTGTGGTTTAAATTTTACCATGTTTTCAAAAGAAGGAAATCTACTGCCATCTAGTGGAATCTATAGTCACCGCTTGCAAAGGGGTCCAATCATTTACAGTTTTATTGAACTGATCAACATTGTTGAGCAATTTATCCTAAAATCAAAACAAAATCCCCTGGTAGGAGTTTAATTCTACCAGGTTCTCACACTTATTTACAGAAAAAGCTGAGCAAACAAGAATTAAAATCTTCTTCTTCAGAGCAAACATTTCTGATCTAAATGATGCAGAGGATAATGTGTGCAGACACAACTGCCAACATCTGTTAATAAACTGTAAACAAACACAGGCTACACTTTTTGCTAAGACTACTAGCTCAATGTTGAATGTAATGAAGAAATCTGTGCCATGTTTATGTCAATCTCAGGCTCTTTCATATCACGTGTGGCATGGTGTTGATCCTAGCTGGATAAAAAGCAAGGCCACCTCTTAGATGCACCTTTAAAAATCCCTAATATTCTTGCAGAGGGGAATTGCAACAATTGCCTTTCAGCCTAGGAATATAAGCTTCCAGCTATGTACAGCTTTATTGTGGCTGATTAGCTTTAAGTACTTGATTTATAAGTGGCTGTACCAGGAAGTATACAGACAACAACAATCAGAGTGCCAAATCTGGGTGTTTAAAGCACACAGATTATTTTTCTGTGAGGAGAATTAATCAAGCTTGGAGCCTTTGGAGCTGTGAATAATGAGAATGGAGATGGGCCATGGGGAAGATGTGATGAGGATTTAGACTGCAATTCACAGCAGGAAAGGCCCCAGTGTCGAAAAGAGGGACGTTTTTTTGTCAGTGCAAAGACACTTTTAAGTCATATCCCTTTGCTTTTGCCTGGTTTAGTGTAAATCATAAAGAAAACTTTGAAAGTCAAATCAGTTCTTTTATCAACTATCTGACTGCGCATACAGCGCATAACAAAACTAAAAAACCTTTTCAAATCAAACCCTTATATGTAGGTTCCAATGCATGCAAATATGATCATTCACAACTTCAAGCAGAGAAACTACATAAAACTTTTATGACTTTTTAAAACCTTGCAGACTTGCAGTATAGTCAGGAGGATTTATAACTTGAATATCTGTGCAAAATTTAATTGGAATCCAACTGTCATTGAAATATTTCAGGCAGGACCAATTTGGTGGACAAACATAGCAACAAACAGATGGACATCCACTGAGCCCGTCTGCCTGCATCGCTAAAAACTGACTGTGAGCTCACTGTTCACAAAAAGGTTATATGAGCAGAGTTTGTTCATGACTTGACAGCCCTGGTTCGTAAATGCCGATGATACTGTAAAAAAAATTTTTAAGAAAAGAGTGACACTTTGAAGAAACAAAATCTTTTATGTTGTGAATTTAAGCAGGGAGAACGATTTTTTTTGTCTCATAACTGATGTATTTTACATCTTATGTTAGCCAGATGAACATACCATATGCCAGTGTATGCATAAGCTATTCAAATCAAAGCTGCATTTGTTTGGTCTTTTTGTTATGGAAACCAGATCACTTCAGGTTGCTAGTAATCTTATCAAAAATAGCTTTTCATTACTGAGCAAAGATGCCTGGGCTGCTCTGGTCTGCAGCCCAGAATTGATGTACTACGCCATGGTACAAATTTCACCCACCGTCTTCCTTGCCTAAAAATGGCAACTCACCAAATCCATACTGCATTTTCCTATCTCAGAAAGATGAGTATACAGTAAATGTGGGCCTCACAATCAGTGACACGGGCAGTGATTTCACATTCTGCAATGAGTTCACTATGATTTATAGTCATCGGTTGATCATCAGAATTTCAATGGCCATGTGAGAGGCACCTGATGCATCAAAGCAATCATAGCTCTTTGACTAGACATGCTCTGTAAAGCAATGATGAAAGGGTGATACATAACAGTACAAGCGGACTACAAATCATGATGAAGTGTCAGCTGTGACCAGATCTGATCACAAAAAAGTCGTTAGGCACCCTAGTTTTAGAGCTCTCATACAACAAAGCAATTCTTACATCTATAAAAAAAAATATTTAAAATATATATTTTTTAAAGGAAGAAACTATACTGGATACCACTGATTCTCTCCACAAAATGTGGCCACTGGTAAGTTTTATCTCTCAAAACCATCTGCTTGACCTCAAGAGTAAATCAGTAGACAAAAGTCTCTGAAATCAATACCTCAGACAGTAAGACAAGACAGAGTAAAATGGAGATCTACATCAGATCAAACTGGAGCTGCTTTAAAGACCTACCAAAAACTCTTAGCATCAAATAATCCAGATGTATTTTGCATCTTAAGTCAAATTATCTAAACCATTACCATAATTGTTACCATAATTAACAAAAGAGTGTCAAAGGTCTGTAAAGCTGCTTTTCCCAAATTAGGGTCAGGACCCAAAATGGGTTGCAGAGTGGTTTTGTTTTTGGAGTAAAATAGTAAAAAATGGAATGCATGCACTTCATTTTCCTAATTAAAATAGTGGAAGAGTGTTGTTCTTTTCTACACTTGTCTAACTAGCTCAGATGCTGTGTTTAGTGTTCTGTCTTTTCTTCCAAACCAGGACCTGAAAACAAGATGATGTTGAAATGAAAATGCAATGGAAAGCTTTTAAATGTATATGTGGGAGGTGCTCAGTAATGAAAGCTTTAAAATGCTAGCCCTGACTTCCATTCTGAAATTTCCATCCCAGACTTGTGGGCTTATTCCTGGTGTGGATTAGGCAGCAGAGTGCATTTGTTCAACACTGTTTTAACTCTGGCAATTCATAATGTATTTTTATATAAGCTTGGGTCACAGAGAGGAACCAAATTTCTCTTTTGGGCCTTGGGCTAAAAAAGTTTGGGAAGCCCTGCTTTAAAGAGATTCACTATGCTATGTATGAACAAGGGAACATCTCCTGTCTGGATGAATGTGCAGTGGAAATGTATAATACATTCTACCCCAATCAGGTGCTGTAGTGTTGGACACGTTACACACATCCATAATGACCAAACTAACTTTATTACTCTAAAATAAAGCTTACTGGACATTGATAGTTCAGATTTTGGAGATCTGCTTCAAGGGCACTGATGATTCATTACATTATAATTTACATTGTCTAGCTGAATTGACTCACTCACTGTATCTATACAATACACACACATGCATATTGTTGTCAAGGTTGTTTTCTACCTTGTTGTACTAGAAGGGGATTAGATTTGGTTTTGGAAGAACTAGTGTCAGTGGTAATATCAAGTATCGCAAGAGGGTCCTTTTAGAAAATATTTCAGTCTTCATGTACAAGATCCACTGGTTTAATTAAAGTACGTGTATTTAAACATTTTAATGTAACAGTCAATACAAAGGAGGCTGTATTTTGCCTTTTAAAAAAATGCCACAAACTATTCTTTACCATGTATAACTCCTTAACCATTATCTTTCTGGACTCACTTATAGTTTTGTTAGCTTGATAGAATCAGTTATTTTTGTTTTTTGTTAGTTATTTATTTTTACTGAGAGCGCACTTAGTTAAGTCCCATTAATATTAACTTCGCCCCTTGTTGAAGATTGACTGACAAGACCTCAGTTGTACTGTTGAGGTTTCCCTCAGCACAGTAATCTACACTACAGAGAGGCAGGCCAGGCTGTCTAGTTAGCACCTCAGCGGCTGCTTTCTGTGGTTCCCCATGACTGGAATGAAGGGTATGCAGCATGACATTTCATCAATATAAGGAGGATAGGCTGAAGGGGTTTAATTCCTAATCCAGCTGGTTTATGTGAGCTCAGGTCCACTCAAGAGGCTATTCAGATGCATTAGAGGTACTGCACGTGGAAGGACAAAAACGACAGGACACTGGCAACATTTGGCTTGTAGATTCCACGTCACATCCGGCGTGTTAGAAACCTTTATCACATTTATTATTCAATCAACCACTTTATATTGTCATACCATGCCAGTTATGTTTTGTTAAAATGTTGACTCAGAAAGCTATGTGTTAGAATATTTTCACAATGTCAGCACACCATGTTTAGTATGCTAGTATGTTATAGCAGCATTCATCTCAGTGACCAGATGGAAATGACAGATGTTCATTAGAACTGAACAGATCTTAATAAGTGGGAATTTTGATGTTTTGGTGGCAAAGAATGAAAGTAAGAAATTAAATATTAATAAATAATATTTTACTAATGTTACGTGGGCAATTGATTTGGTAGTTGTCCCTGTAGACAAAAGCAGTTGTCGAGTGGAGCAGTGGATCAACCGACAGCAACTTTGTTTTCTTTGCTGTGCCTCTAATGTGGCAAAAACACAAGCAGGTATCCATGGAGAGAACATAACAGGAATTAAATATAGTTACCTCACATAAGGGAAAAAGATCAGCAACTGTGAAAACAAAAGTGAGCTACCATAAGGACATCTGCTTTTAGACAGTTAGCAGCTATGCGGTATAAGTGGGGCACAATAAGCATTTTAAAAGGTAGGACATAAACGCAGTAGTTATGTAAAGAATGTAGTACACATTCTGGTAGCTGACCTTGAGACCATTAATGCCTTGTTCTTCATTTGATCTTGCCTTTCCAAAGTAACAACTATTTCGAAGCCGTGACAAGAAGATCTTATGCCACATAAATGCCACAACCTTGATTATGTAATATATCGTAATATAAGAAGTACATGGCAGACAAGGGGATCAGCGCCTTGTTCACAGCATGTGATCTTATCCGAGCGATGTTGGGGTGCAACACAGAATCGGCCTGTAAATTTGTTTTAACATCATACCACCTTGAAGTTAGATCGCAATCCGAATACCATTTAATTTTTTTTTAATACCATAATCTACATTCGTTGCAAACTAAGTTGCCTGTCAGCCACCACACAATGTCACTATCACAATATCATAATTTACTATTACAAACGATGGCTTTTAAGACGCCAGCCTGCATGGGGTGAAAACACAAACTCGTCTCACAAACTTTGTCTTTTTTTGTCAGTAAGAGCTGTAAATAAGCTATTTTCCTGGATTTTCAGCTATTAATAATCTACTTAAGGGGAACTAAAGGGACTACTACAACTTCCCTCAATTCTTTGCTGACAGTTGTGAGTAGAGAGTCAGATATCACAAAAACAAGAAGAAGCCACCAATCATTTTCTTGTCAGCAAGTGTTCTGTGAAAGTTGTCATTGGTAGCCCGTCCCTCTCCCTGAGGCTATTCATCCTCCCTTCCCCTCCCCCATCCACCCTCCCTCTTAATAATAACCCACCCGCTTTGAGCATCCATCTGCCTAAACACCAGGAGCCTCTCCTTGACAGTCACTATCTAGGCACAAGCTTGCAGGGAGCAAAATCATGTTTTCCCACAGGATTTAATATCCACTAAAGCCTGGGAGGCAGCAAGTTTATACCACATCTATAAACCAGTCCCAGTAGGAGTGAAGACAGAGCTGTAGACAGGTAAATCACTCTTCTTCTGTTTGTTTGTGTCGGTATGTGAGCCAAGGGTACATCCTGACTATGGGTCAGCCCTCACTTTTTATGATATCCAGCTGGATTACAGCTTATGAAATGAGAGCAGAACAAGTGGAGGGGTCCCTTAAGATGAATCAGGAGTTTCTAGTTAAAGGATGACCAGACCAGGAGGTTTATTATCTGTTTTTTTGCTGTTATTCTGTGGGTAAGATGAGCAATGAAAGACGGGACTGGTACTTTTCTGGCACTGACTGAACTGCTAAGATCGAGTATCAAAAAATAAATCTCATTAGCGTTAGGCCATGCAGCACTCTCAAATGGCTTTTGTACAATTTTATTAATGATATTATTTTAACAGACAAATTCAAGTTGTGGTAAATTGTTTTTTTATGTTGTAAAACTGCTTGAAGTGTCAAAAAATGCAAATGAGCTGAGAAATAAAACGAAAGATTTGTACCATAATGTATGATGTAATTTTCTTTTCGTTAAAATGAGAAATTGATATTAAAAAAAGTATTATTTAGGAACCAGTATTAAAGCCGAGGTATCGCATCAGCATCGAAATGTTTTCAACTACCCAGAAATATCAATCTTTAAATCAGTATTAAAATCTAATCTAATTTATGACCTTAATGGTTAGACACTGAATACAATCATTTTATCTTGAATATAAATTAAAAGAAACTTTCAGAATAATGAAAAATTTAGCTTTTACAATAATCTGTCATTCCACTGGATGCTTTCTCTAATTCTTGAGGTTTTTACAGCTTATCGTGGTATTTATCACCCGTGTGTAAAGTACAGTGGTTTCCAAAGAGCATCTGATGTCTGACTGCAGATGACTGCGAAGATGCAGACAGGCTTTGTGTAGCCATATAAAGTTATTACAGGGTCAGCTAACTATAGCCTGAGAGCTCTGCACCATCAGTGTTTGTATAAAACAAACCTGCAACACTGGCTCAAATCACTGTGCAGACGACTCCTGACATGAAGAACATGTTAAAGAATTGTAACATGCTAAAATATCTGACCTTCTGACTTTGCTCCACAAATGAAATTCGAAGGAAGACCTACTGGCCATGACACAGACATAGGATATATGAAACCTATGACGCAAGGATAGAAAGATCTGACCAGCGATATTGTGTCAGTAAATATGTAACTAGAAGTTTAAATAGCATCTGTGACCGTCGTAAGACAAGACATAATGCTAACAAAGACCCAAAATATTTCTGTAAACTGAGAACATATGTTGCCATGGGCCACTGCAATAATTTCTCTAATATAAAGTATTTAGGTTTTGTAGCCTGAAGACACCATGCTAAGAATTTATGGGGTTTCTTGTCAAACGGCTGCTTGGATGAAGCTTTGCACATACTCTGTGGCGCCAACGAACCATACAAGTCTGTTCTATTCTTGATTGAACCCTCCAGTCAAAGGGAAGATTAAAAGAAGCAAAGTAAAAGAGGACAATTGTATTTACAGCACATATGGCAGCGTTGTATAATGTTGTGATAACTGCTAATTTGAGGTAAATGTGATGCCTGATGTTATCACTGACACTAATGGTTCAATTCACCTTTTCTTCTTTTTGCAGGTTACTCTATCAGTTGAAAACTGCTAAAATGTGGAAAAGGACAAAACAAAGTGGTTCTGCTGGAGGCAGACAAGGTATAACAGTACTACAGTCTCATTTCTCCTATTCATTTTATTTAAGCAAAATTAATGACCTGCTGTCTTTCTGTTGAACAGGTTTTGACAGTAGTGAAGCCAACAGTGTCAAGACGTTTTGGCAATTACAAATTACATTTCTTCTGAGACAGCTGCAGAGCTTTATTCTGTCATGTTAATGTGGATTTCCTGCAATTATCTCTGTCAAGGATTAGTTGTTTTTCATGTTGTTGAAGATAATGGTTGCCTCTTTTTTTCTGTTTTTTAATTCATACCTATTCAAATTCATCTATGAGGTTTCATGAAAAACATACGGCAAAGTGATGTAACAGTAATATTTGTCTCACACTAGACATTACTTTAATCATACTTATAAACTGAAGTTGGAGACTAAGCACATCGAATGCACAAAAAATTATTGATTGTCACTTCTACATATTACTAATGCAAGTTTGATTTTATTTGTTTCTTTTTATTGGTTTCTTTTGTATTTTTTTTTTTTTTACACAGAAAAGTGAAAAAAAAGTAACAAGAGGGAATCACTCTTACAGGTCATTGTTTTATAATGAAAGAAACTAGACTCTATTTTGTGGTGATTATGTGTTACGAAAGTCAACATCAATCTGTGAAAATGAGGCATCCCAGTTAATTAGTGTTTCATATACAATAAACCACGAGCAAGTACATTTATCACGAGATTTGAAGGAAAATGAGCTGCCACAAATCCTGCCAAAACATGAGACATCACTGCACTTAAACAATTTAGAGGGTAGGGAGTATAGTACGCTGACAGATTGATGTGTCTGTGGTTTTAAACAGTAGCTTTAAAATACATTACAAAATTCGAGTTTTGTTTTATCAGCAAACTGAGTGCTGCTCAAGCTTCAAACAACATTAAAACCTACAGAAATAAACGTTTTTTGCAAGGTAGAAAAAGTCTGTATGCTCAAAGTTTATTTTCCTTGTGTTGAGTCATTTTACATTTATGTTAATGTTATTTAATGCCTGAATATGACTCTCATAACTGTCAACTTTATTATAAAACCCTCAAGTTGTTGCTTAAACATACGGATAATTAAATATGTCTGAAGTCAAAAAAAATCTGCTTCTAGTATTAACATTTTTAGTGACTGTGTCAGCTTTAAGAGGCGATGAATTCAACTAAGAGCATTTACTACACAAGAAATATTTCCAAAATCTTATAAAATTATAAGTTGGCATTCCATCCCCAACTGACACGCACTTTCAAAGCCAGTTGGCTGAAGGTCTTCTCTCTCAGGCATCCGTGATAAACTGCAGATGAGAGGAAAACATCCCTGGATTAAGGTTGCCTTGCTGCTGCCCTTTACTGCGACCCTCTCTGTGGTTAAGTTTATTCTGGCCTCTGAGCTTTCCTTTTTTCACCAGCTGGATCCCCACTTCGATGGTCTCCACCCATTGTTTATTTTTATTTTTATTTTTCTCGCTCCATTTCATCTTTTACACACTATTTACCTCTGGTTTTTAGGGATGCCCTGATACATCGGCCATACATCAGTATCAGCCAATTGGCAAATATCAGCAAGTAACATGGCATTCACCGATGGCAGTGGCCAACGTTAATCTGTTGTGTTATATTAAAGGTTGTCTCATAAATTTGTGTAATGAATAGAATACAAAATAGTGTGATGAAGGGCTGAAATACTTTATATCAGAAAATAACTGAACACTTTTAAAGATTCCTTTCCCTTGCATAAAAGTTGGGAATAAATAAACAAAACAAGCCAAACACTGGTATTGGTATTGGCTATCAGCTGAAGTTATTTTAAACATCAACATCGGTATCAGCCCAGAATTTCACAATTTGTGCAATCCTACTTGTTTTAATGATAACCCTGACGCATTCCTGTAATTTTGCATGAGGAGTAAACAGCTTCTGTGGGATACAGACTGCATATGTGACTTCATGTCTGTCCCTTCAGTGTTTTTATCCATTCTAATGTCATTTCTTTTTCCCAGGTTTCTCCCTCGTTCATCGATATATTCAACATTTTAATGAGGTGTCTGGCAACAAATCAGGTGCAATGAAATAGCTGCTTAATTTTCTGGTAGACAAACATAGGATGATTTTCGCTGTTGACGTGCTCTACTGTATAAACATGATGCTGTGCTAACTTTTTATTATAAATAATGGACTAAAGACTGAATAATACATTAGGTATTATTGAATACTGTGTCTGCTTGTGACCTGTCCTGTCATTGCGTTTGTAACCTGAAATGTTTATTGACTATATTATCAAATTAGATCCCTTACATCCCTGACAGGGGGGTGGTTCTCCTATTTCTGTCCTTGTCATAATAATCATTAATCCCTGGATTAATGTTGTTTTCCATCTACTCCCGTGTGATCCTCCATCTCTGCACTTCCAAAGACTGATAAGAAAATGTTAATCAGCTAAGCAGGTAGGCAGAGGATCACAGAAGAAATTTCTTGCACTGTTGTTGCAATGCTTGCTTGAATTAATGCAAAGGCTACAAGGCATCTAACTTTGTGGGAGAACAGTACAATCTATTGATATGTTGTTCTTATATTTCATACTTACAACTGAAAATGTGCATATTAATAAAATGTAAAAAAAAAAAAAGAAACAGGGACAGGAACATTTATTGATATCATGAATTCCAAATGTGGAAACCAGCTCTAGATAACCATTTGGCTATGAACATGAAATCATAAACAGAGAAGTCTCACTTTTCTTTTTTTGTTACTGTAACCGACATTGTTGTATTACTGTATTACGCTTTAAAATGGGCTGTCAATAGGTCATTAGCTGCCAAAACGTGTATCTTTGCTGGGAAAAGCTTACATAGCTTTGGAAATAATTTTGAACCATTGTTGTAAAGTAGTGAAAAGTCAACATTTGTCATGTGACTTGTAAAGTCATCAGGATTTTCTATGCGGCAAATGTCAGGCAAAAATCTGGGAAAAGACACGTGGAATGTTTGCTTTACAAATCTAATAAAGAAATAACCTTTAAATCTAAATTAATAACTGAAACTTTATACTGAAAATCACAGCTGGTCTAATAATTATTTCAAAAGCTCTAAATACCCTGATGAAGGTTTGACCAAAAGCTTTGAAGAGTAAACATGGTGTAAGTTACTTTTAAGTAAACTTATGAACAATTGAAATATAATCTGGACTTGGAGACAAAAACGTAGGCATCTTTTAGGTTATATCTGACATATGTGTGCAACTCTTTATCTTTGTTTTCATTATGCTTTCAGAAAAAGCCTTTTTTCTGTCAAACACACAAACAGAAATGCCAAGTATCAGTAGGTGTAATTTTGACATGCCTGACATCTGCTGGTAGCAAAAAAGAAATTTCCATTCCTGTCAAAAGAAAAGAACAATCTATGATTTACAAAGAATATACTCTAGATCCTATTGTGCTACGCGTGCTGCTATTTTGTTTTGTTGTTTTGGATTTCTTTTTATGGCTTTAAGGTACATTGCTCATAAATAACTTATATCCTTTTTTAATTCAATGCTTTCTTCAGCTGCCATTCGAAAAAGATCCAAGACTACTGGAGTGATTATCACACAGCATGTACCAAACCTGCCAGAGGGAAAAAGCACCCCAGATTTCCAGTGTAAACCTGTAACAGTAACCATTCAGGAAGGTGCGTTTCACCATGTTTTAATGGTACATGTTATTTAATCATACGATTTATTCAATTCTATGATCACCTAAAAGAACAGCTGTCAAAGAAACAAAGGGAGATTGACTTAGATTTTTCTCTAATTCTGAACCTAAAATGAAATTCATGTGAATATAAATACACAATATTTCCACATCTTCTTTTCAGGTAAATTAGCTGTTTTTAAGGCTGTGGTCAAAGGTGATCCTAAACCAGAGGTCACGTGGAAAAGAGCTAAAGGAAATCTTTCAGACAAGGAAAAATTTCACAGTAAATATGATGAATCAACTGATGAGCATATACTGGAGGTGAGTGACTTGAATATTTCACATACAGTTGAAGTTACTGCTCTAAGTGAATCCAATCTTTGCAAATGAACTTATATTTCATTTGTACTTTTAGATTCGTAAAGTGTCTGCAGCAGAAATGGATACATACAAATGCTATGCAACAAATGAATATGGCAAAGCAGTCTGCACAGCAGCATTAAATGTGAAAGGAGGTAAGAACATTTGCAAATGTGATTGTTATGGATATTTGGGTTTTTTTATTTTGAAAATGTGCATGTGAGGAGTTTTAAAGTCTGGAACGGGTATTTCCTGCAACATTTCTTCTGATATAGGAAGACAAATTCTGTTTATTTAAAAACAGCTATGAAAGATAACGAATATTTACTAAATATTTAAGCTTCAACAGACCCATCAGACTTCAGAAAACTGCTGAGGAAAAGGTAAGATACGCAGATAGTAACTGCAATATTTCTACATTTGTCTTTGTATTTGATCTCTGATCCCTGTTTGACCATAAACGGTAAGAAAGATCACAATTTGCCTTGTATTTTAGTAAATTAGACGAAAGCGAAACAAAGAAAGGAGAGGGAGAAACAGATGAAAGATTCTGGGATGCCTTGCTTAATGCTGACAAAAACGATTACGAGCGGATCTGTACTGAGTTTGGTGTTGCAGATCTGCATTCAATTCTCAAAAAACTGGAACAGAAGAAGAGAGAGAGGGCATATAAGGTGGGTATGAAAACCAGCCTCAGTATAGGTTTAAACAATGGGTCTGTTCATTTATTACAGACATGTGGAGACATTTGGAAGTCGTTAGTCATAACAAGTTTTGTTCATTCAGAATCCAGAATGTAACTCAACAGTTTAAATGCAGTCTGTCAAAGTCTGAGGCTGAAGCATGCGTTTGAAATACTTGTCTTATGAATAATCATTCTGCTCATCTCATTTCATTCGTTCTGTCACCACCAATCGCAAGTCACTTGACTCCCACTTCACTGTGCTTTTTTCATTTGTCAGTTTGTGAAAACATTTACAAATACTGAAGAAGATGGCTGTACTTCATTAGAGCTAGAGCTCTAGCAAAACTTATCTTATAAAGTGTCTACTTATGTTTCTATGCCAAACACCAGAGGAATAACTATATTTAACTTCAAATATTTAATATTATCCTTGCAGTAGCAGCTTCTAAGTTATAACACCCTACTAGAGCTGCAACAGTTAAACAATTAATGGTTTTGTTGATGACTATTAATTTAATCAATAACTACTAACTAACCTTTGATAATTGATAACTGGTTTGAGTGATTTTTTTTAGATTCTAAATCTAAATTCTCTGATTGCAACTTCTTAAATGTGAATATTTTCTGGTTTCTTTCCTCCTCTATGACAGTAAACTGAATATCTTTGGTTTGTGGACCAAACAAGACATTTGAAGACATCTTTGTGAAACACTTTTTCAACATTTTCTGACATTTTATAGACTAAAACATAAAGAAAATAATTGACAGATGAATCAACAATGAAAGCAGTCATTAATCGCAGTTCTACAACCTACCTACCACATTTAAAATCAATGTGACTTAAATGTATTTTAAACATAATGTATGATGTGAGGACACAACAAAAAAATTGAGTTTATCTTTTTAGCATGCACACCTACGTGTTTTTTTCTGTAAATTTTCAGTTTTATTCTATCTGTAACTCTTCTGTGTACTTTGCAGGATGGTGTAATTCCCCATGATGAAGAGGCAACAGAAAAATACAGCCTCAGGAGTGACAGGAAGACAAAAGATTTTAGTAACAATGGACTAATGCAAGATGACAAAGGGCTAAATCAGGAGGATGTTGACCTCCTCCCTGCAGACTTCAAACGTATGTCCCACAAACAGTGAAAAGGAAGAAAATACACTTTTTTTAGCACTCGATCTGACAGTTCTCCATGTTCAGTGAATTTCAGAATATGTGACCATGACTGGTTTCAGTTTTTATTAAATATGTCTATTTTTTCCTCTTAAAACATAATACACATACTATGAAATGAAGGGTTAAGAAAACACACACATTGCAATGGCCTATATATCTATCCTATTACAATACTTCGTGCCCAGACGCTTCATGTCTAATCATTTTGTGAATGTTTTTACAGTTTCCAATGTGGACTTCGTCATAAGAATTCAAGAGGTTAAAGCCGTTGAAAGAGAGGACGCCATGTTTGAATGTGTCCTAACGCACCCACTACCCAGAATCACATGGATGGGCAAAGGCAGTGCCCTGGAGGATGGAGACAAATACAGCATAACTGTGTCAGACCACAAACTGATTCACAGGCTGCTGATCAAGGACTGCAAGCAGCAGGATAAAGGCATCTATTCAGTGGTGGCTGGCATTACATCCTGCAGTGCCTGGCTAATCGTGGAAGGTAAAATGACTTATGATACGATACACCAATAATTACAATTCTTCATGATGATTTATGGTGAAATATGTGTCATACATCTGATAAATCGTATTCTCTAAGCTGACCGTGACCCTGCATCTGCTGGTATGAAGAAACTTCGGAAAACTACTTTGGCAAGAGGAGCAGGCACCAACCTCGAGAAAGTGGCCAGAGAGCAGCAAATAAAATATCGAGAGGAGATGGAGAAGATTCTAGCCTCTGTAAAAGCAAAACACACAGGGCAACAGAGCAAAGAAAAGATGGTTACTACCAATGAAAGAGATGGTGAAGTACCTGCTGTCATTCGTCGGGGTAAAAACAGTGGAGCGGGAAAAGACAGGTCTGACACTGCAAAAGTCAGCTCCCTCTCAGAGCAACAAGGAGCCAAGCAAAAGATCAAAACAGAGCAAAACAGAGCAAAGATCAGTGCCTCAAAAGGAGATGGAGCAGTATCCTCAGCAGACGGACTACAAATGAAAAACAAGAAAACCACCAAATCTGGTGAAGTGGATTATAACAAGGCAACAGGTAAAGCCAGTCCATTTTATAAGTTATACTGGAAATGTGTTTATGATTAAACATGTAGACTTACAGCTACTGACTTTAGTTATTTCAAAAAGGAGTGGATTACTTATATGTTCATTAGACGTGTTTTGACTGAGTTCAAAATAAATTTATAATAGAGACACATAAAGCATTACTATTGAACATCAAAAGAGTAACCAGGAACACTTATTGATGATACACAAGCATACGTAAAAATGTCAAACAGATCACTAAGAGTTGGATGTGATTTTAAAATGACCAAGTTATAAATTAACTATATCATTACTATTAACACAGATGTAAATGGAGGATATTTTGAAGAGAATGAAGATTTCACGGGCTCTGAGAATCATTCAAAATACAAAAAGGAATGTTTTGAAGAGAATGATGATTTCACTGGCTCTGAGAATCATTCAAAATACAAAAAGCAATGTTTTAAAGAGAATGATGACTTCACTGGCTCTGC
>JAPQRN010000025.1:8114108-8128893 GCA_037367275.1 Coranthus polyacanthus | reverse complement strand
GAATGTTTTGGAGGGAAAGATGATTTCACTGGCTCTGCCAAAGATTTAAAATCTAAAAAGCAAAGTCAAGAGGAGCCAAACTTTGGTAAGATACATGCATGTAGAAAAATGTGCTTTTCTTAATACAGGCATTTCTGATCAACAATATGTATATGGGAATGTTTTTTTTTATAAAAGCTAAACTTTGTTTACTGGGTTACACAGTATACAATGTGGTTAAAATGTTAAAAAAGAACTATATGATTAATACAGATGTAAATGGAGAATACCTTGAAGAGAATGAAGATTTCACTGGTTCCACCAAACGTTCAAGACATGCAAAGCAAAGTCGACAAACAGAGGAGACAGAGTCTGGTAAGATACAACATGTAGAAAAGTCTGTGTTTCTTAATATACGCTACTTTATTAAGTACATGTTTAATACATTTGTGATCAACAAGGTACCAATGGGGATGTCTTTTTGGTTATTTAAAAGCTATAAGCGTTTACTGTGCAGTAACAATTTGGTTAAAATGTTAAAAATGAATTATTATTATTCATACAGATGAAAATGGAGGATATCCTGAGGAGAATGAAGATTTCACTGGTTCCACCAAACGTTCAAGACATGCAAAGCAATGTCGACAAACAGAAGAGACAGAGTCTGGTAAGATACAACATGTAGAAAAGTCTGTGTTTCTTAATATACGCTACTTTACTATGTACATGTTTAATACATTTCTGATCAACAATGTACCTATGGGGATGTCTTTTTGGTTATTTAAAAGCTATAAGCATTTACTGGACTGTAACAATATGGTTAAAATGTTAAAGATGAATTATTATTATTCATTCAGATGAAAATGGAGGATATCCTGAGGAGAATGAAGATTTCACTGGTTCCACCAAACGTTCAAGACATGCAAAGCAAAGACAAGAAACAGATGACACAGAGTTTGGTAAGGTACAACGTGTAGAAAAGCTTGGTTTTCTGAATATGCTTAATTATGTTAATGTTAAATGCATTTGTGACTGACAATATCTATGGCCAGTAACAGTTTGTTGAGTTAAAAGCTGCAATCATTTAACAGGTGATACTGCTGTGTCCATTATAGCAATCCTATTTTCTTAAGTGCCTGTTGGATTTTTTCCAAGTACAGCAGCAAAAGTGTTTGTAACTTAAACCAGATTCTAATGTTTGCCACAGATAATGATGAACTGATGACGTTTGAAAGAAATGAAGTGGGAAATGAAGTCTCAACTGGTTCTAACAGGTGCTTGAAGCGCACAAAGAAGGTTCAACGAAAGCGTCAGAAATCTGGTATGAAACCACCAGAAATCCAGGAAAATGTACTATAGCTGACACAAGATTATCATACATACTGTAAATTAGTGGTTGAACAAACAAACAGTCTTTACTGATAAGACTACTAGCTGTTGTCTGTTTTTTTTAAAAACATATTCAAACCTGGGGCAATCAGATGCTACAAGTTGAGAGTATTTCTGATCAAATTAAAACAAACATCGTTTCCTTTGGTCCAACTAATTGTCCTACACTACCTGAATTCTAAGGCTTCAACACACATCCTAATGATCAAAGTGATGATGACGAGAATGAGGACTCCGAGCAGGTCAAGCATCCAAGAGGGTCAAAGCAAGGCCAAAAGCTGCAGGATTCATTAAATGGTAAGACACAGTATGATACTTGTGCGTGGAGATATTAGTTAATAGACAGTGATTTATATATTTATTTATTCTGATAGGAAGAAAACTGAATTGTCAGCAGAAATGGCTTCAGCTGTGATCTGTGATGAAGTGATTTTATTTTAGGCCTACAAGCTGCATACTTATAGTAATGTAAATATCATGTTAGTTGTGAGATTTATATGTACAATTTCAGAGTCAAAAGTTGAAGATCTGTGTCCTAAAGACCACAGTGAGACTGAAGATGCCACTGGCTCTGTTGCACATTCAAAGCGTAAAAGACAAGGCCCACTGATAGAAGATACAGTGATTGGTAAGCAAATAATTACTATATACCCATTATAAACACCTAAGATGAAAAAAAAGACCAAATTTTGTGTGATTTTGTTCAAGTGTATACTCTGCACATTTAGTGAGATTCTGCAACTATAAGAGAAAATGAAAAAAATGCTTCAGCAACTGCAACAGATCCTTCTTCTCAGTCAGATAACGGAATTCACATCTTGGTAGTTCTTGTGACCCATCATGTTCGTAATCTTAGAATCTTAGAATTTCAAGATGATTATACACTTCTGCCACAACAGGGGGTCTCCTCAAGTGTAAAACTACAAAGTCATCTTTTTTGACATGAGTTTGCCTGACAGATTTAGGTTTGGCATGAAAGAGAGGTTCTTTTAAACTAACAAAATAATAGATATCGAATGTGAAATATGTTGGGGCTATAAATATTAATAACTGGGGAAGGTTGAGGAAATGTTATAAGACATGTCAAACTCAAGAGAATAAAAGCACCCTGCAGAGACTAAAAACTAATAGAATATTTTTTACAAACATCAAATAGCCATTCAGCAATAGCACTATCCATTTATACAGACCTTGACCTATACTGGATATGTGAAAACAAATTCACTGTTGTACATTATGTTAGATCCAGGGGTTCAGTTCATCTGTGGACTGTCTGACGTCAACGCTATTATCGGTGAAACTGCTGAGTTAACATGCAAGCTCAGTCGTGAAGACTGTGAGGGAGCCTGGTTCAGAGATGGCAAAAAGGTTAGTGAGTTCCTTGTCAGAGTGTATCAGGACAGCGGATTATGAAAAGGCAATGTTGGGCATATTTGAAAATGTTATGAACTGTGAACAAAGGCAGCATTCCGGAGGATGGAAATGCATACAGCAGAGCCATGTCAGACCACAAACACAGAAACTTTTCAAAAGAAACTTTTTTTAAATCTATATTATTAGAGAGAACCAGAATTGTTTATTTTGTTCCACATTACTTACAATGAAAATGGATTTGAAAGGATCCAGTCATGGCTTATATTGACAGGGGGGAATGATAATAACAGGAAGAAACCCTATTTCATTGTTCATATACAGAACCCTGAGCATTGTTTTAAGACAGACATAAAAATTAACCTTTCAAATGTTTGTGTTTGCTCAATGTATTTCATCTATTTGCCCTCTTTTCATATCAGATATCCAATGATGACCATTTCACTATCAGTCAAGATGGAGTCATCCATACATTACTCATAAGCACATGCAAGGAAGAGCACTCAGGGAAATATCGTTTTGAAGTAGACGGACGTAAAACCGAGGCGATGGTCAATGTCAAAGGTTTGAAGAAACTGTCATGAGAACAGTAATATTTTCCTTTTGACATTATTTGACACATTTTTTTTGTGATGAAAGAAAGAGCTGCAGAAATAAAATCATATTGTATTTGTAGCAACAATTGTCAAAAATGGTTAAATACCATAATAGTTCTGAAATACACTAGCGTGTCTTTTTTTTTAAGATCCCCCCAGGTTTGACCCAGAAGACCTGAGCGCTTTCACTCAGCCTGTGTCTGTTAAAGTAGGCCACAACGCCATCTTCAAACTGGCTTTTGTTGGCCATCAACCCATAAAGATTAAGTGGTACAGAGAGGGAGAAGAGCTCCAAGACGACAACAATATAAAGATGGAGAAGTCTGCAAGTCACAGCCGGCTGCTCCTGAGCAGGTGCCACAGGAAAGACACTGGAGAGATCAAGATCAAACTGAAGAACGAGCATGGCTTCACGGAGGCAATTTCACAGCTAATTGTGCTCGGTGAGTCAGACATAAAAAATTTGATCATACAGCACAACAAGGAAAATTAACTGATCCAGAAAATCCATATCTTTGTAAATGGAAAATGTCTTTCTGCAGTAACTAGGGCATTAATCGTTCCTTGCTTAAGAACAGTGAAGAGCCACATGCTCCATATAATGCATCATAGTTCATTCACACAACTGTGTAAAGGCAACACTTTAATCTAAACCTATTTTCTTTTTTGAAGCATAAAGGTTTTTCTGTTTTTAAACCAGAATCATGTGACAATTCTACTATTGCTGTGAACAACAAAATGTGTGCATTTAACTGTCATCTCTAAAAAACAACAACAACACAAAATATTTTTATGTTTCAGATAAACCCACTCCACCCCTGGGTCCTGCAGAGGTAACAGAGAGCTCAGCTATGAGTATAGAATTTAAGTGGAGGCCTCCAAAAGATGATGGTGGCTCACCAGTCACTAACTACATAATGGAGCGACAGCAGGTGGGACGAAACACGTGGAAGAAATTAGGAGAAATCCCAGGTGTGCCCAGCTATCGCGATACGGATGTGGACCATGGACGAAAATACTGTTACCGTATTCGAGCAGTGACTGGAGAAGGCATAAGTGAAATGATGGAGACTGATGAAATGCAAGCTGGCACACTAGGTGAGTCGAACTGGTACGAAGGAGATGCATGTGTTTCTTCACCCACTGAACTACTAGAAACCAGAACATACAAATAAGACTTTGTAACCCCAAGCATAATAGTTAAAAAATAGAGCCCGTAAGCAAAAATGCAGGCTGCATGACGGCCAGTAACAGCTCACAAGCGATATCAAACTCTGATGACCGTGAAAACAAAGCCAAACAGTACATAGGTCATTCAGTAAAACACACTTGGATGCACATTACTTAATGTTATATTACTTAAATGATTATCAAAATAGCTGAAAGTGATTTGCATTGTAAATCAAGTAATTGATTAGTCAACTAATAATTTTAAACATACTTGTATAAACTGTTGGGTAGTTTAATTGATAAAAACGTTATATTTTATAACTTAATTGAGTTTTGTGTTTGCAAAAATCTTAATTTGTAAACTGACAAACTGGCTGTCTGACATATTGGAGTAAAAAGAAGAAAGGACTTATTATTTCTAAGTACATTGAGTTAGTCACCTCTTATGACTCCAAATTACGGGTAACTTATTTTAAACTAGTGTTAATAACAAGCTGACAAAAACATGCTGCCAGTTCAAGCTTCCTCTCCAATGCAGTGATCCAGCGTTTGTTCACGCAATGTTTCAGTGGAGAAAAAGCAACATTAACCAACAGTCTTTCATCCGACACCAGTATGTCTGAAAACCCTCCAACAGATGTTCAAATTAGCGATTCTCAAAGACGTCTTCTGATGATTCCCATTCATTTTACTTTCGTTGGTCAGATTTCTGTAGGTATTTTAACTGCCAACTCACCTACGCAAGCTAAGCTCCGAAGCATAAACACAGAAATTCAGAGGAAAAAGTTGCCATTTTCAGCACTGCTGTTAAAAAACACCCTCTTCCCACACTGTGTCTCTCTGACCTGCCACAGTACACTGTGTGAGGCACTACACAAACAAACAGCACCGTAAACCACTCAGAATTGTATACATCCTCCCTGCTATTCAATTTACGAGTACTGGTGCTTATGATACTTTCTCTTCAATGCAACTGGGTATCATGGGCATACATACAGTATATATGTGTGTGTTAAAATTCAGTTTCTAGACCCAGACACAGTAATGATTCGTGGTTGTCTACCTGCTCGTTGCTAACGCCTCGTTAGCAGGTGGAGTAAATGTAAGCAAACGTAAACATGCTATTATTTAGGTGGGTGAGGTTAGCTTAAAACAATTAAAGCTAGCTAGATAATGCACAGCCCCGTTAATTACCGTTTACCAGGTATGCGACTAAGTAGACTACCATTTTTGTAGTTAAGGTGTAACTAAGCTGTCAATATGTTTACAGTGAACGTACTAAAATAAAATGTTTAACGAACTGAAAGTAAACTAAGAAATGACACGGTACAAGCCCAAACATGTGCCATGTAACTAACGCACTTGACAACGCTTACCGTGTTTGAGGAGCATTTCTTCTGTTCTTCTCAGACTTTGCTCAGTTGTGTTGTAACGGGACAGAAGGGTTTTTTTAGTTCAGGACAGAAGGGTTTTTTTAGTTGTTCTGGATGCTTCTACTTGACCCTAACTGGAAACGCGTGGGCGTGGCTCCGGGCACGTCAACGTAACAGACAGGTGCCTGCCTCAGGTGTGCGTAAATCCATATCTTCAGCAGTACATTATTGAAAAATAGAGGCACACATTAGCATCAGTGAATTCAAGGAGCTGGCTGTCGTGCCAAATGTCCACACGAGCAATTAAATTAAAACTGTAGCCGGAGCCCTTAAAGTTTTTTGTTTGTTTGTTTGTTTTTTAAACTATCAACAGGATTCAGCAGAAAGAGACAGCAAATCCTCAATATGGAGAAGCTGCAAGAGGCCTGGGGCTGAAATCAAAGCTATATTTTAAAATTGATCTTAGTGTTGATTTCTACCAATGATTTTCGAGCTATATGCAAGTAAAGCTCGAACTTACTGTGCCCTATAGCTACAGGGCAATTATTGTATTTTCTTGTTTTGCATACTGCAGCTTTTCCAGGCCCTCCAGCACCTCCAGAGGTGGTTAGTGCATATGACGACTGCATAAACCTTTCGTGGGCTGCACCAACTAACACCGGAGGTTCACGGATCTTGGGCTATATTTTGGAGAAACGCAAGAAGGGAAGTAATCTCTGGACTGTTGTCAATGCCTTGGGTGAACTAATAAAAGGTCTGAGTTTTAATTTTTATACTGTATTTCAAACATTATTGCTGTGATGTTTACAGTGATGTTGTTTTTTTTTTTTTTTTTAAATTGCTTCCAGACAAGAATTGTGCAGTGAAGGATGTTGTGGCAGGTATGGAATATGAATTTAGAGTCACAGCCATAAACCTGTCTGGGGCTGGCGAATTCAGCATCCCCTCAGAGTTTGCTTTTGCACGGGATCCTAAGAGTAAGTATTCCAAAATGAATAATTCAAATAGAAGACAGCAGACACTGTATTTGCTTTAATTTTGTAGTATTTCATATTGTTTGCTTTTTTGTAGAACATTAAAATGAAATAATGTTAATTTTAAAAAAAATCCTTTTCATTCTCTCGCTTAATTCTGTGTTTTTGCTCTTGCTTACACCAGAGCCTCCTGGTAAAGTTACAGGTCTGAAGGTGACAGAAACCTCTTACACACATTTGTCCCTGACATGGACGAAACCTGAGGAGAAAGAGGGAATACAGGATGAAGCAAAAGGATATTTTGTTGAGATTCGACAGGCAGAGTGCACTGAATGGTCTCGTTGTAACAGCACCCCCATAATTACCTCTACCTTCAGTGTGAAAGGCCTGAAGTCCATGGACATGTACTGGGTGAGAGTGATTGCGACCAATGATGGAGGGGAGAGTGCTCCTGAGGAGCTGGCCAACTATGTCCTTGCAATGCCCTCACCTGGTATGTCATTGTTAAGGAAAAAAGTAATAAAAACAACCACCATGGTATTGCACCAACGTGTGTGGTATTATCAGAGTACTTGATAACTGTCGTCTCCTACTTTTATGTAAATACTGATTCCATTTTTGTACTTGCTAAACATTGTTGAACCCAACGTTCATTATTGTTTTCATCATTTTAGTGAGGCCAAAGTTCACAAACAACAAGATGAAGAGTTTTGTGGTGGTGAGGGCAGGAAATTCTGTCAGGATCACAGTAAACTTTGAGGTGAGATTGACAAGTGAAGAGTGTAAGAAAATCAGATCAATTCTATGTTAATGTCTGAAATACTATATTACTAAATGCCATTCTTGACAGGCCTCCCCTCGGCCAGAGATTATGTGGCTAAAGGACAATGGACCAGTGACCAAACGAGTTACGGTCAGTAACTCCGATGGTTCGTCCCAGCTGCTGATCCCCTCCTCTGAACGCTCTGATTCAGGCATCTACTCCATTTTGGTGAAAAATCTTGTAGGACAGGAAACATTCAGTACAGAGGTCAGGGTCACAGGTAAATCTTTATAGATACTGTGTATTTTCCTCTCTTACTACATGAGTTTCTTTTAGTGGGTTTGATGCCAGTAAAATGTTACAGATGATCCAAAGCCTCCTGGACCTGTAGAACTGGAGGAAAACGTGCCTGGCACAGTGACAGTAATGTGGGAACCTTCTCCTGATGAGAAGCGTGATGACCGCCTGCACTATACAGTCTCCAAACTGGACTCTACCAAACGCACCTGGACCACAGTTGCCGACAGACTTTTCAATAACAAGTGCACAGTCTGCAATATCATGCCTGGGAGGGTGTATCATTTCCGAGTATATGCTAAAAACGACATGGGCATATCTGCACCCTCAGAATCACCAACATGGGGAAGGGAGAAAAAGAAAGGTGTGTTGATGTGTCGTGCACATATATGTAAAAAGCTCAGTGGCTGATAAGTCATTTACTGTGAAAATAACATAAGCTTTTACAGCCATTTTTTTTCTCTTGTAGAAAAGTTTGTTGTCAGTCAGCCAACAAGAAAGGACTGTGATTTGCGATGTGCTCCAACCTTCATTGTGCCTCTGAAGCTTCACACTGCACCCAAAGGCTATGAATGCTACATGAGCTGTGCTGTGAACGGAAATCCCAAACCTCGAATCACATGGTATCGGAACAGCGTCAGTCTAAACACTAATACCAACTATTACATCTCCAATACCTGTGGAGTTTGCTCCATGTTAATCCTGCGAGTGGGCCCCAAAGACATGGGAGAGTATGTCATCACCGCAGAGAACGCCCTGGGCCGAGCTGAGTGTTCCACCGTACTCAGTGTCAGAGGTGAGGAGGCCTTTTGTTTAACAGATATGGTGGAAAAACATCCTATGTTTACAATCGAATTAATATTCCACTATTATTCCTAATATGGCAACATTCCAAATTTAATATGGGTCTTGTAAAAAGCATATTCCATTTGGATATTCTGAATTATAGGCCTTAATCTTAACCTGAATTGAGCATTTCCTGATTATGTTATATGGGATAAATCAAGATTATTTGGATTTTAGGAGCTTTCTTTACCACAGTTTTCAACACACAGCCTCTTACCTGTTCGTGGTCAGCTCTGTGCATTGTACACAAACCAACTAGCCAATAGATTGCCAGTCTGGGGTAGAGATGCATGCCTAAATGAAAGGCCCACATTTCTGGTTGGATGGCGCTTACTTTTAAACCTCATGAAAGACCTGTATATAAGTAGGTTTTCTGTTATGTGCAAATATTGCAGCGCTGATCTTTTCAAGAAGGTAGACTAGCTGAAGGAATGAAAGAGGGAGGCTGTGTTTGCCACAAGTACGCCACTGATGAACTCTGAAAAAAATCATATTTTGACACAAAGAAGCCAAACGGCACAAGCGACTTATCTGACGTGATAAATGACTGTTGCATGTTAACATGTTAACCATTGTTGGAATGAGGGCAAAAACCGGAATATGTTTGCGTATGTAAATGTATATTCACAGAGAAATGCTAAATCCTTTTGTCTGTCTTCCATACAGAATAGAAGAAACTGAGGACACCGCAGTACAGTATTTGCAGCATGCGTTTTAAAATCAACATAACTAATACACAGTGTTTAAATTTAAGTGGTTGCGCTAGTTGTAAGGTACGTGTCTGCTGCACAATGAAAACGATGGAAATGGAAAAATAAAATAAAATTTAAAAAAAACAAACTTGGCTTTTGGTTCTGTTTTTTTTTTTTTTTTTGGTTTATTGTTGAAAAAAAAAATGGATGACTGAAACATTTGACAGGTCAAGAGAAGATCAGCTGAAAAACAAAACAGAAAAAAGGATATTAAATCAGACACTACATTTACAAGGATTCACACTTAGCCTCCAGACTGAGTTAAGACGGCATGCTGCAAAGGCCAAGGAAGTGTAGTCATCTTAGAAAATGACCTTTAACAGAATTTGTACCCATCCTCCCAGTCTGCGCTGTTTAATGGGCTATGACAGCTCGATAGTCACATTTAAACGGATGCTGTGTCAGTGCAGAAAGTTGAATGGATTTCTTTTGAAAAGGTTTTTTCCTTAAACCATACCAACATTCATATAACCCCGAATAGCCGCACGAGCTGCCACAGGCCCCACGCAGCTGCGGGTTCGACTGGAGTAAAAAATAGCGCACCGTGGCCCAACACCGGACGTGTAGTCTTTCCATTAGATGACAGCGGCGCACATGGTGGCGTGGGCTCAGCCACTCCCGGCGGCGGCTCGGCCCTTCACTCCTCCTCTCTCTTCCTGAGTGGACGAACACGCTACCTACGGTCCACGCCCCCCCCCCCCCTTTCCCCATCTTCAACTCAGCCTCTACGTCAAGTGCCCGCTGCAGCTTTTCGGGACTTTATTGTGCGGTGATTGAAACCAGGCCGATCTGTGCAGCCGCTTAAAGGAGCCATCCGATTTAAAATCACCATTTCCTCCGCGCTCCAGGCTTTGTGACCCACCGACTCCTTGTTTATCACCTCTGTGCCTGCCGAGAACATTGTGTCCTTTGTGGGGGGAGGAAAAAAAAAAAAAAAAAAATGACAGCCAAGCATCGGAAAGGGAAAAGCAACCACAAACATGAAGATAACTTTTTCAAAAATGAAGTTATGGAGTCAGAAGTTCGCGCCGGGGGGAATAATTACACTCTTCTCTTGGTTTTATTTCTGATTATTGTGATTGGAGGTGTCACTGGCGCATGGTTCTGTTTCCAGCAGCACCAAACTTTAACCTACTTGACAGACAATCTCATGGGCATGCAGATGAAGATAGGGAAACTACAGTCCTCTCACGAAGAAATGAGACTGTCGAGTGGCAAGGTAAGGACAAATAAATGAAATGCCTGTGGAAATATAATAATGATCCACTGAGTTTGCGGGAATCAAAAGAGCACGTGGCCTACAGCCTGGTGTAAATCAGTGTAGATGACCTTTTCATCAGCCCATAATTTACCCAATCACTTCCATGGATATAAGAAAAGCCATCACCACATGCCAACGGTGCACGTTGCTAGTTGCAAGTAAGGAAAGGGAAGAACTGCGGGCCTCTATCAGATTTCATCTGCCAACACTCTCACTGGAGAGAGTACAAAACGCTGCTATTTCTAACATGTAGACAGCTGCTGACGTTTGTAATGAGGATTATCCTTGACCTACAATTTGCAGGGCCATTTATTTTATCAGAAAGTCACATATCATGCGTATAATTTCCGTATTAAATTTCTCTTGTGGAAATGTCTATTATAATATCAGTCATGAACATGCTGCCAGATAATGCTGCCAAAATAATAATAAACAAGACAGTAGTGTGCCAGGGCTAAATTTAGTCTGCGATTTTTGACACTCGACACCACTTCAGGGGCTGTTTACAGGCCTTCTGAGAGATTAAAGATACCACAAACTGATTATTTAATACTTTATTTTGACTTAAAACGATCGAAAGTTATGAATGAGCTGGTCCTCTATAAGGTGCCTTCATGGCCGTGCTCTGTGCCGCTCTAACTGTAGGGCTCATATTCCACATGCTCTGTTTATGTTGCTGCAGGCGACTTTGGGGGGAAATGAGCAAGTAAATGCAGATCCACCGTCCAAATGGGTTTTAGGCAAGTCAGTGTTTGGGGGAAAAACCTCACTCGAAACTGAGCAGCTCTACTCGCTCAGTCTTGTTGCTGAAATAGTTTCTGTACCAGCAGGAAAGCAGTTGCGACTCATAAAGGTTTAGCGAACTGGCTGGCTTAATTACATGAGATTGCAGGAAACATCAGCTGCTTTCTTAACCAACTTTACTCTGTTAGAGTGCAGTTAAGTGGAAGTAAGGATCAACTGAGAAGACCATGGACAATTAGACCTGTCCAATTAGTCCTTAGGGTTACAGTAGTACTAAGTCTAATTGGTAAGCATTTAGACGTTATTTTGTTTTTGTGACATTCAGTGACATCTAGTGGCAAGGTTTCAGATTGCAACCAACTGAATAACCCCCCCACACACACACACACACACACACACACACACACACAAACACACACGTCTTCTACAAATGGCTGCAAAAAACATGAAAGTCCCCTTGTGGGCTTTTTAGTTAAGGGAATATTAACTCTGGTTCACACTCAAACATAGTGAGTGATGGTAACGCACCTTAATGCTGGATGCAACATGGCAACAGAAAGATTACATTCCTCTTCTGCAATTACATCCTGCTAATTTCGCCTAAATGTTTCACACTGAACCTTTTTAAGAGAATTGTATCCCAGTATGGTGGATGCACTGTGTTTTTGTAAGTTCATTACAACAACAGATACATGCGCTTATCTGGGGTTTTAGCCTTGTATTTAAGAAACTATAGGAGCAGCAGATCAGTAAGAATCACAATAACTATTCTAATAAGTAAATTATTAGTAACTAACTCAACATCACCCTGTTCGTGTTGTTGCTGCAGCAAATTTCAGAAAGCCTGGAGAGTCGCCTAAATGCTCTGGAGGAGTCTTACTCACTGGCCCAGAAGCAGGTGGGAATGGCCTTGGCTACAGCTGAACAGCTCAAGACATCTGACCTTCCTGCTCAGGTGTTGTCACTCCACACGGAGATGAAAACCCGCCTAGCTGAGATGCAGCAAGCTACTGTGTCTCTGGAGCAGCTGAGCCAGGTGCAGACCATGCTGAAGGGAAAGAGCGAGGACTTCGAAGGTGTCAGGCTTCAGGTGGAGGTGTTGGCTGCACTGATCGGCGAGTTATCTCAGAAGGTTGAGGTCTTAGCAGGGAGCCTGGAAGAAGCAGAATCAAGACTGGAGGAAAAGTCTGGACTGGTTGCAACGCTGGCAACTGCTGTGGATGGACAGGCTGCTGAGGTGTTCAGCCTGAAGGAGCAGCTGGGCACCTACCAGGGTCAGCTGGAGGCCAGCACCCTGGAGGTAACCACTGTCAGGTAGGGCGTGGAAAAAAAAAAGCAGCAGCTTTCAATGCTGCTGTGTGAAGAAAATAGCTCACCTCCTCTCACCCATAACTTTATGTTGACTTTGTCAAAGCCTTTGTGTCTGCCACTGTCTGTGTGTTACTCTAGGCCAGTGTCAGGAGGCCTCATATTCGCATTGTGAGATTGCTTTGATCTGTACAAACATTCCCACTGTATTGATGATTTCTTGTACAATTTTCCTTTGATGAAAAATATCCGCTGTTTGAAGCTTATTTAAACATCAGGAAAGGTTGAGCACTACCTATTGTTGCCCATATTATGAAGCCGTTGCTTTTATTTTAGATGCTGTGGAAAAGTAAAGCCAAAATATTACTGGTAGGGGAGCTGCCATGTTGCTTCTGTGATGCCTTTGGGAGCCACAGAGTCTGTGCAGTAGATACACATCTGAATGGGTCTTGATAGTAATCAGTCATGACAGTTTTCAATCAACCCCCAAAGTCCGTTATCAAAGGCTTTTTCTAAAGTCTGAAAACCGAGCTGAGAGGAGGTGACCTTTTTAAATGCAATATGCTGACAGGTTATTATGGAGTTTTTGCTCAATGAAGCCAAAAAGATACTGCTATTAAAAAATGTAAGCATACTGGTGTAGAACAATAATTAACAAACATTTCATTTATTAACTGTAACTGTGTTTTCTGTCTTTCAGAGACTTGCTTGATAACCAACAGTCCCCGCAGGCCAGTGTGGAGGAAGAGCTCAACACGGTACGTCAGCGTACGCAGGACCACATCTCAGTACTTCACAGTCTGCACTCTGAACTCAGGGCTCACCTGGAGAACACACAAAGCAGGTTACCCATGTAGCCACTCTCCATGGGTAACCTGCTTTTTCTTATTAAAATGCCCATTTAAATTAAGGTCACATGTGTAATAATAATTTAAAAAAAAAAAACAGTGTAGAGGAAAATCTTTTTAAAATAAACACCTGTAACTGTAGGTGTGCACGATTTCTTAGTATATAGCAGGACGTTTGCATGCTTTAACACAGAATTTGTCAGATACACTGATCTCTTTACTATTTCTGTTCTCTGGGTGCCCATGGGGAACTGTAATGAGATTTTCATCTTGGAAAGGCCTAATTGGAAAGGCCTAATTGCCTGCTGTGGATGCTCTGATGAATTCCAAGATATTTCACATCTAGACTCACAGTATAGATTGTGTGTGATATATCAGGTTTCTCTCTGTCTGTTTGCTGAGACACCTGAATGCTCAGGTAGATGACAAGTAAGTGATTAGCTTTCTGAGCTGCAGTCCATTATAATCGAATATTCTATTTATTTTCTTAGCCGCTGGAGGAAAGTCCAACTCCTGCTGAGCCTGTGGAACAGACAGAGGAAGAAATGTCTCAGGCAGTTCAAGATGAAGCAGCTGTAGAAGAGGAAACACTTGCTGCAACTGCTGATGAAGTATCTACCCCAGAGGGTGAAGAGGCAGAGGCAGAAGAGCAAGCAGAGGTGTCTGAAGAGGAGGCAGCTGCACAAGAGGAAGATCCTGTTGAGGAGGATTCTGCGACGGTAGAAAGTACTCCTGCAGAGGAAGAAGAGGTGGTTGATCAGGCAGCACAGGATGACACGGTCAGCTTAACAGAAAAGGAGGAAGTGGAAGCTCCAGAGGCAGAAATTGATGGCGAAAGTGTTGAAGGAGCTGAAGGAGATATTGTAGAGGAGGCAAAGCTGGAAGAAGACGACCAGAAAGAAGGTGAAGAGGTTCAGCAGGAGTCAGCAGTTCAAGAGGAGATCCACGAAGCAGAAAAGGAGGAATCGGAAGGAGTCGAGGAGGCAGAAGAAGCATCACCAGCAGAAGAGGAGGTATCAGAAAAAGAGGAAGCACCGGAGGAGTCAACTCCAGAGGATGACCACAAAGTAGAAGAGGAGGAGGTATCGGAAAAAGAGGAAGCAGTGGAGGAGTC
>JAPQRN010000025.1:8039860-8085170 GCA_037367275.1 Coranthus polyacanthus | reverse complement strand
TGGGGTGGGGGGAAGGGGGGATGATGGGAAAATGCATGGGGAGGAGGTGGAAGCGGGGACGATGTGTTCTGGTGGGACTTTACTTCTTGGCAGTCAGGGCTGCGAGGGCGGCATCCACCTCCTCCTCTGGCTGCAGTGGATGCCACTGGGCGATGGGGCGACGGGGGTTGGCCAGCATGTCGGACCAGTGTTTCAGACCGGCCCCTGTGGACTTGCTTCCCACCCAGATCTTTCCAATGGCGTCGTTTTTGCCAATCTTGTCATAATCCAGCACCGTGATCACGGCTTGGATTTTCTGGGAGAATGGGAGGAAAAACATTACAGTGAGGTTGAGGATTACGTGGACGTCAGGTGGGGATGCAACATGAACTAAAACTAAATAGAATTGATGGATAAAATCAGCTTTCTTTTGGTTTTCCCTCAGTGTTGATGCCTCATGGTGTACAATCATAAAATCGCACCAAAAAAGGTTTGTAAATCACACTTGATACCATATATTCTTTCATCCTGTTTTTGACATGACACTGTAACATCTGTTCAAGGACTACAGATGAAAAATTTGCTTACTCTGGTGCATTTACAGCAAGGTTTACTAATGTGCACTGTGTTGAATAAACCCACAAATAAAATTGTAAAAGATAATAATGTGCTCTTTGCATGTGTGCATATAAATCGAGAGTGGTTTGATATCACGCAGCAGTATGTGAGACGTTTTAGGTTTCAATTCAGGATACGTGAAGAATTCTTTGATGAACATGTGACACGACGACCTTTTCAAATGTTGCTTCAGTTGGATAACATCACACTTTTTTTCCACACCCGACAGACTCAAGAGAAATGTTGACGTCTTACCTGCATTTGCTCAAGCGGAATCTCAAAGCTGAAGGACTCATTGTAATACGGATTCAAAGTGTTCTTCTTCACCGTCGTCTTCTTCTTCTTCAGCCTCTTCCCATTCTGCAGCAAGTTAATTTTCACATAGGGATCTGAAACCAAAAAGAAGAAGAAGCACTTTGCACATGCATCTCTGGTTTGCAGTGCTGTAATGCACCAACAGATGGGGCCAATGCTGAAGCCAGAGGGAGCGAGCGTTGCTGCATGGCGAGTACTGCAGCGTCAGCACGTGAGCAGAGCGGGGCTGACCTAATGGCTGAGCTCACAGCCACGATCCGTCATACACCACAGAGCACATACAAGCATCCACATTCTACATTTGGCTAGAAAAACATCCAATTTAGTCCAAAACTGACAACGGAATTAGTGTGAACTGTGTGATGAGGTGATAAAATGCTGATGCTCCGCTCTATGTATATACCTGACAGTCCACCCACGTCCATTTTCTTCAGGTTCTTAGCCTCCAGAATACAGATGGTGAGCTTGCCAGCAGTGGGGACGTAACGAAGAGAGATGCAAATGTCACCTAGCTTCTCCGGCTGTGAGGGAGGGAGGGGTAGGGAAAGTTAAAGGAGATCTGAGGCAGAACCTGTGTCTTTTATATGATAATGTATAATACAGAGACAAACAAACGGTGTCTTTTATATTACATTTCAAACGTAAAATGTCAGTATAACTGTTTCTGCTTCCATTACTTAGCAGCAGAACATATATACTCCTAATAGCAGCACAATTCTATCTGTAAGCACATCTAGTCAGTCCTTTCAGAGTAAATAACATATCTGAAACTGCAAATGTAATAATAATAATAATAAACAGAAGAGTGGGTATTTCTTCTTAAGGTGGCTCTGGGGAAGCAGTTTGGTTGATTAAAATCGCTTTTTCATATTGTGGTGCGGCATAATGGTGAAAGTGCTTCTTTAGAGGCTGCGTGGCTACGGAGGAAGCAGCTCAGTTGGTTAGAAAAGAACACATTCACTAAATTTTATCTCAACAAATGTGAAACTTTTACAGGCTTTTATTATAGTTGCAGTCAACAGAGGTCGTTTTTTTTTTTCCAATAGCAAACGCACTGCAGTAAACATACAAGAGTGGATGTTTAGTGGGAATTCTGCACGGCTCTCACCTCTTCTTGGTCGGCACTGTCAAGGTCTCTCCATTCCTCAATTGGCTTTGCCAGGTCAAGGGTGTTCATGGGTATTTTAATCTCTCCGATGACATCATGTTTGGAGAAGCGATCAAAGTCATAGACGGACATTACCAATGTCTTCCCACCCATCTCTTGGAATGGAATCTGGGGGACATCAACCAATCACATTTTAGACATCACAGTAACACAGAGATTGGAGACGTTTTGTGGAGCGCGGTTTTGAACAAAATATGTCAGAACATAAAACCGTGTGCTGGATTTACTGATCATGGTTTACAGAAATAGATGTGGGCTTGAAGCTCAAAATTGCCCGACCAAATAATATGCTGCTTCAGCAGAAGTGGCCTGACTTTGGCAAGGCAAAGCTGTTTGAATTGTTTTTATACAGCTGTGTCAGCAGGCAAAGTGCACCAGAGGTGGCCCTCTCCTTTAATTCGATTCTCTGCCACCTTCCCCTTGTCAGACACCTTCGGGATGTCTGCTGCTTTCTATCACTGCCGGCCAGAAGTGTTAGCAAAAAAAGGAATCTGTTAGTGAAACAGAGAACGGTGGCAGTAGAAGTTCACCTTTTAACAAAGCCTGTCCACTTCAAACAGGCTGGCACGGTGTTGTTTTAATAAGTAATTAGAAAAGGATGACCAGGAGATGTTCCATCTTACCTTGAAGGTAAAGGTCTCGTTGAATACTGGGTTGAGTGTTTTCTTGTGAACCTTCGTGTCAAACTTCTTCTTCTTGTCAGGAAGGACGAAGACCTTGACGTAGGGGTCAGAGGTGCCGCCACTGTCCATGGAGAGGAGGTCAGCTGCTTGCAGGATTCCTACAGTGAGCTGCAAAGAGGTGTGTGATCAAAAATCAGCTGAGTACGTATAAACCTTTCTACAATCACACAACCAGATTGGAGGAAATGTAACACTAAAGATTTATGCAGTATGTGACGCTTACACAAGAACTGAAACACACTTTAATGAGTTAATTTCGCCTGGAAAATATCAAATAAACTACTCAAGTGCTTGCCTTATTTTCCTGGAAGTCATAATCAATGGAATACTGAAGCTTCCCAAGCTTTTCTTTCTCCTTCACTTCTTCCTCTTTTTCATCTCCAGTCAGTCCAGGCTCAATATCATCTTCCTCATCGTCATCATCCTGTGGTTTCTGCACAGACAGAAGGAGGGGCAGGCGGCAGAAGACGGAGTGAGAGGACAGTTTTAATGTGGCGGCTGTGTTGAACACCAAGCCTCGGGCATCAGCAGTCAGGTTAGTCACAACACCTACCTGCCACTTACCCCCGCTCACCCGGGTGTTACTAGTGCAATCTGTTCATCGATGACCACGGTTGCAACCTGACTTGATTTCACTATTTCTTGGGTGACACCATTTGCTGTTTTCTTTTCTTTTCTTTTTTTTATGAGCATTACATGTATGTGGAAATGTGCTTAAACCAGAGGCACTGGATATCTCTTGGATGCCAATATGTGGCAGAAATGCCATTTTAATATGAGTCTCTTTTTTTTGTGCAAAGAGCAGAAAGCAAAAGAGAGAGAAAGAGGGAGAATGGTGAGAGAAAGAGTAACAACAGTATAAAAACAGTCAGCATAAAGGCGGTATACAGAAATACAACCCCTTATATTATACTACATAAAGATCTATCCCCTTTTTCACTTCTTAAAAATTAGGAATGTGGCACTTATTATTAGACTAGAAAAAAACTGTTCATTTGTTTTTACACTAAAGTGATTCGCTTGTGTAGCTGCCTTGTGATATGATCGGGGGTGGACAAAATAGCAGAAACTTAACACACATAAAAAAAAAAAAAAAAAAAAAGGAAATCACTTTCAAAGTAGCTAAACTGCAGCTACATAGGCAGCCATACAAATCCATAATATGACTCATAACAAATGAGTCACATTAAGTTGGTAAAAAAGTCCGAGAAGTCGTGACGACATAGCCCACACAGAGGAAAGCTGTATCAGCAAAGTTGAGCTCGAGTCTAAAGTAAAGTACCTGGCTGCGTGGGGAAAGTTTCAAGCTAATTTAGTACATTCTGCAGAGCTATTGCATTAATTTGCACTATACTGTGAGCTGTTCTTGATATTTTGTGCACCCCGTGTACTGAACTTCCAATACAAGCTGTCTAATGACACAGAGCGTCCTTACAAGAAGGACGGAGCCATAAAAAATTGATGCGACTTGATCAAGCCACTGACGCAGTGATTTCTGACACTTTCCTTGAAACATGCTCAAACTTCCTAAAACTGCAGGCAAATATCTTCAAAACCACATGCTGTGCCAGCTGATAGTGTAAGCTGTTTGACAAACAAGTTTACTTCAAGCCAGAAAATATTCCTGTTTGCTATTTAAGTCCTTCTGATACCTCGGAGTCTCATTAAAATGTTTACACTGGTATTGCTGATAGGATTTTGCTATTATAATACTCTGGCCTGATTATTACACCTAACTGAATTACTGAAATATTTCACATCTTATCTGCTAACAACTCAGTTTGTTAATCCAGATTTGTAGCTAATACTCTAAAGTAAATTATTTCTACTCTTTATCATATCTCTAATGCAATTCAGTCATTTACTGACAGTTAACTCCTCCTGAGATAATCAGGGTGCGATGAAGAAGATAAATCCTCCTCCGTTATCGTCCGTCTTGACTTTACATCACACCCAGTAACACTTCAGTCTTTCACCTCTTTACAGGCGGTCATAACTAATCAAGTGAGAGCAATTCGCCCTGCTATGAATATTAAAGTTAAACTTTCATTTCGGATACTGTATGACGCTGGATAATATCTCGATATGGCCTACTTTCCTATGGCTGTCTTCTTGAAAAAACACTGATGTCTTCGTAAGACTGGAGGGTCCAGCTACTCACTGATGAGCTGGAAGAGGAACAGGGCACGCACACACAGATAATGCACGCACTTTCTCTCGCACTGCATACAGTATGCTCCCATACACATCAACCCACACGCACATTTTCTTACATGCAGGCTCTCGTGCATGCTTAAAAACTCACTCCTCTCATTCTTTGTGTCTCTTTCAAACACACACACACACACATACCGACACCACTTTCCACAGATTTCCTTATTCGTGGCATTCTCTATCTTTGTTGTGATAAATGCTTTTCATTCAAGCATGCCAGGCCACACAATGCAGAATTTAAAAAAAAGACATTTCTTTCTGATGACAAATGTGAATGAATTACCTCATAAGATCCGGAAATAGATTAAAAAAAAATGTATGCTTTAATGTTTTTTTAAAACCTTGGAGACAAATTTTTGTTGGGACCAAAAATTCTGTATATGTGTTCTAAGTGAAATGTACACATCCATGAAGGCATCATGCTATACTGAGTATTTCCAGTTTTTCTTACATTTCCAGTGGGGACTCAAAGATAAAGACATGGTATGTCAGAATGTATGCCCATGTAGTCAACACCATGTGGTGAATTGCAAGACTGTCATTTAGATTTTTTTTTTTTTTTTTTTTTTTTATGAAACGTGTTTAAACAGCAAACTTTAGACTGAAATCTGATCTCTGAAGATCAGCATCATTTGATGACAAATATGGGCAAACATTCTGGCCCACCATTTCTCCTCAGTGAGAGCCAAGTGCTTCAGGGATAGAGGGCGTCAATGACTGTCACCTAGAATGTCAGCAGCATGGGTCATCCAGGAAAGTTACTCTCAAGTCAAGTTGTGGCCATTCAATGGTACCTACTGCAAGGGCATATGCTGGTCTTTGTCAAGAGATACAAACATCTTTATCTGCCGTGGAACTTGGAGCGTGTTTGCACAAGCGAGTCATAGCTGTGAGTGTGTGAATTTCAAACCCAAGTCAATGATGCATCCCTGGAGAGGAATTGATGCGTCAGTTTTTAGTTGTGTTGCACAATGGAAGCCTGTCGTGGTGGAAACATGCTCAAAGCTCTCAGTTAGGTAAAGGTTAAGCTATTATTTGACAAATACCCAGCTTATCCCTTGCACATGCATGTTAGTGATTTCTAGTGAGTTGCTGAGTGCACTCGTCATTCAAAGGCTCAACCATAGGATGAGTTTCATGTTCATTTCAAACCACACTTGTACAGGTCTCTGTTCAGTTGTTTTTGGCAAAAATTGCAATCTCTGGGTATTCAAGACATAGCAGTTGGTGCGGCATATCAGTTCAGTGGATTTGCGAAGCAGCTTAATCGCTCCCATAGATTCCTCAAGCACCCGCAGCACCTAAGCTTGCAAAAAACTAAGGAAGCCATAGCACTCATTGTCATCATTACTGCAAACCATCCAACCCTCCAAGCCCAGCCCACCCCCACCGCTCCCCCCCTGCCCTGGTCTGCGCTTACACAGAGCGGCCAGAGAGGGGTGCCGCGTGCTATCAGACCTACCGTAGGCAGAGAAGTCCACCACAGTCAAGATACACGGAGCACACATAAGACACAAAGCAGGAAGGAGGAGAGCAGAGACAAAGGAAGAGATTGAACTCACAGCAGACACCAAAGAAGGGTAATCACAGCAAATGCAGTCAGCTACACTTTAGGGAGCGAGGAAAATGACAGATAGAAAAGCCTCCTCATTAGCACAATCATATCGTCTGCAGCAGGGCCGTTGTGGTTTAAAATAACTCCACTTTTAGATGTATTTTTATGGCCCCGAATGTACTTTATCAAACCATCAATCATGAACATAAAAAATAATAATTATAGGCCCATAACAACAGCATTGTGCTAGCTACTAATTTTCATAATTACCCTTTAATGGCTGCGAAAACAATGGTTAGGCTGAATAGATAAGTCATGTCATTTTCCACCCAAATCCCAAAGCACAAGTGAGAGATAGAGCAACAATAACAGTCATGACAAATACATTAAATAACAAAAAAAAGAAAGAGAAAACAAATCATGGGAATGTATAAAACACCTGTGGAGAACACGCTGACTGCATTAGAATCATTGCAAAGTTAAACAAAGGACTACAGGTCCAAATTACTGCTCGTTATCTTACTTTTGCTGAATCAAACATGAAGGTTTAGGTTTTCTTTCTATTCTAGTGCAAATCTATATCACAGCTGTTACATGATAGGCTGATATAGAGGTTAAAGTTGGCAGCAGTTTGTCTTGCTTCAGATAAAGCGTAGGTGTTCTCTTGGTTATGACGCTACCTGCTGTGATGAAACATACCTCTCCCCCTTTCAGGTTCTTCATTCCCATGTCACCCTTCCCCTTCTTGCCCTTCTTGTTCTTCTTCTTCTTGCAACAGCATTTCTTGATGATGCAGAAGCAGCATGTTAGAATGAGTAAAGCAGCGACCACAGCAATGGCAATGATGGCCCAGGACGGCACTGAGGAGAACATACAGATCAATGAATAGACGGCACATAAACACCAAGAGAAGAAAGAAGCAAATACTTGACATTTGACCAACAAATGATTAAGCCTACTTATGTCGTGTCCTGGGCCAAATACATTTAGTAAGAGGTGCTAGGTTAGCAATTAGATTGGGTGAAAATTAGATTTCTCTGCCATTAGGAAGGGCAGCCAGTGATCAATACTGAATAAGGACATTATGAGGCTGCCGACGCCTGAAGTCGAAGAGGAAATCAAATTCCAAAATCATTGCTTAAAGTCACGTCAATAAACGTTGGTTGATCGGAAACAAGTTGGGGTTTTGCCCGGTACTCACGTGGGATCTTGTCGATTTCATTCAAGAACTTGTTTTTGATCTCATCAAAGGCATCGTTCTTGTTGACTGGTTCGGTGGAGTTGTCAGCGGAGACTAATGCGACGGGGGCTGGAGTCACAGTCAAGGCACTGGCCCCTGTTGGCTTAGCAGCGACCATGGGCGTTGTCTGATGCTTGAACAAGTTCCACTTGGCCATTTAGGCTGCACGCACAGTCCCTGTAAAACAGCACAAACCATTCTGAGTAACGGAGGTCAGTCCTCGAATGAAGATGATTGTTCTCCACGTGCACATTATTTTCCACTAGTGCGCCACAAAACCAAAATATTCACAGGCAGATATCGTCAGTTACTGATTAATGAGTCACACGGCTGAATATTTTTTAAGAAGATGATGCATAGTAAACAGGTTTATTGTGCCAATTCAGCCCAAACAATTCCTTGATAAATGTGATAAGACGGAATCTAAAGTTTATAATAATGCATTACGTTGCCAGAAAACAATAAAAAGATGAAATTATTTTTTACTGTAGTTTAGGTCCAAAATACCACCTGCTATGGTTTGTTAAACCTAATTGGTTGAATGGAAAGAAAAGCTTGGTGCATTAGACTTTAATAGAGCTGATCTAAGATCCACACCTACGTTAATGACAAAGCACACAGCCACCAATCATCCAAGTATAAAACTCTAAAGGATAGAAAAAAGCCATTATTAACTACAAAATTCACATTTGCCAGAAGTTTGGGATGTTTTTAATGCTGTTGCAAAAGCGTGTCTTCAGAGGTCTGCATCTGTGCTGGTAATCTTAATTACTACATTTATCACAGCAGGCAAACTGAAATGAGTTTAGCAGTAATGTTGCCTCAGGTCCATCAACATGAAAGAAAAAAAAGCTCTGATCGAAGTAGGAGATACTGGTTTACATCTGTAATGGTCTTAAACCACAAATGAAAACATAATGTGCTAATCCAAATCCAAGTCTAAAAACAAGTCCATATCTTCACAAAACTAGAGGACAAATATAGAGCCCTCACCACATTACCAACTGTATATGTTATCCAGCATCTGTCAGTTTAAGATTACAGCATAATCAAGACTGCACATGAAAAAAAACAAGACAAATCCATATCAGTTGTGAAAACCTGGTAAAGCTTTTTTATGACCCAGCCTGAAAGGCCTGAACCCCTGCCTTTCTAACATTTAATCTGTTGCCACTGAGAAGGTACACAAGAATTTATTTCTACAAAATGATTGATGATGATTATGGCAGCCTACACCACGGTGCCATTTTTTAGTCATTCTGACATATTGCATAGGGTTGTGAGGTCAGCAGACACAGATCTTCAAATCAGTTACAGACAATATTTATAAGAAATAGCCATCAATCCTCAATTTATCACAGTTTTATTTTGTCTGCTGCCCTGAACTGAAACTAGCCGTGCCTGACCAGCAGAAAACAACTACGAGTCATTCTGCAATCGTGTTTCCACAGGGCAAAAAAAAAAAAAAAAAGAAATGTTCAATCAGACCTCTTATCGGTTCCAGAAATCACAGTGTGACAAGTGCAGCTGAAAGCAGCCTGCCGACAGAGTGATGAGTGATTGGGCCAGACCTCCATTCAGAAAGCAGAGAGAGAGAGATGACAAGCATAACAAGAGGAGACTTTTGTTGCTGATTTTATTAAAGTCATGGTGATATGGGCAAAAAAGGAAATTCCCATTTCTCAAGTGCCAACTCTCCACGCTGGTGCCAGAGATTCTGCCTCTATTTATTGCCATATGAAAATTATTCAAATTGGTGCTGACAGCGGGAAGGATAAGCTTATATTATTCATATGTTCTGAGTTTAGGCATCTTACATGTGTTTCTAAAATAACTTGTACGTAGGCTGATGTTACATATGACCAGCATTTCATTAAATTTACTGGGATGGGAATTCAACCACATGCATTGTTATGAGTTATTGAGAAAAATAAGAAAATGACACACATTCGCTTTCCTCCATCATGCATTTGAAACTGTGTGGATATTGCAACGATGCTAAAAGATGTCCGACATCTGAGGTTTGTGTTCATTTTATCCTATTTATTCCTCACATGGGGCCAGGCTGGTTCCGCTGGTTAAATTAACATTCATGATACGTGCTCAAGCATTTTATCTCTTTCACCCTGAGGCCGATGGTGATGACGGACAGAGAGGACACAGTATTACGCTATTGTTTTATGACAGACACTTGTCCTGCATCACCCTCAACGAATCGACTTTATAAACTGCTGTTTTTCTTTAAATAAATGCAGTCCAACTCCTTCATGTCCTTTCGAAAGAGAGTCAGGCAGCAGATGTTTTTTTTGCACTACAACAGTTGACCCTATGCCTTTTACTGACTTAATATGACTTAATTCTGGTCATTCAGGTAATTCTGAACGACTGTAGACATTACAGGTTAAACCTCATAAAGGCAGCAATACACTAAAAGCAATCCTTACCCCTTCATTGTTGCTACCGCTGAGATGCCCTTCAGCACCAGCTCTTAACCCCCAGCTGCTCCAGCAGAGCTGCTGAGAGGCCGACTGCTCAGTCTGTGCAGCATCCAGGTGTGAATGAGTATAGTAACTGCAGGTGTGGCGTGGAGCATTGCAAAAAAAAAAGAAGAGCAGTCATGTTTCTTAAACCTAGCCTGGATGAATTACAGTTAAAAATAGCACTCTCATCCAATATGCAAACACAAAATGTCCCTTAACTGTGATCTGTGGGAGGTTTGGGCTCTATCTCCCGACCTGCATCTCATGTCGTCAACGTTGAGTCACCGGTATAAGTTAAAACAAAATGGCTCTGCTCCACGGCCCAGAGCAGCGCAGCTATGGGGATGATCTGGCCCTTATCACTAAACACACAGCTCTGAGTTGGATGGAGATCAAGTACTTCTTATCTTTGATGCACAAAACAAACTGTGTATAGCAACCACATCGACTTCCACTGCAGTTTCACTGAACATTAACTGTGATGAGTAAAGATTGAACATGTATTTTACCGTCTACCGGCTGAAAAGTGAGAATTTGAAGGCAGGTTTTAAAATTTGATGAAGGCGCTACTAGGTACTACACACACACACATGCACATATTTCCCTAATGGAAAGATAAAACCAAGCTATTTGCTTCAATTTTTTAGTTCCTTAAAAGAAGGGGGAAAAAATCACATCTAAAACCTTCTTTGTATCTACTTCTATCTTTTGTGGCATACAATGAATAATCAAAATAAATAAATAAATAAGTTATGAGATTATGGTGTAATTTATCATAATTTTGCTTTGAAATGAATTTCTTTTGTCTTGCTGCACATTGCTTATGTTTTATGCAATATAAAAGAGTGCTAGCTATAAATGAGATTAGCCGGAGAAATCTGAAAAATACTCAAGCACACTAATGGATTATCGCATCATATGTTGTCTTCATCATCATTAGAGAGAAATGAGTCACTTATAAACACTCAAATAAGCCTAGAGGCTAAGTGCTCATCCTTAATTACGCAGCACCTGTCAAACTCTAATGATAACAACTGGATCTCCTCGCTCTCATGAAGAAACACACAAATAAGAGCTGCTGCATCTTCATCTGACGTCATGTGATGTGATGACCTACGCACCACGTGGTGTGACGTCCTCCTCGGTTGACGGGGAACCACAGCCCACAGTTAAGTCGACTCCATGGGCCGGGACTGTGTCTATCAGGGGCTTATTAGCACCCAGGTCGGATCTGAGAGAAAATAACCTAAGGAGAGTGTGCTAAAGTCATGCAGCTGTTTCATTACACAACAACAAGTACCCTGAACAGCAATTAATTAACAATAACAGCCAGACGGTCAAGTCCTTTTGTTTTCCCCGGGCCCCGCCAATGTGCCACAGTACCAGTTCACACAGCTGTCTGCCACTGGCCAAGCTATGGATGTGTGAGCTTCCGTTTTCTGCTTAACGTATACGCAGACACATATAGTTCAAAACCCTACAAAAATGAATTGAACATTCACTTTCAAAATGGCTTCTATAAATGAACAGAAAACTGGTCATGGGGTCATGTGGCTGCAGCTCGGGGCCACAGTCAGGAGCAGTGGGGCGGCAAATTAAGTATTGAGTTATAAGTCATCGTGAAAAGGTTGCTGTATTCAGAGAGAGAGCAGGGTAAACAACAGGAATGGCTTTTTGGGTTGTCATAGGCCACCAGACAACAAGGATCTTCCGAGATACAATCTGAATTATACGACCCCGGTGAGATCATTCAGCCCCCACTGAGGCCCCTGCCATCTGTGACATTATGGGTTATGTGTGGGTGGGCAGAGTGCTTGGCCTCCAGCTGTACGAACTCGCATCCTGTGCAGCTTCATCTCTTCAAATCTTGCTAATGTGATTGCTACGGTAAAATGGGCTGGATTATTTAAAATTGTGCAAAATGTTAGTAACTTGCGAGGCTTGACATGCCAGGAAGACTCTTAATTTGATAAAGTCAGATGCAGGCCAGTTCAACCTTTATGCAAAGCCATATTTCTTTCACAGCTGCGTAGATTATCTCCTTCTGAGAAGATGTATATGTGTGTGTGGTTTAATTTTGTGTCTGAAGAGTGACTCTTTCATCTAAATCCCACTGAGCTATTTTAGGTATGAGCCAAGTTGCATAAGATAACGAGGATATCATTTAAAGTGTAATTGTTCACAGACACACATCTTGAATTTATAATAAACACACTTGAAGAAACAGAAAGAGAATATTGGCCTGATTACCGCTGAGTCACAGCTGACCTACGATTTTTCTGGACTCGATTTCAGCTGAAATTGTGTACTGGAGCATTTTAGCGAACAAGGGACATAGTATTTTATTAGATCCATCAGGCAGAGCATTACTGTCGTCAGAAAGCTGAGCTGCGATGGTGGAGTTGTTTCAATTAGAGATAATGTGCAGCTTTGTTCCTGAACTCTTGCTACTCTATGGTAATTCACTCCTGCTGAAATGGACTTAGGGCTCCCACAGTCATAATGGTCTCATTTTGGCCAAGTTTTAATAGGATTACAGGGGGATACTGATGGCTGCCTTGTTATTTACCATCCACGGATGAGATAGTGTGAGGAATATGACCTGAGTTAAAACCTAAAAGTATATGGGTCTGTCCATGTGACAGCACCTCCTGGCTTACCGTCTCCGATTTGCTTCATACTTTCAGGACACAATGTCATCAGCAAGCTGTAATTTGGCAAATATGCAACCGTGGATCTTATTTTACAGAAGTTAAAGACATCTTATACCTTAGAACAACTCCTGAAAAGTTCATACATCAATCATACATAGTTCAAAAGTAATGACTTATTGAACTTGGCATCTTTCTCTGAACCACTCGTTTTTACAGTCGCCCTCATTTTTAAAGCCCTAATAGCTCGAAAACTAAAGCAGATATAAGGCTGAAATTTTGTACTTGTAATTTTGCTCACTAGAAATAAAACATTTAGAACATTCACCACAACTCAGTGTAACAACTGCTTTGTTTTCTTTTGCGTTTTATTGCTGTTTTGAACCCAAGTGCATAAAGGAAATCCTTGCTTATCCCCTTCATCACATGTGCACATAAAGTTGGAGTTCACTCCTGCAGCTCAGCAGACGTAAGCTAGCATGCACAGCCAGATAAATGATAAATATACTATCTCACTATAAGTATGACTGTATGAAAAATTTGAAAAAGCCAAGCCGACTGCAGTTGTTTTGTTATTTCATGGTAGAAAGCCAAGAGAGTGACAAAAGCTCTGGCAAATCTAAAAAACATAGCACACAGTGTAAAGCATGTGTCGGAGCCAGAATCTGAAACTCTGGACCAAAAGCCTTCAAGTCTTCTGCCTCGGTGGGAATGGGAGTGTGCCAAGCAGCTGTTAGGGTGATCTAATTTGACTTAGCTGTGACTGAAAGATTCAAATTAAATAACAAGGCAATGAAACTGTGCATTTAGGGAAATCCACACATCCCCACATGTTTAAGTGCACACGTTCCCTTACATGTGCATATCCTGCATTTTTCTTTCTGTTTTGCCACATCTGTGATGAACAGTACTTTTAAAACCTTGGTGACCAACTTCCTGCATAGTCATCTCTGCTCCGGCAAACAACAGCGTGAATGACATTTACACATTCACTCAGCAGCTGATCTGTAACACAGTCAGCAGAGCTGTTATGCAACCATCCAAGATGGGACATTTACCGAGGTATCAAACCCCTGTGTTTGGCCTTGGGGCGGCACAAATGCTCTGAATCCAAATTTACACAATAAAAGCATCCGCAGGAAAAACCATCAGTCAAAGACGTCAACACGGCAATTACACCTTTTTGTCAACAAATTGCAAGTGCATCAGGACATCCTGTGAGTGCCACTGTTGATCCGAGACCAGCAACTGAGATAAGGATGTTAAAAGGTGCCTCCGAATCAGAGAGAAGCCTCTCCGTCATATATCTCATTGTGTGCTGACCCAAAGGGCGGTCCAGCGAGGCTGATTTACAAACCTGCATGTGCAGATAAAACAATGCTCATTTTCACCTGCAGCTGAATGTGACTCAGCTATTATCAGGAGGGATCCTTGAAAAAGAGGTGGGAGGCGCTGAGGTTTGAATGCTGAACAAGGAGCTGCGGGGATCATTTACAGCCAGTTGCCATACATCCTCCCTCTCCCCCTCAGCACAACCTCTTTCCCTGTCCCCTGATAGGTCGATTAATCATTCTGTCACAGAGATAGTGACCCAATCTGCATGTAAGGCTGTGAGGGAAAAAATGTGAGCGAGGAGAAAGCTCCTGCAGCACTGAAGATAGGCCACATCTACTCACACTCTTGTTTCAAAAGGGGAAATATGTAGAGAGCTTCAGCTACGAGCGGAAATATTTGCTAGTGTGTACTTACACACTGAGTTCTCACAATTCAAATTCAGGTGAGATTAATTTTCAGTTTGCTGAGACACATATCCGGGTTGTTGGTGAAAAGCAATAGAGTGGAAGTATACTCAGAGATGAATTGTCAGTGAGGGTCAAATTAGGGCTGGGAGATAAAACGATAAGGATAAATAGCACAGTATAATTTCCCTCAATACCAATATAGCAAATGTTCAATCAATATTCCATATAATGATATGTCACAGGCCAGTAAAGGAGGAGGAAAAGAAGACAAAAGCCAGCACGTTGTTTTGTTTACAGGCGAAACACCAGCTTGTTCTACCTCAGATTTGTGGAATTTTACAAGTTGTTTGTCATATTCTGACAGCAAAGAATAGTTTAAAGACACAATCATTCATCTGGTTTCTTCAACTTTCACTCAGCCTTTAAACTTAAAAGAAATAATGACTCAACATATATTTTCGTAATTGTCGATATAAATTGAAATACAATTTTTTTTATCATGGTAACACTTCTGGTCATATCGCTCAGCCCGAGATCAAATATAGCTTAAGAGCAACTGAATTCAATTTCAAAATATTACACTGAGTTTTCAAGCTCACAGGAATTGAGCTCCAAACATTTAAAATATTCAGTTTCAAACTAAGCCAATTCGAGTTACAGCTTTTAAATGCAGTCGCTCAAGTTATTATTATTATTATCAAGTAATTTGCATTAAAATATGAAAGATTCAAATTCTGTTTCTAGCGGCACAGTAAATTACAGCGTAGATTAAAAGGACTTGTTTGCCAGCATTACACAAAGCATTTCAAGTATGATGAAATACAATGGAAATCACATTACAGATTCTGTACAGGAGCTACACCGCTTTATGCTCTGTCTATCCCAAAGCCCCTGCACAAAGATAAGGCCGATGGAAAGGAAGGGGAAATCAAAGGTTGAAGTCAACAACAAAAACTGACATTTTTTTCCTCCTCTAAAGAATAAAGTGTGGTGAAAATGCCCTGTCAGCGCAGCAGGAAGCTGTGACCGGTGACAGCGTCTGAACGTTTAACACTACCACTCTCTGCCATCGTCTGCCAGCAACACAGCGTCACGTGGGCTGAGGCCACGACTGGGCAGGCTCGCCTCTCTCACCTGGAGTGAGAGGCTGACAGCAGCTGAGCAATCACAACGTCAGCTGTGCTAACGCGCGAGAGGGAAAATCACTGACTCATTCCGGTCCAATACAGCTGGTACTTGAAAATATAAGTGGAGAAGAAAAATCTAGAATTAACAAAGTGAGGGAAAGTGGGAACACATGGGTGATGCGAGTGTAAGAGGGCACACCCACTCAAGCGATGCACTGTCAGATGGGATACAGGCTGGGCAGTTTATTAAAAAATAAAGCCTCTTTTCTTTCTTTTCTTCTTTGAGCAGCTCCAGCATTGGGTCACCAGCTGCCTTCTTGGAGGGAGCCAGCAGAAGAAAAAAAAAAAAAAAAATACGATTGGTGAACTTCAAAGCATCCTCTCATTTTTTCTGGTTATGTACGAGACACTCACAAAGTATTTCTCAGTGTGAGCGCCACTGGGAGCGGCAGCCTGAGGTACGGACTTAATGAGCCTGCCTGAATGTTTTAGAGCCTGACAAAAAATCTTTAGAGCATGCTCAGTATCAAATATACTTCGGCACTCAGGGTAATGGAGAAGTAAGCATGTACACAGGTACGGCGTACACCAAGTGATATATACGTAAAATACGATCCCACACATCCTCCACACCGCCTTTGTTTACTATACTTTTGAAACCTGAGGGATCACGTGACTGTCTCGAATAATTACAACACCAGAGACTCTGAGGGAAAGAATAACCCTGGTTTATATTTTGAGATGTTACTCCAGGACACTGAGCCCTGGGAAGACAAAGGGAATTAATTATTCTCTTTGTGCACAATGTGAAGATAGAAATATATTTTGATTTGCTTTAACACGGCAGAGGTTCAGAGAAGGGCAAAAACCTTAGGCGCTCATCAACATTTTAAAAATTACAACTTAGCTATTTATAGCTATTTGTCCATGATGAAATTAGAAATCATTCTGATTTAATGAAAAACCCTGTTGTGCTAATGATGGGCCTGGTGTAGAAATGCGAGAGTCAGCATTGTCAGGTACAAGCAGCCCAAGATAGGTTTTGTCCTTGGTACTGACACCTCAGTGCTGCCTGTGCTGTACGTCCCATGAGAGACAGCAGAAAAAAAGCATCCTGCAGCACTTTGTAAAAATCCCCACCCCGTACCATATCCCTCAGCACAACTGTCAGCCTCTTTTTATGACTGACTACTCTGATTGAAAAGATAAAAAGCAATGTAGCTGTCTTGCTACATTGCGAATACATTACAGGCAGACCTGAGGTATTTTAGTGTAGCATGCCATTATTTGGATCCGCTTGGCTGTTCAGGGAGATTCGCGAGAGATGCTGGGGAAGCTACAGGGGTAAGCAGAACATCTGTCAGCAGGGCAGCCTGCTGGACACTCTCCAGGAAAGAGGTACTACACCCACTAGGCAAGCTAAATGAGGCATGATCAATGAGAATAATCCAGATCCAATGCTACACGCCCCCCTTCTAAAAATTCACACAACAATTCCTCAAGTGGAGTCATAGCAGATTGCACAGAAAATGCAGGAAGACAGGGTCTACAGATAGATCCTGGGGCAGATCAGGACGCGGAGGAATATCTCCATTCAAAAGCTAATGAATTAGCTCTGAGTGAAGTTTGGACCACATGCACAAGGAAGTAACATGCACAGAACCCCTGCATTATTGCAAGACCAAAAAAAAAAGAAAGAAAAGGAAATGCAAAGTCAACAACTAAAGCTGCAACAACCAGGCTCGAGTCCCTATAACTCCATTTGACATTCCCTCAAGGAAGTGTTCAAACAACGCTGCGAACAGAGTTGAAATACACTCTTACCGGCACTACCGTATTTCCGTAATCCTGTTCTTCACAACAGCCTAACCCATTCACCAAAGAGGCACTTAGGGTTAATTTACAATGCCTTAATAACGTCCCTCGACCGCTCTCCCATCAGCACCAGAAACTGCAGTCCTCTTCGCACTGTTTCCACTGCAGCACTACTTGTTCTCCCACACACACACACACACACACACACTCACACACACACTCACTCATTCTCTCTGTGACTACCCCCACCTCGGTTTCTCTCAGTCCCCTCCTCCTTCCCCTCTCTCCACTCTTTCTATCTTTTGCACTGAAAGGATCCCCCTCCCCTTTCCCCTTCTGCCTTCCCCTCGCTTTTTCTCCATCTTCCATCTCTCCCTCCACTCCAGCGCTCACTACTCAGCCGGCTGATTTGTGATGCTGCTCACAAGGTGCTGTATGCAGCAATCTGTGTCCCAATCCAATGCATAAGGGCAATCCAAAAGCGTCCGTACGCTCTACTGTCCATCCGGCATTCCACACCCTTGTTCAAACAGCTCCGTTGCCGTGGGACCAACTGAGCTTAGATATGGTGCTCAAGGCTGCAACTGCATGAAAAAAGCAGTGGATGTAAATAAGTAAAAAGGGAAAATGACACGCTGTAGATGAGATCTTGGGGTAATAGTACGAAGACAAGAATAAGTCTGTCGTTTGCTGTGTGCTTACTGGAGCAATAACCTGCTGCTGAGAGTCTTACCATCCATTTATCTGAATTATGTCTTTGGACTTGCACCACTCCCACTGTCATCAAGGGGGGATTTAATCCAACAACTGCATGAATATAAGCAAGGTGCAGAATATATCAGGGAATGAAGTACGTCAGAGTATTGGCTTATTTAAAATCCTTTTACAGACCAACAACACCTTCTTTCACATACATTTTAGATAAACAAATACAATAATTTTATAAGTGAAAATGATTTTGAGTGTAGCCCTTTGATAAAAAAAAAAAAATCACACAAAAACAGCTTACAAATATAGCACATAAACTGCAAAACTGTCACAACGACTCGCAGATCTCTTAGCTCATTCTGCCTTCCTCCCTACTGTAGGTACATTACTGTGTAAATCTGCTTGCCTAATGACAAGATGTGATGCACTCTTTCGCTTACCACCGACGCTGAACCAGACAGTTTGGAGCCCTTCGAGTATTATCGCGTGTCAAAGAGAATTATCATTGTCCCTTAAATGAGTCGCCTCTCTTATTGGGCAGCAGTGAGCACTTGAACCAGAAATCAATAAAATCTTAATCAGTGAAAAAGGAAGAGAGAGGGATCGAGAGAGATGGCTTTTTGTAATTTCAAAACATACAACTGCAGAGAGAGAGGAATGTAATTTGTTCACTGTCGGTGGCAATACCCTTTCTCGGTGTTGGGTTGATGGTTCAGAATTAAAAGTGATCAGGTAATTACAGAGAAGCTGGAGCTGTCACATTATTAGACACAAAGGAAAATGAAACAAGCACAGCTCTGTACATCTTAATACACAAGAGTTTTGGTATTGTATTTGTTGGGGACTATTTTTAGCTGCAGATTAACACACAACTAGCTTGCAGTGAGTAATTATAGTCGTAGGATGGTGCACGGGATTGAGTTTAAATAAACTACAGTCCCAATGTTCATTGTAATTAACAAACAAGCCACCCAGTGCAACCATGTGGTGCCTTGATGTGTAATTAATAGATTTTGTACAACAATGCAGCTTTGAGACACAGAAGATTGAACAATGTTCAGTATTTGGCCACACTGGAAATACTGCTTTGTAGGATCAATTCATTGTTTCGTTTCATGAATTAGAAAAATACAGAATGTTACCAGACTCGGGGTTTAATATAGCAAAGTCACACTCAAAACCTGGTGTATGACTGCTTCAGCCAGTCTGACAGCTCATATAAGATAAAAGTAAAATGGCAGCCGTGCGCTGCAAATTCGACTGAATAAAGTGTTATATTTCCTATTCTCTGCACACTGACGAAGAGGTGTGATATTCAGGTTTTGTCACTGAATCTCTCCAAGCTAGTCAACCCGTTATTCCTTTGTGCACTCTTTCCCACATCGTGAGAGAGAGAGAGTGCAGACCAGTGGCCTGAAACCCAGTCAGGTCGAATTCAGTGTCTGAGTGGGAACAGGATATTGATCCGACTAAGATTCATAGCACACCGAGTAAACCCACAGCGAGAAACACTGGCACCTGTCCCATGCGACATGAAGCAGAGAAGAATAGCGATTTGCCATGAAAGATGACAAATACAAATACTCCCACTGTAGTTTTATTCCAAGCGTTTCTGCTGACTCTAGGTGCCACAGCAAACACCAAATTCACGAATAAGCTAGTAATCATCATCAGCATAATTTCATTCAAAAAGAGACCTTACTTCGAGATAAACAGGCCAAGTCTCCAGAGAAATTCAGTGCAACTTAAAACCCATATATAATAAGAGGAGAATAAGTGCACGCAGCTCACAGTCATGAATTAAACCTGATCAGACAATGAAGGAAGCCATTAGAATGCAACGTGTTCCCCAGCCTTTCCTACAAAATCACATGTGACACAGTTTTTTTTTTTCCTGTGCAGTGATCAAAGCTACATGGCCATGATTCAACAAGGTGATTGTATTTCAGGGACAGCAAGAAATATTCAACAGGACCTCAAGAGGAAATCAGAAAACAGCCGGGAAGGAAGATTATAAGTAGCAAACGAAAACAGAACAAAAGCACATGCATAAAGGAGATAAGTTCCGATACAGCACATATGCAAAAAAACGCACAGCCGCATCTACCGTTTCTTTTATCAAGTGGAGTCTCAAGATTTATGTCTGCAGCACCACTAAACATGAAGCAGTGAAGCATCGTTGCTTGCTCCCAGATCTGCGCATCTTTTTGGAGAACATAGTCTCTATGTTTGTGTGGTAAATATACAATGCTCGGGCTGACACTCAGGGATTAGATCAGGTTCTGTATCTGTGCAGGGATGTGGTGCTGCAGATGTGAGGAGGTGCAACAATGCGATACTTTGTGTTTCATTGTGTTGTGCCCATTTTAGATCTGCGAGGGGGGGAAACCTTACTGCTACAGCCATGTTTTCATAATGTGCCTCCACACTCTCACGCTCAGTAAGAGCTCGTATTGTGCTACTGCAGCTGAATTTTTCCAAGACCGAAGAGGTACTCATCATAAAAAAGAAGTACAGATGGATTGAAGCACTGTAAGAATATATCTGTTAAAGAGAAAATAAAAAGCTTGCACAGGAATAGGCCTGCAAGGTCGCAATCATTTGTAATAATTGTGAAGATTTTACATAACTGTGATAGTTGGGTGAAAGTAACAGAAATAACATATTTTTATCGTTTTTTCCGCATTTTTTCCCACCGTTGGACTGGTGCTCTTTTAATGACATCATCTCGCTGCGTATCATTCTTCTTCTGCAGTGAGTTCAGTGTAGAACTAGCACCGCTGCGGTTTATTTGGATTTTGGTTGAATATTTCAGTAATTGGCTTTGTATATTTAAGTCATGCCAAATCTGCCAATTTCAATTTTCATTAACAAAAGGCGAACAGAAATATACTTAATGTTATATGTTTCAAAATTCTATGTCAATAAATGGCTCTTCTTCTTCGTAAGGTGCATGCACATAATTATATTATTAGACCTATACTACAGTGGCAGCATAAAGTTAGCAGAATAGACAATAATATCGTTAATCGTCAACTCAAATTCTAATGTCCAAAACAGAACTACCATTAAGATATAACTATTTATACGCAAGCAACCATTTTTTTAAAGTTCAGCTGAAGAAAAAATCTTTCCATTTACTGTGATGACAGTGAATATTAAAAACACTAATAATAAAGTCTGTGTTTTCATCATGATTTGTCTTTTAATATTTCTCCTTTTTTTATATAATCCACTTGATTCTTGTAACGCTTTCTTCAGCTGTTGTGGAAAAAAATGCATTCGATTTAACAGTATATCTCTACAACGTACATTTAGTAAAAAAAAAAAAAAATGACTGTGTCTAATGGTGCTGCATATTCATACAACTAATTGTGCAGCGACACTCCCCAGGGGATGAATTCTCATTCAGTAGATGTTTGAGCTGATCAATGGTAATAACGATGAGGTTGACACAGAGCAGTGTGGGCTGAATAATGGCAGCTGGCTGTAGTAACCGAGCCAGTTTAAAAGCAGCGGCAAGTATTCTTCCTCCCAGGCGTGGCTGTTGTCCGCTGGGGTTTATTAGCTTGCTGTAGCCCCTGAGGCAGCAGAGCTTCCATCACTCATGGAAATGACTCTGATTAATCAGCTGAGTGCTGGAGTGTGGGGATACTGGAGACTGGCGCACAAAGAGCCAGTCCTACAGTAAATCATGCTTGTTCACAGCGGGCTGCACCTTTATCCTCACCACGCCTTTTCTGCTCAGTACATACTGCAGTGGGCTCCCTCCTCCCTGGCACATGCAAAGCTTTTTTTTTTTTGAACAGATGGGAGAGTGGGGAAAACCCAAGGCACGACGTTTAATGCTGACATCTAGTGGAGTCCAAAACATGCAAGGCTAGGATCTAGTTACACATCCTGTAATGCTGAACTCATTTCATTTTTTTGATTCCATGTTCCTCTGAAATTATTCATATTTTTGCAGGAGTTGATTGAAGTAACCTCCCTCTGCAGGCAGAATTCATTTCTGCAACACAATTAATGAATAAATGAGCTCATTCCATTCAGGTCACTTGGTGCTTCACCTCTCAGCTCATTAGAGTGTTATATTACTGGACAACTTCAAAAAGCGTCCAGCCATAGACAGTCTACCATCTGGGTCGTGCCTTCAGCGGACAGTAAGGGCACAGAGGCGGGCTGATTTCTGAAATGATGAGGAGTGGGTGACATTTCTGAGAGGGGGGGGTGCAGAAGATGGAAGTATGTAACAATGTGCAGCGAAGTGTCTCCGCTTAAAGAGGATGGTCAAAGCAATGACACAGAACCGCAGTGATGCAGTCAAGGATCTCCTCCTCCTCCCCCCCGTTCGTTGTATCTCACAACCTTTAAGCCAAGGTACATCTTCAGTGGCTTACATACTTACAGCCAAATCTTGAGTGTCGAAAAGTGGCAGGAGGTTATCACAGTGAGAATGCAGTCAGTCAGAAATTCTGAAAGAAAAAAGACAAAGTGAGGTCAGAGAGGCACATATTACTCTGAGTTCACGAAAGCTAAACTCTCGCTCGTTCTGTAAAAGTACAGCGTTTGACTGAGATAAACTGGGCTGTATGATGCTCTGCGCAAACACGGTTTAAAAGAACATGATGAAACAAGAACAAAAATGAAACTACCTCGTTGTTACGACACAACCTTGCTGTAGCAAAATCATTTAGCGCTGAGGGAAGACTATTGATAGCTGTCTCTCTCTCTCTCGCATAAACAAGTTGATATATGCCTGAAGCGGAGTATTTTGATTCACAAAGCTGCGGGACGAATGAATTATCAATGACAGCTATCCACTGCACACCACGGCTCACCAGTTATTGAATTAATTCATTGTCATTACCCTTGTACCACCCTAATGGTTCCCTTCGACAAAATGGCCATGAATCATCATGCTTTCTTTCCTTAACCCAAGCTTTCTAAAAAAAATCATAAAACAAAGCTCAAACCTGAGTTTACATAACGTAGGTGTGGCCTCTCTTTGTGAACCATTTTATTATCAAAATAACATTGTAATGTATCTACAGTTTACTTCTAAATATGAATAAGCATACCATTTATAAATACTTTACCGTAACAAGTAACTTCCTTCACACAAAAATGATAACAGCATTTAGTATAAAAAATAGATTTTAACGTGAGCGACTCATTTCCCAGTCTGTTTCTAGTTTACACAGTTAAGAAAGAATAAAAACACTTTTGGTAAATAAAAGTTTCCTCATAGGAAGATTTTATAATCAATATTTGATTGACTCAGTTCTGCCAAAGGAGTCAAGGACTAATTATATATTTATACAAGAATTAAGAGAACCTGACTAAGATATTAAGGTGAAAAAATAAGAATTCACTGTATTATGATGAAGAAATCTCGGCTGTGTCTTTTTTTATATATCCTTTCAAGTTACAATGCGCAGATAAAATCAGTGAAGAATTTCTCTGATCAGTCAAATTCTGTCCATTTTTCTTCTTTAGACCTTTGAGGATATTCTATTTGTGGCCCCATTTCCTTTTCCAAAACAATCAATTTCATGATTCACTGGTCTTAATTGCTTTATTGTAATTGTATCATGAAAGACATCCACGGGGAGAGATAACCAACTTCAATTTGTGCATTTCAGTGAAGGAAAACACCACCGAAATTTGCCATCGCCGCATCAGCTTTGTGGCATGAGTGCGATACACGGACTCTGATTGTCTCAACACACTCAAACTCATTTTCCTATTAAAGCAACACTCTTGAGATCAATCACTAACTTGCACTTGCTGATGCAGCATAGTAATGCTGGGGGGGGGGAGTAGTACAGTTCAAAGTACGGAAATAAACATTTCAGTTTTTTTTTTTATGTGGCGCTGGTGACCATTTCAATCTAACACAGCAAACTACCAACATTTCCAGACAAGAAGACAGCTGATGATGAATATCAGCAGTCCACTGAAGAATAATTTCATGGTACAAGGAGGAGTAGAAGTTTCCATCTGTCTGCCCTCAAACACTCAGGGCTCCTTAAGTTCCTGCACAGTGAATTACCTGCAGTCCTCATGGAAACACTATGAAACTGTCAAAGTGAGTTGTTTGGAGGTAGCTGAGCGGACGCAGAGACAGGGAGCAGAAAAGCAGTGCTTCAACACGGCTTCCCAACGCGACGGCCCGAGAATACAAGTGGCATTTTCTTAGTTTCAAACAGAACGGTCAAATGACAAGGATTGAATTCAATATAAAGTAACTCAATCAAGCCTCATTAGGACTTTAAAAGCTCTCTCTTGCTAGATAACAACACGGGCACAAATCACAGCAGAAATAAATGTCATCCCAGGAGGACAAATATAAGGTCAAACCAAAAAACAGAAAAAAAAAAAATGAGAGATCATAAATTGGCGAGCTGACAGGGGCGCTGGGCCCTGATGTGCAGATTCTCAGATACAATCACGTTAAAAGGAATTGCCTCTTGGTGAACATAATTGGATCTTTCCTCTACCTGTTTCAGTCCCCAAGGGAGCAAACTATGCAGCAGAAAAAAAAATGAAGGGTTTCAAATAAAGGCTTTGGTTTCCATTACCTCAATGAACCATGCTGGTTGCTGATCAGTATCAAAATGAACTCTGATAAGCCAGATGACTAAAGGTCAGGATGCGTAGGCTGGTGTCTTTTCAGATACTTTTCATGAATGCCTTAATAGTACAGTAGGTCTCACAAGGGCTGCACGATTTGGTGAAAGTCTTTTTTTGGAGAATATTACGATTTGCGGCCGGGGTGATTTATGAGTTGAGGCTACTTGGGAAATGCACAGATTATTGATCATTCTGAATATTTTTTTTTTTCCAACTCAAACATACAAACTGAAACTAGTATAAAAAATACAAAGGTTCAGCGCGTGTTATTTAGCGATCTCTAGCGGTGAAGTTCCAGTTTGCAGCCTAACGAATCTCCTGCGGTGGCTGCAAAAAAAACAAAAACAATGGTGCCTCGTCAGTGTTTGTTTTGTCCGTTATGGGCCTTTGAGTTAAGGGGATATTACCTCTGGTCCACGCTCAATCATAGTGGGTGATGTTAATGGTAATAAATGGAAATACGAAGACAAGGAAGTCCGTTCAGAGCTACTGCATGGAACGCGGTGGGCCGACATGGTGAACCCCGTGAACGACGACCCACTGCCTCTGTAGATGTAAAGGGCTCATTCGAAAGCGATGAAAACGAGATGATTCTCATTTTCATGTGATTATACACTAATGAAAACATAATTATGAGCATCATATTCCACTTCTGCGATTAGATCCACCCAAATCCCCCTAAGTCTTACACACTGAACATTTAAAATACATTTCAATGTAATGACTTTTTTTTTTTCTTTTCATTTTGCAGTTTTAAAACAGTATCTGAATCTAAAACATCACCCTACACATTGTGATTGGGATTCTATTGCAGTTTTATCTCACTACTGTACGACATGTTTTTGTAAGTTTGTTTAATTGCAAGAAAAATCCTGAGTACTTTGATACATTGAGCTCTTTTATTCATATTAATATTCCTTTAATTGTATTATTCTCTTTTATTATTATTTGATATACTCTGTACTCTATTGTAATTATATTTTGTAATACTTCTATATTCATTTAATATTTCTATCTTTTAATGTTCACGCACTTGGTTTTTGTTTTCCTCTGGATGTTCGTTTTTTGAAATTTCCTTTGTGTACATAAATAAACTTGCCTTTCCTATTAATAGTCAAAATGTTCTTTCACCAGGTTATGAAGGCAGCATTAAACTAATGTTAAATAGTTGTTGACCTCTTCCTTATTGATCGTGACACACAGATCGTGTCAATAACCATCTGTGTAAATATCTTCTGAAGCCACTTTCAGTCATCTCCAAAAAAAAATCTTTTCGCACAAACATCAAATCAGCACATTTCTGATTTTGTCAACATCGACCAGCCCGAGCTTCTGCATTTTTATGTAAAAAAAGATTGCTATTATTGACTCCATCCACAGCTTGCCTCCTTGATTAAACACATCCACGAGAAGAGACTTGAAATAAAGCTTTCTCCTAACATTCCAAACTGCTAAAATCACATCCCTTCCAAAAAGAACATTCTCTGATTCATGTTGTCTCTATTCCCCAATTCATCTCTGTCTATTGAATGAAGACCGTGTAGTCCAAACAACTGGAAAAGTCACTCAGCGCCAAAACTACAGAGCCTTCCTATTCTTTTACAAGATTATTGTGCAGCTTCTCAGACAGTACTTGAATCGCTGAGCCCCCCGAGGATCCCATGCTTTCTCTTTCCCTCTCTCCGTCTCTGGTTCTCTCCGCCTGTGTCTGTCTCCAAGACACGTGGCTCTCCATGACTGTTGCTCCCACTCAGGCAGGGGAGGGGAAATTCATGTGGGGCAAAGGGAGCCTACAGGAGACTTTTGGGGCTCTCAGCTGCCCTGTGTTCTCTGGAGCATAGCGTATGAACACTGGAAGACGTGCGTGTGTGAGCGAAGAGCTTTCCACGCAGGAGGGATCTGGCCCAAATTTAATCTGTCTATTGTGAGGATGGAGGGTTAGAGAAAAAAGGGCCGTGCCTGCTCAAATCCCACTGGCAGTGCTGCAATGCAGGGGTTTAACATAGAGCCAGAAGGCAGGCGAACATATTAAAGAACTGGCCCTCTGATAACATACAATACACACATTTTGACACGAGCGCACACAGATGAATGAAAAGCATGAATGCACACGTGCACATGCACATGCACAATAGTCCATTAGATCCGGGATACACGCGAAGTGGGTGTTTGACAAGCAGGAGAGAGCGACTGTTAGCAACACACAAAGCTGTGAAGCCAACATAGAGTTTTCTAAAGCAGCTTTTCAGTAACGCGGCAATGTGTTAACATCTTTGTGCCCAGGTAGGTCAGGAAACTGCAGATTTAAGCAGCGCGGTGGTGGACATTTAACTCAACTTAGACGGCAAAAACAAAAAGCGTGAAAGGTAAATAAGGATGAGAAAGAGCAATACACGAAGCTTAAAGACTCTGAGTCTAATGTTCAGAAAACCCTTGTTATTACTGACACCGGTGGCCATTAAGTGAACTACAGTCAGCAGTCCTGATGCTTGTGCTCGCAACGGTAGCTGATGTTGACGCTGTGGAGGAGCTCTCCACAATTACAAACTAATTTTAATGTATTTTGCTTCTCTAGCTTCTATAACCCAATCTGCTGAAACGTCCATCAAAATAGGCTCCGACTATTAATGTTACTCAGGCAGATGAATCTGACCCTTCGCAGGTGCTTTATGAATTACACGCTGTATTTTTGCACTGGTTTATCGGCTGCAAAAGCCACACAACCCTTTCTGGATCTGGCCCTGTATGTGAGAGTATAAATCAAGACAAAAGGCCGCCTTGGGTTTTACTGAGATTCCAGAGTGTGAGAGGTGAAGAGCATGATGGGTGGTTGCCTACATGACAGATTGCTGACTGTGGGAGTCTTTTACAGTCAGCAGAAACAAGCAATTGATGACACTTTGGACTTTACGCTCCAAAAAGCCAGCACAGAGAACAGAGAAACACTATTGTGTGTGAAACATTTTTGTGTCGTCTGGTGCATTTAGTTTGAATTTGTAGAGTGACTGTAAGTAAACATCAGTGAATGTGACTCATTCCTGTTAATGACAGGACTTGCAAATTAATCAAGGCGGTCGATTTCAATTCCTGTCACTGATGATGATTCACAAAAAGATCCTCTCTCTCGAAAATAATCTCTAGGCCTTTGGCTAACTACCTGCTCTCCTCTGCTTCGACTTGCTGTGCATCTGTAAGCCCACCAACATCTCGCTGTCATTATGCTGACTCCTAATTGAAAATGGCTTGAAGACCGTGATCCAACACTATTCAGCAAAGATCTTGCAATGACGGCGCAGGACCTTTATGCATTAAGCCAAGCACAGATCTTATTTAATTTAGCGGCGCAGGTTAAAAGGGGCTGTGTTAGGCTACATATCTATTTCAGCTAGATTTAAAATGGCTGCATCAAATCAATTTCAATGTCCTGCCTGGCAGCAGTTAAAAAGTAATTGCTCCATCAGTCGCATGACACAGCATAAACACCAATATGAAAGATTTAGTATTTGCGGCTTTTTTTCCCTACGTCTTCACAGCTTTTAGGAAAAAGATGATCTTACTTCACTTATTTGAACCGATTGCTATTTTTCAAAAAAGCTACTGTCCATAAATCCTGCTGGAGAGCACCTACTTTCCTTTCAGCTACCTGCTTCTTTGGGAGACAAGACCTGTGTTTATGTGCAGAAATAAGGCAATTCATCATCCAGTCCCAGAGAAATGGTCAACAACAGGGACCAAACAGCACACAATTTCAGATTAATCGCTTCCGTCCTTGCTTGCCGAGTGAATGAAACATAACACTACAAACCATACCAGACAGAAAAATACGTTAATATTTAATAGTTAATCGTTCATAACGTTAGGGAAATAATGAAACGTATCAATTTACTTTACGTTTTGTGGCATTCATGTTGCATGGTGGTAGAAGATATGCTGACAGACGTGATTGCACTCTTATTCTATTGGAAATAACTGGAAGAAAGCAATTTGTAAGAAGTCGAATGAAAAGAGGAGACACACTCAGAAGCCTCCAGACCTCGATGTCTCTGAATTACATGCTTCCTGAGAGCAGTGAGGGGCTAGAAAAACAACAAACTCCCCAAGGGACAAACAGACTCTTATAAATGTCAAATAGGTTTTAGTAATGCGCTCTGTGAACAGTTATTTCTTCTAGACAAGGCCTCTTAACATAATAAGCCACTAGGTCTATCTATAGGTGGCCAGGGCTCAAAGAAGGTCCAGTCTAATCTTTACAGATCGGCTGAACTTTCTCTCTCTTCGTTCAGTGCATTCCGCATTTAGCTTCTGAACCAGAAAGTCACGATGATATATTTTCCTTAAATCATCGTTTAGATGGCGTGCTAGGGGTCTGACATGTTGCAGGTCGTATTATGAAACTGCAGATTCTAGAAACTTGTCATAATAGGGTGAATGTCCTCTTTAGCTCCCTGTAATGCGGTCAAAGGTATTGTAGGACAAACAACAGACAAGCCGCAAGTGGCGAGCAGAGTGGCTGCTCATGGGGATCGTTCACCTTCACATTGTCAGTGAAGTCCATTACAAGTCAGGCCCAAATCTTGGAAACCACCGCACCATTAGTCAAACACAGATTGAGTGTGACAGCTAACCTCTCATGATGAGCTACTTGTACCACATAAAAACTGGCTCTTAATGCTGCACAGTCACGTTGTTGCGCTGAAGTCAGCTGCACAAATCACTGACAAAAATACGATTTTTCAGATCAAATACCGGACAGAAAAACCCTTTTCACCATCTAATGGTTAAAAGTGCAAAAAAATATGAAAGAAAACAAAATGGTACTGGTCCCTACATAAAGAAAATGTCATTATATATTGTATATAATGTAGTTGAAGTCACAATATGCTGAATTTAAGTACAAATAACGAGGCTTATTGCTTACTGCTCTTACTCAACTCTTTAATTTTTATTAATCTGCAGGTCCTTGATGAGTGAAAAACTGAGAAGCTATGTTTTAATAGATCGACACTTGCCCTCCTTTCATATTTAACTGGATATTATAAATGTAGTGCTACTTATATTTAGAAATAAATAGCGCTGACTTGTAGCATATCTCCAACATATTAAAAAAGCACCTATGTCTAGCTGAGTGATTTGGAAATTTGATCTAAGAACATTGCAATATTTAACTGAGATCATGTATAAAGTAGACAGAGTCATTTTCAATTAAGCACACATTAAAAACTAAATTAAGTGCTGACCTTTGAAACACACCGGCACAGGGAAGACAAAAGAAAGGCAGACAGTCTGGTACTTCAACACATCCAGCTCTAATTAAAATAAGAAATGTTTTTTCAAGGGTCTGTTGTTGAAAATATGATATAATTAAATTTCAAAATCAATTCATGAGTAAATAAATGAACTATTTTTGAAACGCGCACTGCAGCTACAAAACACTGTTTGGCTTTCATAAACACAGACAGAAAGACAAGAAGTCATACATTAGGGATGTCCCCGAAGCCAGACACTAGTGTATTATCACCTGCCCTCACATAGCCTTGTAATCTGAGAGTGGCATCAACAATCAATGGAAGGAGGGAAAGAGAAGACAAGACCAATCGATGCCCGTTAGAAAACACTGCCGTAATTGTGCACTTATCAGTTTGGAGCAGCTAACTGCTATGAACCTTAAAGAGCCTTGAATTGGACGACCATTCCTAAAGTAATGACACTAAAGTTTATTTTGAAAACCGGGGAAAATACTTAACATGCATAACATTTATGTTCAGTCCCTGCATTTCTTTTCCTTGTACGGCTGGACGCTACGTGACTTCTCAGTAAAATCTCATTATTGTGAACACAGGCTGTTTCCCAGACACGTTAAAATAATACTTATCATACCCTGTGTCTATATATTAACATATTGTCCCAGAAAAAGCCGGGACGTATGGCAACGCGGGCAGTTAAGAGAATAAGACAAAGGGTCAGCATAATCGATACCAATCCATATGTCGACAGATGACCTCTTAGCCAGTTTACTGAACATGTGTGTGATCCTGCTGAGAAAATGTTCCATAGAAGCTTGTAGAAGGTCAAAACCAAATACAGTAACGACGTAATACAGTCAGACGTATCATATGATGCAAGTGATTGCTGACTAAACTGGCGCAGTGTTCTCACAATCCGGTATGATTTAAATATACAATGACATAAAATAGCTTGTTTATATTTTAGAATAAAGTAAATTGTTGCTTCAGCCATTCTATTGTGAATCACTGGAGCCACCAGACATGTTGGCAGTCATTGTCAGCTGGCTAGGAAATACAAACAGTTTGGGGTCTTGGCGGGTAAATACTGCCACAACTTGCTTTACTTCTTGGCCAAAATGCATTCCGAATTCTCTCACTCGCTAACACGGGTCCATTTTACACACCCATCAAATTATCCCAGCAGGATGTTACACCACTAACATGGGAAGCAGAACAATTTGAAAAGGGGTTATTAAATATCACTTCTGGAACTGCAAACGACAACTGAAGCCTCAGAGCGTTACTTGCTACAACCAGAAAGGATAAAGGATTATAAACATAACCAACACCACAGTTATTTTCCGTCACTGATGCAACCAAACTTAAGCTCGTTCAGTGAATCCAACTCACTTTCACTCAGTGTCACAACGGTTCCTTTTAAACAACTTAAATCCTGTCTGCGTCCAGCTTTTGTAATACTGCTCAACAATTCCAGGTTTGTGGGCGACCATAAGCCAGCATCAATCAAGTCTTACCATAAAAGTAACCATAATTTCTCCCTGTTACTGCATCCCAACAGATGCAAGCTAATGCTCCAACAATTAAAAACCAGAAAGCCTTGAAGAAACACATAATATATGCCAAATCGTTCCACTCGATTGACAATAAGTGAAATTCTACACAGTCAAATGACACTTTTCCATCAATTATTCAGGAGGAGAAAGGCTTGCAAAAAGTACCGCACCCCCGGGTATGCAGCAGTAAATCACTGTATAGCACACCATCTGCTGCTTGTCAAACCCGACGGTTGCTGTGTGCACAGCAGTGCAAAACAACATTGATCCTTAAGACTGGGCTGATTTCCATTGTGAAATAGAAAGTCAGGTAAAATGATTTGTGGGTCAAAATGTAGGAAAAAAAATTCAGTATCTATATGATATTTATAACCTGACACGTCAAAGATGATGGAAAGAAAGTGTCCAACTGCAGGAGGATATTATAGTAACCGTCACCTGGCCTATAAATGCAGCAGAGAAAGAAATAGCCCTTTGGATGTTACTGTATCATTAAATATTGAGAGTCCACAGGAGGGGATGTACAGTAAAGATGATTTTCCCTGTAGTCTTTGGGTTCTTCACCCTCGTTGGTTTTTCAAATCTTAGCCTCCTCCAGAGACAAAGTGTCCCGTATTCAGACTTCAATAATGCAACGCCTTCGCTCTCAGAGCCAGAGGGCGGCTTGTCTGACATCTGACTAATCAGTGATGAAACCATGGATTTAGTTTGCAGAGTTACTGTACTGGGTGTTGGCTATCGCTGGGCAAATAAACCATACCATTCTCAACAACACTCCACTTATTAAATGACAGTGCAGCATTTTTTGAAAACATTTGGCATCATTTAGAACAATTTATGTGAATATTATTGAACTTTAAACTCAAGAGGAAATGTTCAAATTGAACTTTAGTTTCTCTGCAGACTGCTTTTGTGACACTTTCATGAGCTGGCTGTCTTACGTTCACTTTAATTAGCATCACTTCCATTCTGTCTAAGAGCTAATGGCTCCGTCCAATAGTATCTCAGCCATTACAGAAACACATTGGACAATGTGGGAGTGTCTTTGGAGATACAGTCACAACAGGGCTGAGGAAAACGGCTTTATGTCCCAAAATGTTACGTCCCAAGAACCAAGTCACTGCACGTTCTCATTATGTTGCTTATAATCAGTGATTGTGCATGTCAAACTCAATTGTGTGTGTTGTCATTCACCCCGGTCAAAAATGACCTGTTTAATTATTTGCTCTATTTACATTTCCTGGTGTCTGTTTGTGAGATTTGGAGTTGGAAGGCAGCCTGCATTTTAATCTAATCATCTTCCTCAAATGAAATGTTAACTAAAAGAAAAAGATCCTTCAATGTAAGCCCTAAATGTTTTGAAAATTAAATGAAGCATTTTCTATCCCACTAGGATTTTTCTGCAAATCGTCATCCCTTAACAGAGCAGCATCTGATCATTAGCTGCAACTCCATTCAACACAGTGTGTTGTTATGACCAGCAGCTCTGTCACTGGCAGACTTTATTGTCTTCCAATATTGCAATTAAATAAATATTGACATATCTGTTGTTGATTTTGGCTTCACTGATTCTGACCCTCTGACTTCCATGTCTGCCTGATCTGTGGACAATCATGCCTGTGTCTGGAAGTAACAAAAGCATCCATTTTAAAAAGGTCAATAACAGGAAGAGTAGGAAGAGTCTCATTGGAAAGCTTTGCATTTTATAATAATCATGCAAAGGCTACATAACACAAATTGTTAATAAATCGGGGGCTTGGTTATGCATCGACTAAATGCTCTGACATTATGTCTGAAAAACCCACAAGGAGTGGCAGCTTAGCTGGAAGCAGAAGCGGTTTAAAATGTGCACTAAGACATAATGCACAGTTGGTTAAACTTCTATTGCAGCTTAACTTTCCAATTTGGATTCATTTCATCATTTTGTAATGTGGAAATGGTGAGGCAGCAAAAATGAAAAGAACATTTGTAAAGAGATTCTTAAACATTATAGCAGTATGCAGGGAAAGAGATAAGGAGAAAATTTCAATTTCAATGTATGTGTGAATTACTTTGTAATGGCACTGTGCAGCTTCACTTTGCTCTCAGAATGAGACCGCCACAATCAGCCAGTCCCCCGTCCATTCATTTCTCATAGAGCTGAGGCGACGGGGAAACCCGGCCAACATGGGGTCAGACAACAAGCTTGCCAGCTGAGATAGAGCCGAGCTGAGAAGTTGTCCCATTTACGCAATCAGATCTCCACAGTTCCTTGTTTTCCAACCAGTTTGATTTGGTTAGATAAATAATGAGGTTGCCTGTAAAGAACAAAACTTAATTTGAAACAATACGGGAGTGAATGCTCGGAAAAACAGTTACATCAAATTTAGGAGTTTGATAAACTTAATTATTTGGTCATTATTTAAATGTATCTTGGCTTCTTTTTTGCTTGCTAAAATGAAATAACAGGAAACAACAAAGCAGTGAAGACACGGGATTTGCCTTTTCAAAGCTGTGCAAGTACAAACCAGATACGTTTGGAAAATCTCATAATGCAAATTTGGTTAGAGACTAAAACGAGGAAAGCCTGAGAAGTCTGTGATGAAAAACGAATGATGCCAACGTAGCGTATTAGCATTCTGATTGAACTTAATTTAACATAGTTTGTTTATTTAAGTGTTGCATCGGTAGGTTACAATGATCATCAATCAATGTTAGCAAAGAGGTCAGAGAAACAGTTAATTTCATTACTACACATTTTGTCGACGCAGATTAATAGTGCAAAGACAGTGATTAAAGGGCAGACAAATCAGAACAGAAACTCGTGTTGGATGTGAGAAAGATATTGATGAAAAGTGGGAATGTTTTGTGCACAACCTTTTATGAGACATTCAAGTAAATGTAGTTAAAACAGCCACAGCTCCATCTGTCTTATCTCTCAATGAACACAACAACCAATCATATATAGAAGCATTAACATAAACATAAACATCAATAACACTATACAGATTTGGATCATATTTCTGCCCACTTTGGAAGAGCCATTTTTTCTGTTCACTGTGGTTTTGTCACTGCTAAATCTACTATTTGGCCTAATCTGGCCTGGACTGCAACAGTATACCCCAAAACTCCCCGGCATACATGCAGGCAGTCCGTCTCATCAGAAGGAGTCACTAATGCAGCAACAAGGACATGATCTCAAAACATCTTCCCACCGGCAAACATGCTCCTCTCCTACCAAATTCCATCCCATCCCTATCCTCAGAAATAACCAAAAGAGGCCAAGAGACTGGCAAGTTACAACGCATAAACACCAGTCAACATGTCTGGTGGAATACACAACCCACAGCAGTGGTGGGCGAGTGCTGTGCCACAGCACTGTTCATGCATTTTTAAGGCAGAAAAGCTAACTGAATCGTCGCCCCATGTGTCAAGGACATTTTTGCAAGAAAGTCTGAGAGGGGAAAAAAAAAAAAATAAAAAACCTAAACCAAATTTGCTTTCACAGCCCCTTTGACGCAATTCAGAGGGGGCACAAACCAACCATGTCCTAGATAAACGGTATCCTGCACTGCATTGAAAGACTCTCTACAGCCGTCAGGTTTACATAACAGCAGACAATACAGGGGGATGAGCACCACTTCCAGAGCCCCACAAAAAAAGACCTGTTTATTCATAAAGAATTCATGTTGAGTAGGCCTAGTAGTTTCTGATTATATGAAAATCATTTTTCCTTCAGGCAAGATAAACATTTAGGGAGTCCTAAGTGATCTGATTCTCTAACAGTACAATACATAAAAGGTGTATGTACTTATGTAATATGCGTTAGGTAACGTATAGCAGTGGTTTGTAGGCTTAGCATGATGTTATTATCCAACAAAAATCCTGGCTCCCTTGTCATGACGACTGCCATTTTCAGTGCACTGGCTAAATCTGTTTAGTTCACTGTATGTGTCTCCGGCTTTGGCTAAAGAGTCAAGTATGACAGACCACTGCAAGAAGCTGGCACACACAGAAGGAGAAGTGGAGAGGGGGAAGGCTTAAAATGACATAAGGAAAGGAAATGTTGGAGGCTGGTGACACCCGAGAATGAGCGTGAGACTTTTTAGGCTTTTTCAAATGAAGACGATTAAAGGACTTCGACGTGATGCTGAGGTTTCCTGCTGGGCAGTGTGCTAAGTCAATTGTAATAATGATTATGTGGGAGGTGCCAGTAAGATCCATAAACTGTGTCATTTCTGCAGATATTTGACAAAAGAAAGATTCACGAGGGGAAAATTGTTTTATTCCTTACAGCGTTCTTTTAATAATTTGCTAGAATGCACCCCAAAAAATGCAAAGAGCCCGTGCTGTTGATTTAGTAAAAGAGCAGGCAGAGAAAATTAGACTCTGCAACAGCCATGATTCACTAATGCGCTGAATTAGTGCATCATACCCTACAGCACTGAGTAGGCTATGAGGGCACTACAGCAGCAACTTGATGTTTTCCCCCCTTTCTGTTTACCTATTTTTCCTCCTCAGCTGTCAAGTATTATACAACCACTCTCATGCAAGCTCTTGGCGATTAACACAGCCGTACAGTGCATTACTATTTAACCAGAAGACACACTGCAATGTGGATGCTGTATCATGAGGCTTAGAGAAATGATTGAGGAGAGCTCTCCAGATAAAAATGAAGATAAATTAAAAATGCATTTCGAAACAACTCTGCTGATAACAATGCTCCAAGTGGGTTTACAGAACTGGACAATGAAACAGAAGCAATTATTTTGATCAATAAGCTGTAGCACAATGAACGTCCCTCTTGCAAAGCCCAACTATTACCAGCCTTATCACGGGGGAATAGATTGTGTAGCCCTTGTCAATGCTCTTGAAGAAGCCAACCAATTTGCTGTCAAGTCAATAATCTCTTTGGGGTGAGATCGAATCTGCAAGATTTCAGCAACTCCGCTCGCTCACACAGACCCCACATAAAACTAAAGAGGTATTCGGACTCATGCACAGCCACGTTTTATTATTTGAAAGTTGTTTCTGTTTGTTGCTGACACTTGCAGTCTGACACAAACAGGTTTGCTGAATACAAATGCACAGTAGGAGTCTTTTATTGTGGGAATGGCAGGAGAACAATGGTCAGGAGTAGAGACAAAGTGGAGAGGATGGCTCAACACTCAGAAGAGCACCGTTAGTTTTACAAAACAACATAAGTAACCTGCCACTCACCCAACTTGAGTTGTTTATTTCAGTCACAATATACCGCAACTGCACGCTGCAGGTGAAACACGTTTCATTTGTCCTACCAAACAATAGTTTACTGACCACGTTTACTTAATCCTGCGGACTCTAGACCCCAAATCCTGAATGTTATGCCTCTCTTATTAAAGAAATTCTAAGAAATATGTCACAGGCACTAGAGTATTTAAATGTATCAGATCTTTTCAATGCAACATAATTTGTCTTTGTATGTGAAAAGTGTTTTGCTTTGATTTTTGTTATTTCTCAGTCCTGCAGTATCTCAAAGACTTCTGCAGCACTAGTGTAAGGGACTTTTATATCCTGAATGTTGTGTCCTTCGCCTCCACACTGGCCTCAAAAAGAGAAAATACAACAACCTTCATACCGAGCACCTACTCACACATTTCTCTCTTTGGCTGATAATACATTGCACATATCATCCTTCTCTGATTTAAAAAAATTTAAAAACTCTTTGTGCATTTCTGATTTGCAAAGCGACAGAAAGGGCAGAGATGCTCACAGGTTGAATGAAAAAACAAAATTATAGAACAGCAGCCTGCAGTTTAAGCTAATTTTAGGACATTTCACACTCAAAACAATTTCACAGCCTTGGTTTATTTTAAAGGGAGAAAAAAAAACATTTTCTTCAAGATTTTCTGTTGATGTTTGCATCGCTTCAAGCCCTCTGAATGTCAGATGGGCAGAGTTTCATTTGGCAACACTAAGAAATGGCAACTCAGCTCTCCTACTGCAAAACCCCGTGGGAACGGAGAGAGAAAGAAAACAGAAAATGTCTCTTCATTTCTAAGATTTCAGGGGACAGAGAAATACATTTAATGAGGCTCTGTGTTGTTTCTCTAAGCAGAAAAATGATCGTGCTGCCAGAAGCTCTTTGGAGTAGACTAGGAAGAGGAAATATAAAAAGGAAAATACATACAAACCCTTTGAACTCCATTTTAAACAAACAGAGACCTTGAAGACAGATTTGAACTGCTGTCAGATGATTATAAAGTCTGTTGATTATTCAGTCAGACGAAAACACAGCATCCAAACAAGCCTAATGTTGCAGCTATCTTGCACTTTGCACCTTTCTGTGGATGAGGTTCAATTGTATCACCCTCTTCTTATGCTTGATAAAGTCGAGGTTGTAATTTAACAGTGATTTTGTCACTCTTCAGGGACTGGGATGAAACTGCCTTCATTACCAGCTTCCTAGCTGTGTATAGAGAGGCTTGGAGCGAACACAGGGTGCATTTCAAATGCCTCTGTGAGATCCCTCAGTAGCATTTGGCAGACACATCTGATCAAAGAGTGGTGTTGCTCTGAGTAGAATAGAAAAAGGAAATAAAAGATACTGAAAAAACATATGGAAGACACTGGAAAAAAACCCACTTTCGTTGGTTTATTTTGCATGCACGCACAGCTTTGGATGGCAAAGCAGAGAAAGCCGAGCGTGTTGCAGCAGAATAGACGTCAAGTACTCAGAACAGCCACTGTGATGATGAGGTTAGGTGACAGGGGTGCAAGCGGAGCAGTGTGATATAGATGTGGTCACCGGCCAGGAAATATCACCCTGGAGACAGAGGAGCCAAACAGGTTCCTGAGCTCTGACAGCACTGAAGACGAACACGCTCATACATAGCAGTAGCCTGGATGTGTTTAATACACCCCCCCAAAAAAAAAAACAACATTCATTCACATCTAAAAGAAATCACCACAGAATCCAATTCCATCCTTGTCAAACAGAGATGTGTGCTCGCGTAGACATCCCTAACCAGGGTTGGTGAAATATCGAATATAATTAATGTTTTGTTATTTGTTCTGTTTTTGTTCAAAGCCGCTGACATGAGACTCACTTTGGTGTTTCACTTCTCTTGCTCTCTCTCCTATGGCTCAGAGGCACAAAGAAACTACCAGTTTCAATTAAGCCTGCTGTTATTTGTTTGCATTCAAACATTTTGTTTGCATCTACATTATGTTCTTAACCTCTAGCTTAATTGCTGTTACTGAAAGCCCTTTCTTTCAGCTGCTGAAGATGCAGAAGTTACTCATGACAGGCTATAGATTCATTTGTCTGTATTTTGATATAGAAAAATGCCTTTTGTGACATCTTTTTTGAAAAAATATTGACATATATTTTGCATGTCGCCACTGAGTCAAAATACATCAAGATATGATTTTTTTTCTATCTATCTATATCGCTCAGCCCTGTTATACTATATACGGTGAGCCAAATAAATAACTGAACAGGCACACACCTCTAATGCAGGGAAACTGTGTTAAAAATAAAACTGAGAAGCACCACAGAAGACAAAGCCTAAAAACTGCAGGTGTCTTGCCTTTTCATGGGCGTCAGAACAATCGCGCTGTGTAGACAATAGCGAACAACAGCCTGAAATCTGTAAGGACAGTGACTAAATATATTTCACCACCCTTCAGATCAATACCACTCCTCTTTCCTCTGGTCCAAATTCAGACAGACCAGATGAGAGTCAGACCAGATGTGTCATATAGGAAGGTGTTTTGCTACAAATTGGATGGTTAACAGAGCCGTGGAGCCAGGATTGAGGCATTTGGCTGTGGTACGCAGCTCAGTAGAGAGTGATTGGCTTTGAGGGCCGAGGGAGCAGATGGGATGGGGACGTAGAGCTGGACCAAACGACTGAGTGCGCTTCCTTGGTTTTGCATCACAATATCACATCAATGGTTGTCTGTCCTCGGTCTGCCTCCTAGAGAGTGATTCCACACAGATAAATTGAACGTCCTCTGTGCTAGCAGCGTTGCAGCGGCTTGCTCTTCATAGCAAGTTATCTCCGCCTTTAGCTCCACCCTCTTAACATTAATTATGCAGCTCAATGCAGCACTCTGAATCCCTACCGCAGCTCACCCACACTACAATACTCAACTGCTTTCTCTCACTCTCTACAGTTCTGTTACACACACAAACAAACCGGTGTGTCTTTTTCCCTTTCTTATAAATTTATACTGAAAGATAGCATCTTTCTCCAAGCATCACCATGTGTACACTATGCTGCTAAAAGGACTAAAGACATGACTGGGGATACTCTTTTTCTATACGTTTTGCTGTGTTAATTGTTCATACAGTTTTTAATAGTAATATTCGGATTGATACGAAACTGAGAAACATCAAAAGGAAATGTAGGATTCCAATCTATTTCTAAACTACTGTTTTCAGTCAAATGCAAGTGAATCCTTGCACATAAGATGCCTTCCATTTTCTATCAATGTTATAAATACAGTAAGCACAGTATTTCAGTACATCTGATACATTTCAATGAATGCATTTACAACATGAGCTCTTTATCTTTAGTAGCTCCAGCAGCACATATTTTGGCTTATCGCTTTCAAAGCCTGCCGCTGATTTCAGTGCAAATCAGAAGCAAACACAGTGTGATGCAGCAAGGCAAACACACTTAACAGCTCAAACACCTGTGAGGCAAGGTGTAATTGACTCAACTACTCCTGAACATGGTGAGAGACACAATCAGACCTTGTCACAGGAAGCAGAGAGAGTCCACACTACGCAACGTGAATCCGTTACATCAGCAATGTAGAATGAAACCAGAGAAGATACTACATGGGAAACTCTCACGCTTCAGCCGTCCACCCCCTAGGCAGGCAGTGGAATGGAAACGTAGCAACTGTTTATGGGAGCAGAAACAAGCTTCTCCCTCCTCTCCTAGAGCTTTCACGTGATTAAGATTCATTTCACATCTGCATGTATATCTTTATGTGCTTGTGTGCATAAGTATATGTGTCTGTGTGTGACAGAGAGAGAGAGAGTATTACTTGCCCATTCAAAAGCTGTATAATTAATCCAACGTAAATGTGAGGCTACCCTGTGAGTCATTCATGCATACGGCACACTCCCTGACTTTAAACAGAACTGTGCTGTTTTTCACGTGAGCCCACAACTGATGAGGATCTTAGCTGTTATCCTGAGGATCATTATATCCTCTCTGCCACACAAAACATTATCAATGAAATGCCAAACCACAGGATTACAAACACCAGCTATTTAAAGGCACATGTTGTTTAGCTCCCTATTGTTGCCATTTCAATGACTTCAATAAAGTGTCTGTCCGTGTTTGCAAAGATGCTACCTCTGAAACAAAAGCAAACAGTGAGGCAGATGTCCCTAATGAGGAAAGCATTGCCACGGAAGGTGGGATCATTTAGTTGGTATCGGGGAAAGTGAATGTGTTATGCGCTTACATAATCCAGGGAGAGCGGGAATTGACTACTCCCTCTCTCTACATGACAATGCGCGGGCAGGCGCAGGTCGACAATTTTGTCATGGATACCGTGTTTCCATCAATTCTTAAATAATCTGTGTGTCACTGGACATCCAGAAAGCACAACGGCAGGTCAAAACCTCTTTGTAGGTTGCTGTTGATCAGCAGGCAGCCCTCTGTGCTGTGCAGCTCTGCTGCTGCAGGGGTCTTTTCAGTGCATGGAACCGGATGGTGAGCAGAGAACACAGCGGGGGCTGGGCACTGCAATGTACTGCAGTGCTCGTAGCTCTGCTATGCACACCCACTCTCTTCCATTCTTGCTCTGCCTCTGACAATCTCTCAATCTCTACTCCTCACCCTTCTCACTCATACTTGTACCATTTGTCTTGCCTTCCGCTCTTCACTTTCTTCTCATTTCTTCTGTCCTTCCCTTTGTCCTGTGATTTTCATGCCCATTTTTCACCGCACTTTTCGAGTCAACTACAACTCCAGCATCGCCTCTTATATTCATCATTTAAACCACCCTGTTCTCTGCTACTCGTGCACACATGACCTCGTGAACACATTTACACATAAACACAAATATATCCCGTAACCCTTTCCAGGACAGTGTGATAAAGTGCCCTCTTTATCATCATGTATAAAGTACATGAACACTGTCCTTCTGACACTTCACTGTATTTATCTAAGTGTCATTTTTGTACTCCCAAGAGTGTCTGCTACCCTTAAACATCTGCAATGTCCTCTATTTGTTCTGTACAACATAAAGGACTCCGAGATCATTGATTTCCAGAGGTAACACTATTGCTGCTACACTTTGTTGTGAGTTTTACAGCACATCTCTTTATCCTGACATGGAGAGTTTTGTGATTGTTATGAACTGTAGTATTTCACAGTGACAGCCGTTGCGGCTCCGCTATGTTACCCACAACATCATTTATAGGGGCACACTAAACGCCCATGTGGCACAGCCTGGGACAGTGGGTGTCATACATAGAGGATGAGCAATGACAAACCCGACATCTGCTCTGTTCCTCATTGAGCGCCAACACTTTCAAAAAAGTTAAGTTCAGATATATAGTAATATATAGTGTAGATGCACAGGACTGTGCTAAATAATGAAAAGCCTTAAAAGGTTGCTTGCTTTCCCACAAACTGAAGTCAATTTCTGCCTGCGTACCAATCAGATTACAGTGACAGTGACCCTCAAAAGCTCAATCCAAGAAGCTCTTAAAACACTTACTTAGTCTTTAGGACAAGTAAATCAAAATATAGTTTTGAAGTTTACATCAACCTGTCTATCTAATCAGAAGTGGCTAAACCTCCTCCAACTCTCACACTCCGTTTCTATCTTAAAGGGGGATTTGGGGTAATTCTTGGGAACAGCAAGAGATCTCATTTCCGTTTGTCATTAAGAGCTGAGGTTTCTGATCATTGCTATTTGAATGAGTTTCTCAGTATGCCAGCTGCATCATGCAGAGACACTTTCCTGGTCTCTCCCAACCATGACATGAAGCAAAGCTTGTGTCACAGCATGTGACAAAACTGTATGGGCTGCAGCCATTACTATATATGTTTCACAAGTATTTTTTGACTAATTCAACATAACACTAGTCTTTTAACTCCTTGTCAACTGTTTGATGAGTGATTCCAGGGAGACATAATTACAGCCAACTATTCAACATAGTATGTAGGTTAACAAGTAGTCTCTGCACTGTTGATTATAACCTTCTAATTTTGATTAACCTGACAGGTGGCACTGTTACACAAGCAGACTTCAAACCTGAATGATTTTGCTTCTGCAAACAATTTTAATCCGACAGCTTGATGTGTCATTCGGAGCTTTGCAGTAAAAAAGAAGGTAGAACAGAACCACAGCGCAGGCACTCCCACCTGGAGTATACACCAAAAATACAGGTAGATGAGAACGGGACAGAGGTTTTCAAAATGAAACAGCTAGAAGCAGAGTTTCTTGGTGCCTCTGCAAAACATAGTTCTCTTTAAGATGTAGTGTGTTCTCGAAGGGGAGAGGTGCATGAATAATGGAAAGTGTTTTCTCCACGTCTTCGTCTGATATATCAAAAGAGCGGATGTGGAGAGAAAATGTAGAAAAATAAAAAGCTGTATAGCTAGACAATTCATAAACTAGACATAGGTAGAACATTAGATTGTCAACTGTCTTCCAACCCTCATCAAACACTGGTTTGCTTGAAACAATATAAAGGAAGCACTAATCCACTAATCACTGCTTTGTGCTCTGTCCATGGTGCTGAAATGGCTTACACTGGCCTTCCCGTCCCTACCTCTGTGCCTGCCCATAACATCACTGTTAAATAATTTAAACACTGTATGTCTTCCTCTTGTTCTCATACATAACGGCTGAGGTTGAAGAGTATTTTCTTCATTTCTAAGTAATATAAAAACACCAGCACATACTGTATTCTTCCTCAACCATATCTTCAGTGTGCCCACACAAAATACACTAAGTCTATGCATTATTACCTCCCATTCTGCAGCAGGCCAGTGTGCACAGACATCTTGCACAGAGAAAACACACAGTGCCCACTGCTGGACAGAGTCAAATCTTCATTTATCGAATTATGAAGGTCAGATCAGTGAGATTTTGCAAATACGCTGCGAATGTAGTAAAAGAAAGCTGGTACTGTATACATACCGTGATGTTATTTTCCTGTCTCGCATTGTACTGTACACATCCGTCACTTTTTTACTGTTTGGGTTAATCTCAGAATAATGTTAAAATATATCTTAAGGATATAAATCTACCAGGGAAAGTACACAGAATATATTATAATGAAAATGTCCCCTTTGTTTGGCACACTGTAATCACAAAGTCTAGTTCACCCAATCAGAGGGCACACTTTTGCTGCAGGCTCAGGCTGAAGGAAGTCCCAGAACACCGGATAAACAAAACAACAAAACTCATCACCAGGCACAAAAGCTATCAGAGCCAATTCAATCTGTTATCTAAGCAACCCCACTGACACCCAGGAATCACAACGAAGGCATGAACGCCAAAACTAACGCGCGATGCAGTAGTCCCTTTGCCACAACAAGCCCGTCAGCGTGCACTGTATTTACAAGGAGCCAAACTTTGCTCTTATCCTAACCAGGGACGGGGGAAATAAGTTAAAAAACAGTGATGGCCATTTTAGAAAGCTGGTAGCTGGTTGAGTTGTTCTGCCCGGTACGGGCTGGATGCTGAAGAAGCTCCGCTTAGGGATGTAATGGGATACTGCAGCACTAGAGAACCGTGTGCACAGAAACTTGCCTAGAAGCATCAGGGAGTCCCGCACTAACCTCCCCCTCCCTCCCTTCCTCTACCTCTCCCTCTTCTGTCAAGTCTTTATGATGCAAAAATGCAATTTCAATATCAATCTAGACATACATTAATATCATTAAAAGTGAAAGGCGGCACACAGTGTACAATGTGCATTGACTAAGGGGGGGGAATAACTTCAGAAGTGTAGCGTCGTGCCTGTAGTGCCTACCTTTTGTGCAGGTTTCTCTTTCCTGGACACCAAGCTGTTTCCCCTTCTCCACGGGCGCCGAGACACTTTGAGATAGAGAGAAAAAGAATCAATCTCCTCTTACTTTTTCTTATTTCCAGTTTCAGAATGAATAAGTCAGGACTCTAACACACAGCCCTCTAGACACACCTTTACTCTGTCCTCCTGTTAACTCTGCCACATATACACACACAAGACACCCATTCAAACGCACCCCAAGACTGGAGTACCCAAATTGATAAAGATCTGCTCAGGGGAGGGATAAAAACTACACACACTCACACACACTGCAGTTTTTTTTTTTTCTTCCTCTTGCCCACTCGCTCTGCTGCTTTTTTTCTTCCCCTGCTGCCTTTGCCTGCACTGCCTTCTGATTGGCCAAGCTGCTTTTCAATAACATAAGCTCTCTTCTTTAATTGGAAGGGGTCCAGTTATGTGGTGCACCAGAAGCCCTCCCGCCCAGCCCATCACTCGTTTTTTTTTTTTTTTTCCTTTTTTCCCTAAGTGCCTGTGGAAAAGAATGCTGAGCTCTGCAATTTCATACGCATCGAGCAAAGAAAAAAAGGATGGAGGACAGAGGGGGGGGAGG
>JAPQRN010000025.1:8020618-8039345 GCA_037367275.1 Coranthus polyacanthus | reverse complement strand
GGGGGGCGTGCGTGGGAGAGAACAGAAGTGAGAGTGGGAATGGGAATGGGAATGGGGGAGAGCGTCGGTGGCAAATCAGCGGACCGCAGTGGGACATGCAGAAGCTGCATGGGAACAAAGATGGGGGGGAGAGGGCACATTCGGATGCAGGCGTCCACCAGTCGCAGCACGTTGAGGTGTGACGGCGGGTCAGAAGAAGGGAGATTTCCCTGCGCTCACTGCAGCGGGACTAGGTGGCTCTGCTGCAGTGTGAAGCCTAATTGCCAGGCAAGAAGGGGGATGGGAAGGGAGGAGGAGGAGGAGAGCGGGGGTTGGTTGCAGTGATGCCGAAGTACAGTCTTCCAGCCAGCCCGGATATATGGGGGGGGGGGGGGAGAAATGGGCAGGCAGCCGCAGTAAACAGCGGTTTTAATGCCCTTTACTCGTGAATTAACCTATTGAACATGCCCTCAAGGGTGCAAGTCACAGGCGACTATATCTTCTGAGCCCGAGCCTCACTGCTACCAGGCTTCATGATAATTACATCTCAAGTAAATGTCAATATGTTAATTGCAGCCCCTTTTCTTTGATTCTTCTTATTTAATAATAGAATACATATATTACTTTTTTTTTTTCCTTTTCCACTCCAGATTCATGATGTGTTAAAAGCCTTCCCCATCCTGGAGAAAATGGATGTGGGATTGACTTTGCGGTGTCAGGTTACCCTCCTGCTCGTTCTTTGACACACATCTGGTGCCTCCATCCCAGCGTCCCAGCTGCATTTAAGTACAATACACCCGGAGAGATCAATAATGGATCATACAATACCTAAACCGTCTGCAGCTGCTACAATGAGTACTAGAGAAGTTATGCGAGGCCCAGAGAGTAATGCAAACACGCTATTTGCTCGGTCAACAACACAAATGCATGGCGGATGAATGGACAAATGAAAAGATACCTGATATTTTAGGCTTGAAATATGGTGTGGAATGATAGTCGAGAAGGGACAGGTGCACAAATCTGCAACACATTTGGATTTATGTGAGAGACTCAAACTGTTATTCTTAAAAAGTCAACCGTCATCTGGTCAAACAGCATAAAATCTACAACAGATAGAAATCGCTGCCCTAGATCTGTCATGTTGCAGGACAATTTAACGTAGATTCAGTTGACATTCATGTGCAAAAACAAATTTATTTCACAGTTTCATTAGTAAAGTACAACAAATAAAAATTACAGTCAGTTAACATCTACTATTTGCGCATGTTTTGCTTCATCGCTGTGGTCTCCGCTTTCTCGGGAAGGCTGTAGACAGTGATGGAGACGTCTGTGTGTCTGAAGACCTGTTCCAGTATCTCCGACACTTTTTCCCACTTTAGTCGATCCAGGCCGCAGCCAATTCTGTCACAGAAAGATAAGAACATAATTAATACTGCTGTAGTGACATTATTACCCCAAGTAAGAGGTAAGAGGTGAAGTAAAAGGGGGAGGGGGGGATAACTGTAAATGACACAAACCGAGGCATTGATATTTTGGTGACTCTGTTCATTTCACAGTGTGATTTCATATCCTCCAAACTCTGTCTCAGGCTTTCATACGTTGGTTTTTGGCTGGCCCTTTTCTTTGTAACCTGCCATAAAATAAGCACGTGTACAATTATAACGTAAGCAACAATTTATTAAGTGAGCGTGTGTCTTTGTTACACCCTCGTATCTTTAACATTATTACCAGATAGTAGACAAAACGTCTGCCTCGTTTCAGCACAGCACACTCTCCTGTGAGCTTTTCTGTTTGAATGTAAAAAAAAAAAAAAAATTCCACATCAGAATAACACACAATACAAACCATAATATGATGAGCTTTGATACACTTCCTCTTAGATTAACCCTGCGGTATTTTAAAATCGATAGCCTCCCAAGAAAGACATTTTTACTCCTGATGAATTTTTTATGAAAGGGCTGACTCACTCTGTTCCTTTAACTCCTCTAACCCTCCGAACTTGTTCTTGAACATCACGGCTATGCCTGCCCCCATGCGGCAGTCCTCGCTAATGCAGTGGGCCAGAGCCTCATCGCCCGCGCAGGAGAACAGGTTCCCAGTCACATAATGTATTTTCCAGGCGCCTCCTGAAGACTAGCCAGAAGGGGGCAGCATTACACCGCGTGGTGAAACAATATCAGAACCGAGAAAATAGAGTGAACTGCAAAGTGAGACAATGATAGAAAACACCTTTTTTTTTTTTTTAGTGCAGGACGAGTTTTCTTGAGCTTTAGTCTTTACCTGAGTGGTGTCGGCGCCGACACGGTTCTCGACAGTAGAAGACATGGACAACAGTGAGTAGAGCACGGTGTGTTGAAGGTGTGCGAAGTCACATGAAAATAACGCAGGATTATCGGCATTCAGCATCCACTGCGGGACTTTGTAGGGACTTGTCTGCAGTGGGTATATTGGTTAATACAACTTACAAACGTGGCAGGTTGCCGTTTTAACGCCATATATCAGGAATATCGGGATACTCCTTGTTATCTTTATAGCCTTCGAGTAGGAAGTGTTACATCCTCTCGCGAGAAAAAACGAGAACGGGTCGAGATTTGCCCCGTATTAATAGCAAAAGAGCAGACGCTCGACAATCTATGTATTATCACCAAAACAACAAATTTATATTACCACAAGTCATTACCACAAATATCTAAAATATACCACCCAGAAGATAGAAAATATATGCAATATTATAATTTGTTGCATTTAGTTGTTTAGTCTGAAAAAATGTAATATTTTCTCAAACATACCAAACATGACGGTATATGGTATCTTTCCCTGTCAGGGAAAATGTAAACATAGTTTGGTGAAAAGGTCTAATCAGCTGAAAAAAAATGGGTCACATGCGTGTAGGGGTTTAAGTGTGTTTATTGAATTTTTCTTAAGCTCATTACAAACAAACAAGTGAAAGTGCCTAGATCTGTAGTATCTATAAAAGACAGACACATAAACAGACCTATAAGACCACAATTAGCAAAAGATAAGGTAAAACTACTGTTGCTCAGTTGTTCAGTTGCTCAAATATGGAATTTGAAGCAAAAATTAATATTAACAGCCCATTTACAAGCAAAAGTATAACATTGTTCTGGATGCATATCCAAACCTTACATGATTGTAAACTGTACAATGCCAGGATTACTGTTTTTAATATACACATTGACTGGACTGGATATCAAATTATAACAGCATCGGTTATACATAAAGGATGTGTGTAGAATGACAGTCCAAATTCCAGCCTTAGAAGTCAGCGCTGCGTCTTCGCTCGTTGATCCAGTCCCCGGGGTTGACATCCATTTGAAGCATCTTCATCACCCATTTATCCCTCCGTGCTCCATCGATGAACTCATCCAGCGAGAGCTCCCCTAAGAGACGAGGGACAGCCAAGGTTATTTCCGGATTCATTCATATAAATGCTTTAATATTTTATTTTAGCGTGTTATATGATGCCATTTTGATGAGTTGACCTATATTAGGAAACACACGGTTGTTACTGATGAAATTAATGAGGACTCTGTGCTGTCAGAGTGTCCCAGGAGGGCATGCAAATGTGACAGTGAGCCAGCATTCACAATAATCACCCCCTGAAAGTGAAGCAGCTAAATGGAATTCTGACATCGTATATTTTCTAGTTTTCCCACTGTGACATGTCGTAATGTTTTCTTTCATAAAAGCCAAGCTTGCGTACATGCACACCTTTACATTAACACTCTACAAAGCCATTAGTGCACACTGATGTGCCTCTTTTAAAGCTGACGGAAGACATGTTAAAAACACTTACCATCTCCGTTTTCATCAACCAGCTCAAATATCCGGTCAACCACTTGGTCTGGAGTCAGCAGATTGCATTCTTCATCCAGCTCCCCATGGCATGCTTTCTTAAGTCGATAAATAGACTGAATGACAAGAAAGGTCGTTTAGTCAGTGTAGAATATCCTATTTTTCATTACCGTCCACTGAGTTATCTTTTAAGCTCAGTAGTTCCGTGTAGTTAGTTTAAAATAGTTTAATTACCTCGACAATTTCAAGAAGCTCTGTTTTGTCAATGCATCCGCTTCCGTCTTTATCGTACATTTTGAATGTCCATTTTAGCTTATGTTCCAGTTTACCCCTCAGCACTAAGTTCAAGGCTGCCACGTACTCCAGAAAGTCAATAGTGTTGTCCTGCAAACACGTAGAAAAAGAATTAAAATGTAATTGCATCTTCATAATATATTACACAAGCAAAAAGTTTCTTTATTTCTTCTTTTCTTCTCTTTAGTTCTTTACTGCTTTGCTGTAATGTACTTATTTTCTTACTGGATACAGATTAATTTATATCTGTCATGTGCACTTACCACAATGTTTTTTTTTTTTTTAATTGAACCTTTATTTAATCTTTACTGTTAACGTAGCAGATTGTGCAGTGTCAACTCTAAAATGAGACAAATGTCTACACACAAGGCTTCCACTTAATAGAAACGTTTACTTACTCCATTCTTGTCAAAGGCTCGAAACATGTTTTCAATGTAATCTGCAGCCTCCTTGTTGTGAGTAACACCAAAAAAGCTTTTGAACTCGTGCATGAAGAGAGTTCCACTTGGACATTCCACAACAAACTTTTTGTACCACTCCTGCAGCTCTGCCACGTCAATTTCCTTGTCCGGGTCACTTTCCTCACTTAGGCGCTGACCCATTTCGGAAATATTTTCTCCAACTTCGTAAGGTCTCTTACAGCTTTCCTCTATAATCGAAAATCCATTAAAGCTAGTTCTTAGACATCTACCCAATTAATGCGCCTAAGTTTCTTGAAATCGGCAAAGATTAAATTGATCAAAATGACACGTAGGTCCATACGAACTGAGTTGTTATTAGGCTCTCTATTGTGGCAAATCCACTCTGAAAGTGAAGCTGAGAGACACAGACTGTATGGATCACATGATAAGGGATTAGATATAGAGACTTGTCAAAATTAATTAGTTAACAGATCATGAGAGGATTTTCCCGCGCCCCTGTGTCTAGCTATGCTAAATATAGTACAGACTCTCAATAGTATGTGTAATGTATAGTTAGCTCTATGTGCGTTAAGGTAAAACGTGCAGAGATAAAGGATTACGGTCTGTATGCCGTTTGAGGATTACAAACAGGAAATGCGCACTTAAGTGAACCACAGACTTTGTGTTTTAAAGTAAAATCTGCATGGTACAAATGATGAAAATGGAAAGACAAACATTAAGCGTACAGTCGTCAAGCTGTCGTATCATTTGATGAAGGCTGTGCTGCTTGAACGTACAGATGTAGCCGAACTGTACGTTTCCACAGAAGAGTCCATAAAGGAGTATTTCACTGCATTTGATAAATAACAGGTTAAATAGAATATCTTAACCATCTCTGGCTCTTGATTGAATCGAAGGAAATTATAATCTGATAATAATACCAGGGGTTACCTTTGCTTGAAATTGCAGAAGTTGCAGAGTTTTAGTAGAAATGTTACACTGGGTATGACGGACATGATTTACAGGAAGGGTCTAGCAAAAACACACTTATTTTATGTGGAAGATAAACTATTTTTGGTTGATTTGTTGCCTCTATTTTGACAATTTAGTTTTAGCCTATCTCTTTTGAAGTACAATACTAAGTCGCTGATCTACTTTGTTAAGTAATCTTGGTATGATACCTTTCCCTTCAATCTGATGATTCATACTGTACAGGTAATCCGTGGAAGCTCTGACCCTCAGGTGGCTGTTTACTGCTAACCTGATAACTGTTTACATGCCTGCTCGGTCTCACTGAAGCCTGTAATGAATGCCCTGGAGTTAAGTGTACTATACTTTCAGATATTACATTACACCTTTGGCAACAAAAGGGCAATTATGTGTCTGACGTGGGAGGAAACGTTTTCTACGGAGTTGTTGGTCTTGATCGAGACATGCAGCGGAGTAGTCCATTCACTGCCATTAAAAATAACCACTATTTTGCAGGAGAATTCAGTGCCAATGTTAGTAGTAGCTATTGTTTACAGGTGGAAGCTTGGCATGGCCCAATACCTTCCTGGCCCAGTATCTGCTGACAAAAGGGATTGCGATAATCTTAGCTTAGAAGTGTCAAGGCCATCCGAGGAGTCACTGGATGTTATCCTCGAACGATTAAAGTGATTCACACCTTGTGTTATATCACAGACAGATGTATTTTATCGTAGATCTCTGTATTTGGTCCAGGATTGGTTAGGATCCCGCATTCATGTACCCATAGCAGCCCCTGATTCACAAAACATTCACTCCCGTCTCCCTATTTTTCAGTGGAACTTTCTCCAGTGTTTTGGCTACCACTTTTCAAAAACAAGACTATAAACAAGCAAATTATTTCACAGGATAGTCCATTTTAGCACGTTTGCGCCATAGGTGGGTGGCTCAGTGATTAGCACTGCGGCCTCATAAGGATGAAGGTTCTGGGTTTGATTCGTGGTTGGAGCAGGGGTTTTCTGTTTGGGATTTCCCCCGCTAAGTCCTCCAGTGCCCTTCAAAGTACTGGCTTAGATCTGGAATTGGTCCCCCGGCACCGCTCAGTAGCAGCCTACTGCTCCTGATGTACTTAGGATGAGTTAGAGGCAGAGAATGAATTTCCCTACAGGGATAATAAAACTGAAAGATAATGCTAAATAGCTTATAATGTGAACAGAGCATGAACACCCCTTCCTCCCCACCCACTGTTTGATCTCTTTACTCCACTCGAGGATAACAGGCAGTAAAGGTGACCACAATGTGTGGCGTCACGTTGAGAGTAACTTATCATTAGAGGCAGAAAGCTGTGTTACTGCCCGCTGTGGTTTACAGTTTAAAGCCTTTTCTTTCTCACCATGAGTAACAGGTGTGGTTAGAAGTGATGTCAAAGCATCCTGAATTAGACCTGTACGTCACTGCAGCAAAGCTACAAGTTTACCCACTGGACAAATGTGTTTAGTGGGTGTACTGTGAATACGATTCAGGGACAGAACACGATAAACGAATTGGAGCGTATTCTGGTATTAGATGCACCAGGTATGTACAGCTGTGGAAAAAATGAAGAGACCACTCCACATTTCAGACCTCAACCAACTGAAAACCTCTGAAACGAAGCTGAGCTTTGAGCTACATAAAACGCAAACAGCAAAGTGAAAGAGAGAGCGTGAAAGTTTCCACTGGAAATCGAGATCATTTGACCAAATATTGATTCCTGAACTCTTGCTAAATCAAATCATTATTGTGTTGTTTCAAAATGAATTATTTAGGGTCTGAAAACACTTCATTTTTGTTACTTTGAGCTGTTGTTATTTTCTGCAAATAATTAAATTAATTCAAATTACATTACATTGTAAATAGTAAAACCAGTGGTCTCTTAATTTTTTTTCCACGGCTGTATATGTGTATTTTACTGGTATACAACATACTGTAAGTGAATATGCCACGAAAGTTAACAACAATTTAAATTTTAGCATTTATTGCTTTCCATGAATACTATGATACAAGCTCAAGCATTCAACCTCCAGCGATTATCAGTTTTACAAAGGCAGTGGACATGTATAACAATTCTACAAAAAACTCATTTACAGAGACATACTGTAAAAATCTATCAAAATGACATACAGAAATTGTAAAAGTACCTTGCATTCTACTGACAGACGCAGATGCAGAAATGGCTTTCCTTAAGCCAAAACAATACCTTATCTACTCAAAAAGGTTACTACTGGCAGCTTTGTGTTGTTACATTGGCTTCATACAGTTTCAAAATAAAACTGTGACATTTTACGTATCCTTCCAGGGGTCAGTACTAACAAGTGCAAGATAATGTTAATAAGAAATACATTTTATGGCATGTGCTTCATTGAAAAAGAGCAAAACAATCTATGAAGTGTTGCTTTGGTGTCCTCAATCACCTTCAAGAGAGACACATTCATCAAAAAAAAAGATAGTGAAAACAACTATGGTTAGACCAAAACACAACTCAAGCCGTCATTCTGGAATTACATGCCAAAAAACTAAGGATTAATGAAATTACAGAATACATCAGTTATCAAGGTTAAATTATAGCGCCAAGATATAAAAATGAGGAAGAAAAGATTAGAAAAACTTTTAGTCAACAGTGAAAAAAGCCAAGTCTCCATTATCTTCTTTAAATCATTTCCTTCCAGTTTAAAGACCTGGGTCCAGCTGTTCAGAAGGAATCAGATCGGAGCAAATCTCGAAAATGGGTTGTTCAAAAGAAAAACCCCCCAAAAAAAAAAGAAAAAAAAAAAAGGATTTTGAAATTGGATTCAATCACATAATCCAATCTTGTTTTTGATCTGGATCAAACCTTCAGTGTGTATTGTTCTTTTTTGGTAGGACTGGGATAACTCATTGAAAAAAAACAAACAAAAAGAAGGATTATCCTGATCACACCAGTACAACAGATTCAGGGTGGTTTTCTGGAACAAAATGTATTCATGAAACTGGTCAAATAATACAACATGTGCATCATGTAGTATATTATATATACATACAGCTGTCAATATGAAACAAAAATAATATATTAAACTGTCATTTGTTGGCAGAGGAAGAAATCATTTCAAATGTCCACAATGTATTGTGTGAATAATAACTAAATATGGATTTTCTGCTGTGGATCACATAAAGGGTCTAACTGTTAAGAAGAAATTGAAAATGGAAGGGAATATTTGTATTGTTTTATTGTGCTGTGTTTTCTGTCTCTTCAAAATAAAACGCCGAGAGCGACTACATGCTGCCTATTCTACCAGGTGTTCTTTACAGAGCAAGTATCAGACATTGGGATATGTAGTCCTGGATCAGGGTGATCCAATCCAGTGGTGCTTTGAAAAACCAACGCAAAAGTAAAATGGATTACCTGATCCTGATCCTGGACACCAAAGCATTGGGATTTCCCAGTCCAGATCATTCTGATCCAGATTCAACTTTTTGAACAACTGAGCCCAGGTGATGCAAGTGTCCTTTAGCCTTTGAAACTGAAGGACACAAAGAGATCCTTCTATGTGGATCTTCAAGCTTCACATCACTCCTGGTCCTGATGTCTAGAAGTCCACAGTGCTACAGAAATATACCTTTGTTGTGGTATCATACAGTGTAAACAGTCAGTTGGCAGGCTGGGCTTCTGGTTAGTCATGTTCCCCAGGCTCAATTGCTGTTTCTATGCTGTTTGAATAGTCAGCATCGCCATCTGTTGACAAGTCAGATGAATTGCTAGAAGAGGAGACCGGCTTGTCACTGAGGAGCCCCTCTCCATCACTGCTGCTGTTGCTGTTGCTGCTCTCCACATTGTCCTGTTCAACGCTTGTACTCTTCTCTAACAGAGCAGGTTGCTCATGTTGGTCAGCAGTGCTGTCATTATTCAGACTTTGGACAGACTCAGCTTCCGATGAGTCTCCTTCTCTTTCAGATGTTTCCATCTGTGTGCTGCTGGGCTCTGAGGAGCAGAACAACAACATTTTTGTGTTCAGAATAACAGTCTGTAGGAGCTAAAATAGCAATTATGTTTGTACTCCTTAAAAAGGTCCCCTAATCAGACATGGCACTATGTTCACAAAAATGTTTTTGGTCTTGTTAAAAAATGGCTAAAATGAAATTGCCACCACCTCCCTGATTACAAATCCAGACAGTCTGGATATGAAAATGTTAATTTCAAAAGATTACCAAGATGTTTCCTAGCCTCTTACAAGTTCATTTCAGTGTAGGAGCAGTGATGGCCACATGGTAACAGCTCAACTCAACTTGACTCTTTGCACCTTTTATGATATGGTACTTTTTCAGTATCGCCTCCTTTGAGGTGCTAAGTGAGCTGAGGTGATACCAAAAGATGATGTAAAAACACTGCAGACTACTGATTGTTTCACGGAGAAATGCCACTATCACTGCATCGTCACTGTGCGAGACTGGACTGAACAACTTTATCTAACTATCTGAATAACTCCTCTGTGTCCTTAGGCACTCTTGGTGAATTCAGCCTCTTCTGCCTCACCACCCTCTTTCTACAGAGACAACACACATGTTGCAACACTGTCGTCAACACATAAGTATACATCATACTACATATGGATGAGTTAACACTTACCATGATCCTCTGAAATGACGGGTGTCTCGCAAGAAGTGCCACTTTTGAACTCTTGACCACACGGCTCTTTGGAAGACTGTGGTGTCTCCGATACGCTCTCTGACCCTTGACAGAAAGACGACTCCTTTTCTTCACTTTCTGTCTCGTCCTCTTTTCCTTCAAACTTGAGCCTCTTGACCTCATGTCTATCAGGAGCAGAATCCTCCTCCTCCTCCTCCTCATCCTCCTCCTGGTGTTTATTCTTTATTCCACTATTTGGTGTCATTTCATCTTCCGATAATGAGGACTCACTGCAGTAATGATAGAAACGCACATCTAATTATATGTCGTAGATTAAAACAATGAGTATCTAATGTACTGATGACAAATTAGATCAGATGGTCGCTTCGCAATCATAACCAACTAACCAGAAAACATCCCATAAGCATCACTATATTTGTCCCGTACTAATAAAATAATTAAGTAAACTACATAGTCTAGATAAAATAAAGGCTGTTTTTCCATTTCAAAATCCTAAAGGCAGGTCTACAGCACCACACATGCTCTATACTTTTTTTGGATTACCTGATACGGTGCTCCCCCACCTCCTCTGAGGTTGGCTCTGTCTCTTTGCTGACTGTACACTCAGGGAGGCCGTTGGTTGAAAGTGAAGACGACAATGATAGCTTTGGTCTGTTGAGTGGTTTTGGTGTGCCTGGTCCATTAACATTTCGACTGTAGAAAAGAAGAAGAAGAAGAAGAAGAAGAAAAGAAAGTTTAAAAAACTCATTAGCATAACTACAATAGCACAAACTGACTTGCAAGACAGAACTGCCTTTATTATAACTAGGCTGCTAATTTGGGCATTTGGCACTAAATTAATTCAATATTCTACCTGTTGAGGCAATTACTGACAAGTATGTGGCTCCCACCTGTCTGAATATAGAGAAGAGTTACCAGGAAACATCACTCCATTCATTCTGTTTACACTGGGTGCACCATTTTTCCTTCAAAAGAAGTGGAAAGGCACAAAACAACCTGCTATTAATTGTAATTTTGTTAAAGTGTGTGACTGTATCAGGAAGTTCAAGGGAGCTGTCAATGCACACTGACAGAAATACTGTAGCCAACAAAGCAAGCACAGCAACTGCATAACAACGGGTGTACTTACTCTGATGTAGGGTACACACAGCTGACCACCATTACATTCTGCAATACAGAGGATTAGTATAAATCAGAAGACATCACAAGTATATTTTTAAAAAGTATTTGTCTCAAGTGAAAATGTGTTATTTTCGCGTTAGTGCTCACCTTCTCCAAACCCCTGAGGAACTTCTCAGTTCCTGTATAGTTCCGCTTAGGGTCTGTAAGCAGTTCACATAGACGCTGGATGGTGAATGGGATCCTGAAAATGTTATCAAGGGATATATATTTAGGAGTAGTCACGTATAGTGGTCTTACTGAGAGCATCGCTACTGCACTGGCTGCATCGGAGCTGAAAGAACTATTTATCAAACCGGTAAGAATTGGTCACCCCTAGTCACAGCTGGCCTGAAGCGCTGACATAAATGATTAGCCATTGCTGTTTTTGGGAGAGTTGCAACAGATTATGCTTGCATTTCAATCAGTCAGCAGGAACTTGGGAAAAGAGAGTTTCTTACACATACACTACTTCAATATCTGGTGTTGAGTGTGTTTTTAAATCAATTTACCCATTAACAGGCAGGTGACAAATTAAAGGACTTGGTTTTAAAAGTCTTGGAGGAATGGACGGACAGCGTTCTTCCAAAACATATTCCCTCATTTGGTTTTTTGTTGATGGTGCTGGAGAGTGTGTTTGAGAACATGTTAAACTGGGTTTAGATCTTTTGACTCAAACAATTCAGTGACCCCAAGACACCACTCTCATCAAGTTTTTCTTGTCTTCGTCACCTGTCTGTATCATTACCTGATCATTTTGTTTTTCTTCAGTCGACAGAATGTCAACAAATACATAACCAAAGTGAATTATCATTATTTACTTTCTGTACTGTGTTGCAAAAGGATACATCTGAGATTTGCTGAGAGGCTCAAATTCCACAGCTCTTTACTTACCCATTGTAACCATCCACAATTTTTAGGATCCTCTTCTTCATCTCCTCAAAGGGAACATACTCCACGTTGGGATTATGTGGTCCCCTCTGTTCTGGTGTTGAGGCGTGGAAATCATCCATGATATTTTCCAACTTAAACATGAAGTATGTTTTAAACTGTGACCATGGAATCCTAAAAGACATTGGAAAAACGATGCTTCATATCATTCGCTCACACAGAGTGATGAGTCCTGGAACACATTTTTATAACAACGTTGTTGAAAGTGCAAGCTTATGTTTTGACAGCAATAATGAAAAAGGTGACGTCAGTGTTGCTGTAATTACGGCTGCACAATTAATCAAAATGCAATCGTAATCGCAATATCAGCCTGCAAGAAGCTGCCAGTTAAAAGGTCCAAATTTCAGAAATGGGAAAGACAAACAATCTCTGCTGTGTGGTGATATTTTGGATTTAGTGACGCTTATGTAGAGAGAGGTGCTGTGTAAAATATGCAAAGTGGAAGTTATTTTCTATTTTTTTTTTTATGCTAGTTTAAGTTGCATATTTGAGTGGGTGGAAAAAAAATTACACTTTTCAAAACGAGCAATCTGTGCATTTTCCTTGAGAACTAAGCAAGCAGACAGAGCGCAATGGTAATATCTCCCACAATAATCACAATAGGAATTTTTCACCAAATCGTGCAGCCCTACCTGTAATGTTGGTTTCTACTTACATTGGCTGTCCAGTCTTGGCAACATGACACAGGAATTGCTCTAGAACTGGACTGGACTCTCTCTTCCCCCTCTTCTCAAAGTCTGTCAATACCAACATACAAAACAGAAAGAAAAAAAAAATCAATGTGTTGCTTAAAACGTTACACCAAATATTACTAAACTATTATTCCAACCTAACCAACTTTTGTTTGCATCTGAATAACAACGATGCAGAGTTTTGAATCGGAAGATTACAGCAACTGGAGAATAAAGTATACCACACATTAAGACTTTAAGTCCCCAAAAGCAGTAAAATCCAGTTTTTTTTTTGTACCATCTCTGACTAGATGTCGACTGCAAGTTTTGACACATGGAAATATTTTCAACGGGCAAAGAAATAAGTTAAACCTCGCAATAAAAACATCACCAAAAACCAGTTTCAATGTGCAAAATATAAAAGTTCTTCTAAAAGTTACTAGCATGTTTATGACGTTATCCCGACCGGCTGTTTACATAATGACTGAACGCCAACAAGGGAATATATGGGTGTAATGTGAAAAACAGAATAACATTAACGTAAAGTAAGTAGGCCAGACATAAACTGACAACAGTGTTAAACCTAGGTGTCTCTTCTAAACGCTAGTCGTTGTTGGTAAGCTAAGTTACGGTAACGTAGTTAGCAGACACCGCAGATTTTGCAACGGGCGACAAAACAAATGAAAAAAACCCCTCGCTAACAACGCGTCGTTTATCTGGATAAGTGAAAAGATTGCCTTGAAAAGCTTCCAACAGCGCGTCGATGTCCATTTCTGTGTCCAGACATAGGCAGGAAATACTTGCTAGTTAGCAGTAGCAGGTAGCAACTCTTCAACAAAGCTGGTGGCCGCGACGACTGCGCATGTGCGTACTTACGTATTCACAATCGCGGAAGATGCGTTCCAGTTAACATCGATAAAGCGCTCCACTGCCCTTGTAGCGAGCAATTAAGAAGCCGGCGATTGCGCGTCTGCTGCTTGTGCTGCGCACATCACTTGAAATGTCAGTCTAAGCATGTGTAGTTGGAGAAACTTCTGGACGCTTCCCGTTTGCTGTAGATGCGGCAGACAGTCGGCGGGCGTCATCATTTTTCTGTTGTTGTGACGGCGCAAACCGGGGGCGAAGCGGCCAATGAGTCAGCAGCTGATCGGAGTTAAATTTACCTAACAACCTATATATAACGATAACCGCTCCAGAGAAAGCATTTGCCCAGAGATTTGCCCCGTGTTTTAAGAAGTCATTCGGGTTTCAGAGGTAACAATGGCAGTCCCAGCAGCTGCCCCATTTCAACCCAGCCCGGGTCTGCTGGAGCACAACATTCACATAGGCGACAGAGATTTGGGAAGAATTACAAGTGACAATGACCACGACACTTTGCCTTTACATTCTCCGTGGACTTTCTGGCTCGATAGGTAAGTAATTTCTCCGTATCTTTATACATAGGCTATTTAACCCTATGTCCGGCAGCTGACCTTTAATCACAACAAAGAAATGACGAATGTATCAGGCCTGGTATATCACTCAACCCAGCTATGTTACAGGTTTGTTTACCATTGACTTCTCTCCTTAATAAAATCAGAAGAATAACATGCCAACAACTGAAATAAACTGTGTTGCTGCAGCTTTTGTGTCAACTTGTTTTCCCTCTGACCTACATACTCAGTCCTCCACTTGGTGTGATCTTAAAATAAACAGAAGAGTGTAATTATCAGTGATAAATCTCTCCGGCTAATTATACTGGACCTCATATCAGACAAAATCAAGTTTAGTAGATCCAGAGCCTTCAGTTGTGTTATTGGTACTGAGCTGGTGTCAACCTACTGATTTAAAAAAAAAACAACAAAAACTTAAAGCACTTTGAAAACCTACAAGTGTAAATAAAGAATCTTTATTAGACACACCGTCAGCGTCATGATGAAGGGGTATTTCTCAGCTAATAAACAACTGAACTAAGCTGAACACAAGTAAAAGTGAGTTGCACAAGCCTCATCATCCAGCAGTGTGTAAATCAGAGGGCGCTGTGTTCAAATGGGGTCAGTGTTGTTTACTGTTTACTGGGTTATTAGTCATCCGATCCCCAACCTGTCTGCTCACCCACAACGGTTCCCTGAAACAAGTGCCAAGTAATGAAGCTCTAAAGAAAAAGAAAAAAAAAAGCATTTATCTTCAAAAGGGCTAGGAAGTGGAATTAAATTCTGGTGTCTGCGCCTGCCTTTGTCAGATCTCTACCGGGGACAACAGCAGCTGAATGTGAGTCAAACCTGAAGAAAATCTACACTGTGGAGACTGTCCAGGTAAGATTATTTACACTCTTTATTTACATGAGGAATCCTTTCCTCATAAAAAACACCCCCTAATCCGCAGAGTAACCAATGACTCACTTCATATTTGTCAGCGAGTTGTTGTTTTTTTTTTTTTATGATTAAAGGTTAACAAGAACCTTTGTTCTACCTCCCCAGAAGAACTGTGAAATACTGACAAGCTTGTGTCTCTTGTGTCAGTAAATGGTTCAGTAAACTAACCCGTTTTCCTTTGTTGACTCTTGACGCTGGGGTAGAACTTTTGGAGAGTTTACAACAACATACCCAGTGTCTCCAGCTTGCCGTTAAGATGTAGCTATCATCTGATGAGGGGAGAAAGAAAACCGCTCTGGTAAGTCTTGACCGCAAGACAAATAAATGTGACTGTATTGCTGAGGTGAATTTGTATGCGTCATGTTTGCTGCTGCTTTGCCTACAGGGAAGAAGAAAGCAATGCTAAAGGTGGTGTTTGGAAAATGAAAGTATCGAAAGATTCCACTGTAAGTATTTTTTTCATGCACCTAAATGTTATTTATTCATGCACTAGTTTCAAGACTGACACATTTGTCTTCATATGTACAGTCGGCCGTGTGGAAGGAGTTGTTATTGGCTACTATTGGAGAGCAGTTCAGTGATTATTGTGCTTCAGGTAACTCTTAATCGACTTATGCGAAAATAGCTCAAGCAAATACCTGTTACTCTTTTATAATCAAGGACGGCATCGCTGTTGTATCTCACCAAGTTCAGTCCTTTTTTTTTTTTTTACATATATTATGTCCATTAACTTCTTCCCCTGGTGCTTTGTCTTTTTTGTTGCAGATGATGAAGTAGTTGGGGTTAGCGTCAGTGTTAGAGACCGAGAAGATGTTGTTCAAGTCTGGAATGGAAATGCGTCGTGTGCTAACGAGTCAAAAATCTTAGGGAGGATTTATGAGCTCCTCCCACAAACATCTTTCAAAGCAGTGTTTTACAAACGTAAGTGTTTCCTGTGTTTTTTAAAAAGAAAAAAAATGACACCGTAGGTTTACGGTGGATTGACAGTAACGCCATTAAATGTGAATAATCGATGCATTCCTTCCCTCTCTTTGCTCCTTCTGCAGCCCACGAGGAGCACCACGCTTTTGAAGGAGGTCGATCAAGACATTAGCACGTTTTACATATCAGACTCTTGAAGTATACAGTTTGCTTTTGGTTCTGACCATGTTAACGCCGTAATATTTGGGCATGTTTCGAAGCAGGGTGACGATCAAAATTGTAGTATTGTACCATCTTAATTACTTAAACGTGGAGCCCATGTATTATGGGTTGAACTATGGGTTGAATTTTATCCAGAACAATTATTTTAGCCACAAGCAAAAACCATTTAGATTTATTTTATCTATCGCAGTGTTTGTATGTTTTTATACTGCTAAATTTAGCAAAACCTTAACCAAAGCAGCAGATTGTGTACAGTCAGATTTTTTTTTTTTTAGATGTATTATAGCATTTTTGGGTCAGTTTCCTGAGGACAAACAGATCTAGTGCTTTTTAATTGTTTTTTCATTTAAGAGTAGGCCTAGTTGCACAAAGCAAAATTGTATCTAATCGACACATTACAAAGCTTTTCTAGTCAGCTCTTTTCTCTGTTTTGTATGTTACAGCCAAAACACTGTTGTCTGTACTGGGGAAACTAAATATGTACAGTAGTATACTGTAACGCTAGTATTTGAGCAGGAAATTGCACATTTTTTAAATTTGATTCTTTAGTATACCAGTGGGTTGTGAAAGGATTCCGTTCTTGTTAGAATAAAATCTCACCTCAGTACACAAAACGTCCTGTATAGTTGCTACGAAATATATGCAATCATTTTATTCTGTAGAACATGGAGCAAATTTGCCGTGTTGTGGTTTTAATTTTTTTTTTTTTTTAAGCCTCTGTCCTAAATCATGCACTTTTTTTTTTTTTTTTTATATACAAGACGGTTCCATCAGACGGTTGCTCGAAGATTGTGTGGAGTCGTGATAACTCAGACAAAAAAAAAAACGTTGATTTCGTTTCACATTTTCTGATGAATTTTACAGTCGGTTTTATATTGTTAGTTGTGTTATTGGAATCTTTTCAACTAAAAAAAAAAATTGAGAAGTGTGAATGACATGGCAAAAAACGCATTGTGACAGAATCTGTGTTAAAATTAGTTTAAATGGATCGGAAAATATTGCCAGCATGAAAAAGCTCACAATTCAGTTTTTTTTAAGGAATTTTTCCACTGCTGTACCAACTGGAAAGATGTGCTGAATCCTGAAGTGATTGAGGCCTTTTTTCGGTGTATTTTCACAAATCACTGGCAACAGGTCTCGATATGAAACAAGTTAATCAAAGACGGATAATGTTACAATAATTGCAGTGTCTTTCACATCCATAGCTGTTTCCCCCCCCCCTGGTGTCTTGTATGGAATAGCCTGTATCTGTGTTGTTATAATCATGTTAACTGAAATGTCAGTTTTTAGGAAGATGAACTAATGTTGTAATTTACATCTCACCAAAGGCGCCTTTCCCAAGTGTTTGTGTGTGTGCGTGAAAGTGTTTGAGATACTGTTCTAGTCTAAGCAGAGCAGTTAACTTATGTGTGTGTACAAGAACTCTAATAGTAAAACATTTGCCATCATTTTCTAGACTATACGTAGAAACCCCCAGGAAGACTGCTGCTACGGTTAATCAATCAAATCTAATGTTCAAGTATTTGTAATTACCTTGGCTCGACTTGGGTTCTCTACAAAAAACCAGAACGAGAAGTTCAACGACATTTTCAGACCACTGACTTTGCCAAACTTTACAATGCTTTGTTATTATTTGTCCTGTTTTGTTCTGTTTTTTTTTATGTAATAATGAAAAAAAAAGCACATACTGTAGAAAAAAGGAAAAAAAAAACAAAACCGTACTGTACCCTTGCACATGTACAGCCGACTGCTCACTTAAGATCTCAGACCTTGTAACTTATTGTTGATCTTGGATGGTGCCTTGTGTTTACCAGCATTTTAGAATGTCATGCCCACCCGTACTCTGCATGTTGGACTTGTCGTCATGTTTCTCTATTAGTTTTACACATGTATGATTAAAAAAAAATAAATAAATAAAGAAGCCTCAATTTCATAATTGTGTTGTTTGACATATCAGTTATTGAAATGTGAAAAGTCATCAAGTTGCATGTGGCCTTTTAGACCCTACTTTTGCAGAATAGGCGGTAAGATAGATAGATAGATAGATAGATAGATAGATAGATAGATAGATAGATAGATAGATGCTATGTGTTTGTAAAGATTTTGAGAACCTTGGCCATAATTTCATGCCGCCTCGTGAACATGGCCGTTTCATGAGACTCAGAAAGAAAATGTCTCCCTCTTGTGGGAGGAAGAATGTACATAATATTTAACATTTGGACCGTCAGATGGGTTTCGTTTTTCATTTTGTTAGTGTCACGCATTGTTTGGACACTAACTACGAGAGCAAATCCATTTACAGCGACTTTAGTTTTCATCTTCATGTTCTGTCAG
>JAPQRN010000025.1:7977540-8005033 GCA_037367275.1 Coranthus polyacanthus | reverse complement strand
CTGTTTTGCATGATACAAAACGTAGTATTAGCAAACATGAGCGTGCTTGAAAGTCTACTTTATCTGTTAACTTCAAATACCTGCTGTAATTCTTCCAATAACCTCAGATGGCCCTGGTGAAGCACCGCGGCCTGTTTGAGCTGCTGGAGGCTGAGGGTAACAAGCTGCTTCACTCCAAGCTGCAGAGTTCTGACACCAGCTCTGAGCAGGAAGACAGCGCTACAGCGTCGACTCGCATTGCAATAGAAACCATGCTGGAGGAACTGGCCCCTAACCTGTGGGAGGACGATCTGGACAGACTGGTGGATTTTGGTCACCTGATCAGCCCTGCATTGGAAATGGTCAAGAAGTATTTTCCATTGTGTGACTCTTTTAGAGATAGAAGGTCATGGAGGGTTTGATTGCCTGTCTGCCTCAGTCTCTGTGTTCCTGTCTTACTTTAAGGAGCATAACCTGCATATATTTCCTTTTTCTGAATGCACAGAAAGTACTGCCCGTGTTGCTTCATGGGGAGGCGGTCAACATCGACATGTCTCTCATGGTGTATGTGGCCCACCAGAAGGGGCTGCTGACGGCAGGGGAGAAGGACCGAATTGTCCGGTGCATGCTGGGCCTGGAGCTGCCTGTTTGGCACCGGGACTGCACCCTGGACCTGGTGCAGAAGTCCCTCAGTGAGCGCCTGAGGCACTCTGCTGGCTCTCTGAGGATGCCTCTCCCAACAGGACTAGGGTGTGCAGGTACAGAAAGTTACTGTAAAACCTGTTTGTATGTAGCCTGTAGATATTTACACATTTACATTACAGCAATCTTTCACTTGTCAGTATAAGTGACTGAAATTTTGTGTCTGTGCTGATTTTATAGAAATTTTCCATGACGTGACTGAGGACAATATCCTTTGTCAAGCTTACCAGATGTGGACTGATGAGCTTTCTTCCTGTGGGGACAGATGAAAATATAAACCAAGTGTGTGCATCTATTATGGAAAATATAGTGGATCTATAAATAAATGGAAACGTCTAACCGTTTAATGTCACAGTTTCTTGTTGCACCTGAAAACATGACAATTCAGACTTTAAGAAAGAAGAACAGGCTCTACAAACATTCAAATAAACTTTTAATATTTCTCACAAGAGCTTCCACATTGAGTACCAATGAGTTTGACTTCACCAATCCGAAACCAGTGCACTATTACACTACACTTACTATTGCTACATTCATCTCATATAAACTGCAACATTAAGAACAGTAGCAACATCAGCAGAGAACATGTCTGTATAAATCACAGGAATGAGAACGAGCAGAGATCTAAAACGGAGCTAACACAGTTCTTCATCAAAATGTGCCACACAATTAACCACTGTATGATTCATCGGGACCAATAAATGGTGAGGATGGCTTTAAATGAAGTGCCACCGCCACGTGTAATGCGGATGTCTAGTCTAACCACTCACATTTCAGGGTTTTGAGGATTTATCTATTCCATTAAAAAGAACTGCATTCAGTCAAAGGGTGGTGTTACAGGCCCGTGTGTACTGCACGTGTAAGGCTTGATGTGACCATAAAGGCCAAAAAGGAAAAAAAAAAAAATCTAGGTCCGCCCATGAACTAAAGACCTACCTACCTAAATATGGAAATTAGGTCACATGAAAAGAAGTGGTTGTATTTGGGTAGGAGGTGACCCCACTGCTACCAAGAATAAACTTTCACTCTGTAATTCACCTCTTTGTACCTGTGACGTGATCATGTTGCAGTATATCGCTTGCAACTACTCAGGAGAAACGCCGCTAACAAAGGTGAATCAAACGATTCGTATCTTTATCTAAACTCACTGTAAATTCAGTTTTGGCAACACATTTTGGCACTGAGAATTACATTCATGCAAACATACCAGTCTCAAAAGTACAGTATGCCCAACATTCAGCACAACATGGGAGATTACCGCTTTCAGTGTAACGTTTTGAGCTTTAGAAAGATAAAACAAAATTGCACGGCCAAGACAAAGCCTCTTTAGTAGGTCAGTGTGGAGTCTGGGAGGCTCATAGTGTTAACTTGCTCTAAAAAAAAAAAAAAAAACAACCCAAAAACGTTCCACTTTACAGTTCATCAGTGAAGCACCAAACACCACATAAACACATACAACTTGTTTCATCAGTGGCTACACCTCGTACATCACCAGGAGAACAGAAATAAGGCACTTAAATCAATTAAAAAGACTAATCTCCAAATTCATTGTCAAACATCCTGTGAGGAACACATGATGCTGCTCTACAGGCACAACTGTAACCATTGCATAGTTTGACAAAATGTAGACTGTGCTGTAACAGGGCTCTCAATGTATGGCAGGTAGTTTTTTTTTTTTTTGTTTTGTTTTTTTTTTTTTAAACAAAGGCATAATTCTGCAGTGTACTACAAGGGGTGAAAACATACCACTAAAATATACAACCACACACCATAGAGAATCAATCTTGTACAACAGTCGGCGTATTTGAAAGCTCAAATACAATAGTTAGTTTAAAAAAAAAAGGCTAACAAACCACATTTCAGTTTACAGAGGTCATTCCAGTGTTTTGACAATGTCATGCATCTGATACAAAATCCCAAAGCAGTCTCCTTATACTCCTTGGCAATATAAATGTTCACACAATGGAAAAAAACAAAACAAACATCCTGAATGTGAAATGTCGTAACAGTGATTTAAAAAAAAAAAAACACAATAATTTAGGAAATGGATGAACGGTAAAAAAAAAACAAAAAAAAAAAACTGAGCACTTGCAATGACACATTACTGAAGCATTACAATACAGTAGTATGTGCTGAAATAGCATCAGTTCTGCCAGTTCAGAGTCTGGTAACTACAGAGGAGGATATAATAAAATGTTTCATCTTTATCGTATTGATCACAAAACAAAGATATATAAAATCATGTATCAATATTCAGATCTATCAAATGCAATGATTTTAGTGCATGTTTTTTGTTTTTTTTTTTAATCTGAGAAATGATTCAAATTCACGTTGAGCTGTTTCATTACGAAGATTTCTGTGACATTAGTTTTGCTGAGTTTTTTTGTACCTCGGTGGTTTTGGCAGTGAGGAATGTGTTGGTAATATCGTCCTGGCACACACATACACTAAAAGAGGAAAAAGTACCGAGACAGACAGTATTTTCTCTCCTGTTACTGTTAGCTATTATAGCTATTGTGTTGATTTTGTTTGTTTTAAAGGAGACATGTTCCGATTTTTTTTCTGCACTTATTTGTATTATTATTATTATTTCAGTTTTTAAAGGCTTCATTGCCTTTTTATAAATTAACTTTTGAGGGGAATGTGTACATAAAGTCTTGAATAGATACATAAATAAGATCAAATCTACAAATGATTAATATTTGTCAAGAAAGAAATTTCATCTGGAAGACTGACAAACACTCAGCTAACACATGTGCATAGCAATACAACATCGATGTATACACATCTTAATAAGGCATTGGCACATTCAAGTTCAATCTAAGACACAAGGAGTGTAAAGCACTATATTATTAATAAATAGATTTCTATTATTGCTAGTGATTTAAAAAGCAGTGTTCATCTCACCACGTAATATCTACATTTCCGACCATGATTTATAATTTCCCTAGATTCTTTGGAATCAGTAGAAATAAGCACAATCTAGCCTCTATCCAAAGATAAATGCATATTCATTTAAATATAAAAACTTCTATTTTTGTAACGTATTGTCATCAAAATATTGATTAAAGCAAACATAGTTGAAAAATCAGTCCTTGAAATCAAGGTTGAGGGCTTGAAAAGACAAAGGTATAAACACAAAAAAATGAAATGGAACAGATTCAATACATGTAAACAGAGGTGGGGAGAAAAAAAAAAAAACACAAGTATCAAACAACATGAATCGAAGACGAGCTCTCCAGCAGCTGAGAGCATCTTTCTGATGGAAAAACTTGCAGGAAGATTGAGAGGTGGTAGATCCAGACCAGGCGTCTTCCAGTAGGGGGTGCTAACAGGCCTGCTCATTTTCATCCATGCTTACACTGCTCTTACGACTGCTGTCCTGTGAGGCGTCTGGGGAGACAGACGAGAGTAAAGGGTCCCCCCCTCTCACCGGTGATAAGGTGTCTTCCATAAGGATGTCGTTGAGTTTGGAGCCCGTTTTGTTGTGAACGCCGTAGTGGCTTGCGTTTCCGCCGTCGGGGAAGTTAGAGTGGCCTTCGTTTAGCTCCAGGGAGGCGGGTGGTTCTGGAGTGCAGGCCGGGTGGTGTTGGTGGTGAGGGTGGAGCGTGTACAGATCCTGGTGACAGTCCTCCAGAGCGGGCTCTTGCTTGATCGTCCGGGCCCCAAGTTCAGCAGAGCAGAGCGCTGAAGATGCGATGGCCAGCCCGTGAGCCCGAGCCTGCATCTCCAACTCCTGCAGACCACAGAGTGAAGCAGAGACACACAGATTAGTCACGCAGAGTTTCATTTCCTGCAGTAATCTCTATCACAGTGATAATCTGCAATTCTTGTGTCAGAATGAGTATGATGTGACTTTGTATGAGCCTTTCTTTGCCTACTCTTTAGCTGGAGGTGCTATTATTACCTCCACCAAGGAGGTCATGTGATCACTCCTGTCTGTCGGCAGGACTGCGCAAAAACTACTGCCCCAGTTTTCCATAAAAAGGCAAGAGTCTGGAATTGTTTTTCACTTTCTTCAACAATGGAGAGCTAACAGGCCAACGTAGAATGGTAACAGTCAGTCGAATAAAAAAAAAAAAACCCACCAACTGGCAACGACTGACAAATTACAACTGAGATTTTGTTACCATGGTAACAATTAGGGCTGACGGATCATAGAATGAAATCTATCGCTTCGTATCAGGCTCTAACATTTATATCATTGTGTCACAAATCATACTCTTCCCAACAATATTTTTTTGTCATTCGAGCAGTGGGAGCGTTCTTCCACACAGCAGGAAATTTGCATGAAGGCAACATGAGCAAACATACAGGAGAGTGTGACACAGAGCGTGGTAATTTCAAGCAAGAACTGTTTGCAAAGAGGCTCCAAATGAAAGAAGGAAGTAATCAATATAATGAAGTGGTTACTGTAATCCACTTGCTAACTCCACTTAACTTAATGGAACGTTTACTGATATACGCTGTTGCGGTGACATGAAATTATATATATTATGCTAGAAGATTTTGGCTGTTTCGCCAACCCAGTCGGTTAAAAAAAACAAACAACTGACAAAAATGAGGAAAACATAGGCCATAATCTGTGGTTTAATAATACTGTTGGACAAGAAGAAGAGTCTGTTGTCCTTGGTGGAGGTCTGTGTCATTCTAGTTTCCTATTAGTTCATTATTATATTTAGCCATACCATATCACACGCATATATAGAGATAATGTTGCCTTCAAACTGTAGGTCTTCATGAAAGTTTGTTCGTTACCTGTATCCTCAACATCAGATGTCGGTTGGCATGCTCCAACTTCTTCTGACGGTTCTCCAGCTCCTTGGCCCGCTGTTGTTCCCGCTGCAGCTTCCTGATGTAGTCCACTGACGCCTTGAGGATGGTGCCTTTGTTCCAGCGCATGTCCCTGACAACATAAAGGAGCTGCGTGTGAGCACCATTCACACATCTGTTGAATGTTAATATCAGAAAACAAGCAATCTTAACAAAAGATCTCACTCAAAGATATCATCATTTTGATAATATTACTGATAATGTTGATTCTGCTACAGTGCCATCACAAGCCTTCAAGTGTTTCATGGTTAAAGGCTGCTAAGATGGAAAATCTCTTTCTGCTTTTTAGTCTCACAAACAAGAGCCAAGGGATGATTATGGTAGGGTTGAAGGAACAAAGCAGCTCCCAAGGTCACAGAGGTGATGGCGGTTATGAGTTCTTTGAAAAAACTACATGCTGCATCGGACGTTTGAGCAAAAGAAGTCTCCCAAGGCCATAAACAGTCATAGGGATGACCCTGTGGTCCGTAAAGAATTGAAGAATTGCAGTGGACATTTTGGAGGGGGAAAAACCGCAATGTCCACTGCATTTCAGAAAAACCTGTGGTGAAAGGATTCATAGGTTTCCCTTCAGTTTTGTTGAGAACATGCTGCAGAGACACATTCATTTTAGGGTCGAAGCAGCCAAAGATCAACGTCGACTGAAAACATTTAGCTTCATAAAGTACAGGACCAGTCAAAGAGCAGAAGAAAAGTACAGACTATGATAAAAGTTGTATTTTACCCTCAAAATGGCAAAACACGCATAAAACTGACATTCTTACAATTTCTTCTGTAATTGACATTTCTGTGTTTATCACTGTCGCTTATTTTAATCATTTTGTGACTGATTTTAATACAGTTACAGGGATTTCTTTGAGCTCTGTATGGCTAAAAGGTTCGCTAATTGTTTAGTTGTCACTGATTTAAAAAAAAAAAACCTTTTCATTTAAGAAAGGAAATGTTGTTAGTTAGAGTGAAAGCACATCATGTCCTTGAGTCTGTGTAAGAAAAGACAATCCTTCCTTGGGCGCTGAAACATTTCTTGCAGACCTGCTACTTATTCGACACCAGATCAAGTGATAGACGGGCTGCTCACAGTAGATATTAAACATGGCAAAACCAGAGGTTGTATTCAGTAACTTACGGGTCATTGGACTTTGGAATTAATGTTCCCAACTCCTTGATTCGATCATTGATGTTAAACCGTCGTCTTCTCTCAACTACAGAAGCAAAAACATTAGAGAAAGGGATATAATTAGTTGACCAAACACCATTTTCACCTTCTGTACAGCTTGAAACATTAAAAACTCACTCAGATTATGGTTGTCCTTCTTCTGCCTTTCCTTTGCCATAGCTCGAACTTCAGCCTCTGAAAAAGCACAAATAGGACGATCAGTGATGGCAACAACTAAAAAAAAAAAAAGTTCCACAGCTAATGTCTACATTTTGAAGTTAATTAACCAGACGTACCCACTGGGAAGCCTTCAGGCCTTTGATAGTTGTCAAATTTGCCACAGGATCCAGACTTATCCAGCATATGCATGATGGCAGGGGATTGTGAAACTGTGTGATGAATAAGGTTGTTTTCAATATTAAAACATACAGGATGCAAACACACTGAAATAATACATTTCTTCCATGTATGATGTTAAACTACAGGAAGGATGGCTATAGGAACTTGCTTTTATCTACACAAAGGCCTGGAGAGTAGGAATTCATTCAAGAAGGTACTGTTAAATGCTTGATGTTTTCTATGCAAAAGAGTGACTGAAGAGAGATTCTGGTGAATTGCAGCTGACAAGGCCTGTAAACACTTGAAAGATATGTTTTGATGGCAGAGTCGAGGTGTGTAGTGGAAAAGCCTGCGCTGCTCACCAGAGTATTCCCTTTTGATGTTGGGTAGGTTGGCAGGGCAGGAGTTGCTGATGGGTAGACCTTGTTGGGGCATACCTTGGTTACCGTACATGTCCATGAGGTTCGCAGGCACAGGAATCTGGAGTGGGCAGAAAGGATATTAATCTGAAGAACCAAACCTATTTCTTTTCGACACTACCGTTCACCCCAGCGGTATAAAAAAAACACAAAGCATTTCCCTGTTTATGCGCCTGATGAAGGTCGAAAGGACCGGAACGTTGCATTAAACTTAAGAGAAGCGAGGCAGTGTGTGGGAGCTTCTTTTTGTTGTTTCCCAACAGAGTTTACCTTCTCCAACGCACCTGTCGCCATATCTAGGTGTGCAGAGATTTAAAAATATCCTCTTTATATATAAGAAATGAAACGAAACACGTACTGTGTTAGCCATCTGAAGTCCTGGGTCCATCAGGCCGAGGATATCGTCACTGTAACTGGACTCCAGGCTAATAATGTCGTCAATGACATCATCCATCTGAAGCAAAAACCAAAGACAATCGACAAAGAGATGAGCATGTTTGAAATGAAAACAGATGTCAATCACAAAATGTCAAATTCAGATAAATCAAGGTGAGAGCAGTCACCTCTTTCTCGCAATTAGAGTTGAGGGTCAGTAAGGCCATAGGGCTGTTGGGGGCGCTGTTGCCCGGCCCTGGCGGCATGCCCCCGTGGTCAGAGGACTGGTTGGGGCAGGGCAAGCTCAACGCCTGAGAGCTAAGTTTTCCCAGGTACCGCTTCACCTGCTGCTGCTGGGAACGCTGGATGTGGTACTTTGTTGGATTCTCGAGGTGAGTCTGAACCTGTTGGAGGAAAGAGGGGGAAAAAAAGGAGTAGACAGCAGGATAGGAAGGAGGAAAAATTCAAAGAGAAGAAAGAAAGACATTGCTTATAGTGGTAGGAGACTTATTTGTTTGGGTTTACTGTTTCAGATGGCACATGAGCAATGTAGCTCATTTAAAAATAAATCAAAACACATGACCATATTATATATGGACGTTGGCCATACTGGCAAATAAACCACGAACAACTGTTCACTATATCATCCATAGGGTCACAGTTTATTTTACGGCTGTGTACTGTGCAGAAAAAGTTATTCTCTTACAAAGCTGTCTTTCTTTAAGAAAAAACACAGACATACAGTATATACTTAAGGTCTTGGCTCAAGTACTGTACAGTACTCGCTGTAATATTCAAATAAACGTAGACACACATTTTAAATCCTCTTGCGCATAATGCATTTTTCATTTGCGAGGCTCTGTAATATTGTTATCTCAGTGAGTCTCAATTGTAAACAATTTCTACACATTTTTTTCTCACTCAACTACTTTCTGTTTTTCTACATTCGTTTTTTTTTTTTTTTTTTTTACATAATTTAAGAAACAATTTACATGCACACCCATTCCTGTGCTGCATGATTATGGATACATTTAATTTCTGTGGATCATTAATCCCCACAGAGCATTAATGAACTAGAAATGCTACTGCAGGCAAAAAAAAAAACAAACTTAGGCGACAGTTTTCAAGGCTGTAGCGCATTTTAAATTAAGTAGTATTCCTGTCTTCCAGCACACATTTTTTTAAAAAGTCTATTTTTAAACTTTCCGGTCTTTTGCCAGAGTCGTGAAGCGATGATAAACAGATTCAGTAGATACATAATACTTCTGCAAATATGGATTAACACTGTCGTCGTTAAAAAATATAACCGTATTGACTTTACAATTAAAATTATGTATAGTTTTAAATGAAAATTATGCTGTGCCGTATTACTTTCCACATACAGAAAATGCCTCTTAATAACATTAAATTTAACATACCTCATAGGGTTGATATCCAAGCATCTCAAGCATCATTTATGGTGAACTGATATATCCAACGTAAGAACCGGCAATGTAAACTTTTCTATCTGACGTCTAAACTATGAAGGACTACAGCTCCTTCCGTCTTGGCTGCAGCAGAAGACTAAGCACAGACACATTCTGCTCATCTTTTAAAAGCCAAGAAAAGTAATTAGTTATGCATGTCAGGGAATCTCAGTAAATACAATGAGCCTTTTCAAATTTGTGTTGTTTTATGTAAAATGTGAATTTATTCCTTTATGGTGTATCACTTGATTTCAGGATGTGGTACTAACAGTTAGTGCCTTTGTTTTGCAGGACCACCTCTTTTAGTGAAACTTGCCTGGAGCTGTTACATTGCCCCATCCACTTTTTTAACCCTGTGGATACTTGGTGTGCGCTCTCAGTCCAACACAGCACAAAGAATACAGTCTAGTGCATCCTGGTTTGTCTGGAGCGTGCTTCCAGTCATGTCTTTAAATGACATTTGTAACCAACAACAGCAAACATACTTTAAATTATGCACAATGATGAATAACGGTCTGTAATTCATTTTAAAAATGATGCATTTGTTCTGCTTAAGCCCAAAGGATTTGGGTTCATTAACGGAGCTGAGGAGGTCACAGGCAACAGATGAACTCTCTCTGACATTTCCTCTGCTGCTGCCCCTTCAGTTTGCACACTGCGCTCAATAATCAAAATGTTATGGCTACTCAAATGATATATGTATATATATATATATAAACATATGTACAACAACAACAACAACTTATTTCATTTGGAACAAAAAATGCATTGGCTTGTTCTAAACTGAAGCGTGAACATTCAAAAATCGATGAAAACTTCCTGTTAATAAGAAATAAAACACAATTATAACACAATCTGCCCAAACAAAGTTCACACGAGCAGGTTTGTAGCACGGAATAAAACACTTAAATGCTGAACGTGGTCCCGGCGTATTATGAAAGAGTAAACTGCATCAGTTTACGAGTTTTCACACTTGTCACCTGTCGTCTCTTTGTGCTTTTCTCTCCGTACTTTTCATGTCACACAGCCAGTTCATTGATTCGATCTTTATGAGACAGTAAAAACGTTCCGTCTCTTCACAGAACAGACACTATTTTTCTGTGCTCAGACACAACATTGTTCTGCAGGAGACAGTCATGTGAGCGGCATTAGCATATATCCCGCAGGTACGACTGAGATCACCTTAGGCTGTAAATCATCATCAGAGGGTTGTTAAAGGTCGCATCATTTGCAGTACGTCAATGAGTCATTACGAGGTACCATATCAGGCTCTGGGCAAAAGTGTAAATGAATTAGATTAGTTAGTGTCTGTCACTAATAGAATCCTTTGTGCTCATGATGGTAAAACTAGTGTGATGTTATGAGTGGTAACAGCGAATAGCATCTGAAGGATCATTTCCACTGTTAAACCGGCTTTAGATCAGATCGTTAAGAGTTAGCCCGCTTCATACATCATCACCAGCACTTGATCTTTAATTCTGTCAAATTGATATTTTAAGATTACGTTATTAAAAACTTATATCAACGAGAAAATCCAGGGGTACAATGTGACATATAAGATCCAATTCAGGGAAATTATTTGGTGGTTGACAATAAGCAGGCTTTCATAAATATGGACCAATGTATAATAATACCCTGACAAATGTCGCCTTTTATTTTAAATATTGCTTACCCTATAAAACAAGTGATGTTAATCCTGAAAATGAACAGAATACATGTATGTTCAGGGCAGCAGAGTAATAAGTATCCTCATTCAGATGGACACACTTGATTCTTATTAGCAACCCTATTATTTACACTAATTTGCATAACTGGTGTGTTAAGAAACCGTTAACACTAGTTAACAATGCAATTTATCAGCTTAGTTGTGGTTTGAATTCCTTTTGGTTTTTAAAGACCGTAAATCTGATTCTGGTATGAGTTGAAAATAACAGGATGGAGGCAATACAATACATATGAGGTAGAAATGTAGTAAAAGTCTTACATTTCAGTTGTTTGAATGTGACTCTTTAGGATATTCTTAAATATGACATTTTTTACCCAAGAGTTTTAAAGCAAGGATGCGCTGATATATCAGCCAGCACCGGCTGATAGCCGCCTTGTTGACGCCGTCGGCATCGACAAATGAGGTGACATTCACCGACGGCAGCGGCCAATGATAACCTGTTGGCTGTTTCATAAATTGTACGATTTATTCAAAGACAGTGCGATGGGGAGCTAAAAGACTTCAAAACATTTCAGTTATTTCTATAATCAAGATGTCTTGGTTTCTCTGGAACAAACGGGGACTAAGTAACAGCAAAAGCAAAATAAATAAAAGGAAAATAAAATTGGTCTAGGCCCAGGATTTCACAATTGGTGCCTCCTTAGTTTAAAGTCACCTGCCTTCAATAAGGTCACATCTGACTGAACCAAAATCATAGACCAAATACAAAAACATGATCAGACAACAGCATTAAGGGACGTATATTATAGTGGTTAAATGAGAGGAAACAAAGTCTCAGTAGTGTGGTTCCCGCCGTAGCTGTAATCTTAAGACCCTCCCTCCCCCTCTGACCTGGAGGATTTTACTGCGTGAGCTTTCCTCCCTGTGTTTCAATCCTTTAATTACACATGATTTTTAGAAAAAGAGCCAGCATTGGATCTCATTATTATCATTATTATTATTATTATTATTATTTAGCCTGCTTTACATGCAGAAAAAGTTTAAATGTTAATGAATTCAGATTTGTACAAGTTTGTTTCTCACATGAATAAAACATAAAGCTACACAGATTGAACACCTGACACCGACGCTATTTTTAGAGTAATATTTCTACTCCTAAGAATAACTGCTAATTTTAATAAATATTAAATGATTAGACAATCGAAAACGTAATAACCAACACGTTCTTTTTGTAATCCCTTAATTGTTTAGATGACTGTTCAAACAACACTGACATTTGCTTCTCATTAATGATGATTTGCCCAATTTTCTTTCCCTTTTTTTTTTTTTTTTTGTAATCTGAGCTTCTGAAACATTTTTAGCTTTACACACGTTACACACATTATTTGTTTTATCTCTGTATGCCAGAGACAATACGTTTGGCTTGTGAGCCTTATAATGAAAAAGAAAAATGAAACGTGTCCAGTAAATCAAAAGAAAAGGATAAAGGCTAAAAGCTATGTCTTTTCTCTGCTTTCCTGTCCTGCTAATCATCCTGCGACCCCCTCCCCCTCTCAAAACGGCTGTATACATACATAGTACACAGTGCAACGCGATTTTTTTGTTACACACAGACCAACTAAATGTCTCTCTCTCTCTCTGTGTGTCCTCAACTCATGTATATTCACACGTCCACAGAACTCATAGCTGTCATTGTTCCTTCGGTGCCTAAATATAGAAACAAACATACGGGACAAAGGATTACTGTAGACGTCCAATACAAACTGTATCTCTGGTTCTCAAACACCCGTGCAGCACATGCGCAATACATGCAAATTGTCTGTCCACTGCCTAAATCGGACACAAAGAGGTCATTAAGGGCACCGAGTCCACAAGACACAGGAAACTGCATCTCAGTGAAAATACTTATGAAATGGCCAATAAAAACTATCAGAGTGAGCATTAGTATCACAGGATTTTGGTCTTTAAAAGTCAGGGTCTTTCTGTACTAAATATTTGCTGTCATCTTCTGAAAAGTAATGATTTAGAGGTGGTGACAAAGGAAGTCATGTCTACTTGGGAAATGTGTCATGAATCAATTTGTAAATGATTTCTTTCAATTATCAGCAGTATTGCTTCTTGGGGATTTACAGTTGAGTTAAATGCATCATTTTCAGTTTGTCTTTACATGAGGATCGGTTGCTTTTTCGGCTTGTTTTGTCCCCAGGCTCTTCCTAAATTATCACAGATAATTAGATGATCTCACTGGTCTGAGTTCACTGGAGCCCCCTGGGGGCCACAGACCTCAGGCTGGAACGTCCCATCCTCGTCACTACATACTGTAGCTTTTGTTATGATGAACTGGTCTCATGAAGAGGTGTCTGTTTTAAAGACCCGGGAGAGTGATAAATAGTGCTTTTCATGGTGTATTTAGAAGTGGACACATCTTCTACAGCGTAGAAGCGTTGTCATTTTATGTATAGAATGGATAAGAAGCGCAAACATAATGCTGTTCATGACAGAGACAGTAACGCAACAGAATGTGATCAGTTTGTTGACCGTATGAAAGAAAAACAGAGGAAATGATTTTTACGGAGCTTGGCCTCAGAAGTACTTTGCTCTTTCCTCTTCGCTTTCAAAACAAACAAAAAAAACACGCAGTTTGGAAACACGGCATCAACTGCGAACTCACTCTGCGTCTTGTAACCACAGCAAACAAGATAGCTTGTTGTTTATCTGCTCGTTTTTAGCCATCAACAGCCCTGAGGGCAACATTACCAACCAACATTACCCCTCAGAAACACTCCAAGAGACATGCAAACAAGGCTTCCTGTTGTACTGAGTCATCACAGAGAGGGCGAAGGGTGAGAGCAGAATGACAAACACGGATTTGTATTTTTTTTTTTTTTTTTTTTTTTGACTCGCACGCTGTAGACATACCATGATGGCCCTACCAGGATACATTAACAAGAATGCCCCATTTGCTATGCAGACTAGAAGAATAGTCCACTTTGTCTCACAGTTAAGCTGCTAACGTGCTATGTGGAGTATGTAGACAACAACTGTTATGCTAATGTTGACGAGCTACATCAGAGGGAGCTTTGACTAACTGTGGTCTTCTCCACCTCTGAGGTACTGTCACGCAATTATGCTAAAATCTGGCAAATTACGGATGAAAAACAACCCTTGTTTCTTTAAACAACAAATGTCACATTCAGTAAGCATGAAGCCGTAGAAGACTGGTTTTAACACTGCGGTGGAGAATAGCATATTCAGTGTACACAATGTCCATTAATTATAAGTTATCTTAACTGCATTTAGAGCAATGCTGTTCCCTTAATATAATGGCGTAACTGCGGCCAGTTTGCCGTTTAGTTCAGACTTTATATTTAAGCACAAATATAAGGAATAGTGTGTTAAATGTCTTGTTGCATAACTAAAATGAATTAATTGTGTGGCATCTTTCCGTTCTGATGTATACCGGTCACGAGCTCCAGCGACTAGCTATGTAATCCAAAAGAAATGGACATTTTGTACAGGGTTAAAGACTACTTTGTTCTTTTCATGGCACCGTAAATCCTTTCAAAAATGATCTAGAAATCATTTTTTAACCCTTTTAGGAAGTTATCCTACATAAATTTCAAAGCAGTGTTTTTTTTCTCTTAAATATGCCATGGAATGAAAGCAGTGGGAGCTAATTACTAGCATTCTTCACTGAATTAGCGTTCGGTGTGTGGTAAGGCTGTGCTCGCCTTTGTCTTGATCCCTAAACTGATCCCTTACTTATTCCCCAGAAGGTCAGAGGTCACTTGGTTAATTAAGGGTCCAATCAGTCTTTAGATAAACTCATCTGAGCTTAATGTTTGCACTTTTTGAGGTCCAGCAGCTCTGCCTGGTACCCCTGAGCTTTGTGTGGACTCTAATCTATCCACAGACAGGGGAGCAGGTTAACCCAGCTCAACAGCGCCAAGCTGGAACGGCCTTTTCATTTGAGGACTTCAGTCAATGAAGAATGTCTGTAAGCTCTCGCCAAACCAGAGAAATTACTCTAACTTAATGTATTGTACACAGGCTGAGGGTTCAGGGTGGGGGCTTGTTAAACCTCTCAAAGAGCAGCAGATTATGGAGAGTAAGTAATGTTTATGCTGCATGAAGAGGGCAACGTTTTCAATGGATATACTGTATTTGTCCTTCGCTGCTGGCCCATGCCACACACATCCAGGGTGATGAAAGTTTAGCTGAGCAAGTAACCATGAAATACATGGATTCTGTTCAACAAAGATTACCCAATAGCCACGCCATTTTACACATGCTCATGAGAGGTGATACAAATCAAACTTTTATCCACACCTCAATCTTCTAAACAACTGCAAACAAATTACGGTAAGAAGCATCTTACTGAGTGCAAACTTTTCTAACAGCAAACAACAACTTTTATCACCAAAAAAAAGAACACGCTTTCATACTGCCTTTTCTAAACTTTTTGCCAGCTTTCTACATCTGTTACGATCACAGAAGGTTCAGTGGGATTATTGCAAGATTTCCAAAGGAGTCACATTTTGTTTTTTTGTGGAAAGACTTGCATCTATAATCAACAAAATCAGTGACAAAACCAAAAGCTTACTTTGTGTCTTTGCAAAATCTAAAAAAGGCATGCGATGTAAATACAGTACCTACGTAAACTCCTGATGGGAAAATAAAGCTCCTCGACAACTAAATCCACACACACACGTTTCCTTCACTTTTGCACAGAGGTAAAAACAGAATTTTCCGAGGAGGTACAACCACTGCATTGAAATTGGAACAATTCACCAAAATGTTTTGCCAAAAACACTCTTAAGTCCTTAAAATGCTGTAATCAGACATTATTTTAAATCAGTAAATTGAGACAAATGAAATGAGAGATATGCAAAAACAAGGCATACGAGTTAGACTCACAGAAAGGTATGCACACCTCCACAAGACACAGCACAACGTGTTTTCTGTCAATATTTCAAAGATTACTGCCTCCCTTAAACCACATGCAGAAGAAAAAGAGGAAAAAAGAAAACTTACCAAACTGCTTAGCTTTAGTGCACCTTTGAACACAACAGTCTCTACTCGTACAGAAAATACTTAACAGTCTCCTGTCCCTCGGACTGCCAGAGAATCAAAGCTATGAAAAGATGTGAATGTAGCTGAGCAAATAGGATTAAAGATGGCTAAATCCAAATGGCTGGAAGCACAGCATGCATTAAAGAGGAATTCTCTCAGGAAAGATAATCCCTATGTACGCATTTTAACACACTTCACTCACTCCTGAGTTTTTTTTTTTTTTTTTTTTACACACAGTCATAGTAAAACCACAATTGCCTGACTGTCCACGCGAGTCAATAAAATCTATAAATACGGCTCTGCCAGGACCACTCAGACTGCAACAATGACACACACAGCTTCTTTATCCAGCAGTGGAAACTTTATAAATATACTGTAATAACTTTGACAGCCTGTTAATCATACATGATGACACATTTCTCTCATCAGAAACCAGAACCACGGCTGCTTACCTTCAGCACCTCCATTGGCACCTGGGCAGCAGGCGGTAAACTGGCCGGCACACTGACATTAATGGCAGGGGTCTGGGCCGCTGTGGTTTGTGGGTACTGGGAGGCCTGTTGTCTCTGCTGCTCCCGCCGCTCCTGCTCTTGAAGCTGCTCCCGCATCAGCTGCTGCCGCAGCAGGATCCGTGATGTCATGGACGAGGAGCTCAGCGGGGGCTTCGAGGAGCCATGCTGGTCCGACGGGCTGCTGTGGAGGGAAGGAGGTTGGCAGATGCATGAGCAGAGAGAAGGAATATAGAGAGGGAGAGCAGGGGGATTGGAAAAGTAAGGTGAAGAGACAGAAAGTGATAACAGAGAGAGGGTAGACAGAGGTCAGATGAGGAAAGAGAGGTCAAGCAAAAGAGACGGGAGTGGAGGAAGATTAGCAGGAGACGAGAAGAGGAAAGTTAGGAGAAGATGGAGTAAAAAGGTTAATAAGATGAAAGGAGAATGACTGAAAAGACAGAGATCAAAAGGAAAATTTGAGTGGTGATTTGACTTTTAATTCTCATAAAAATAAACACTAAAAATGAAGTGCCTTTGGTATCAAGGCATCAATTCGCATTTAAATATGAAGTTGCCAATGTGTTTCTGATGAGCTAGGAAGCAAAAGCAGATGCACTCACAAAGCCTTTTTGAAACAGACTTATATGTAACAGAAAGAGGAACGTTTTTCTTAAATGGCTGTTTCATTTTTCCCACTCTCTTAATTTAGACGGCTACTCCCCAGACAGAGTGCTGCAGTCCTAAAATAGAGAGACTCTGCTGAAGCAGAAGTTGTCGGGATGAAGCCTTCATCGAGTGAGTGATCCTTTTGATAAAACTCAGTAAAACGTCTAGCCAATCCAGCTGTGCAGTAATCGCACTAATTAGCCAGTGCAGTCAAACACAGCTTCGGTCTACAGCGTATTCAGTGGGTGTTGAGCCCTCAGCATACCATAATTCTCCCCCCAGCACTGCATATAATCTCATTGTCTGATACCACACCCAATGAACCCTGTACAAGAGCAAAAACACGCCGCAACATAAAATAAAAGGTCTGGTGCAGAATAGATCATTGTTTATGCGATCTAGACCAAGAGAAATAGTTGATTATTGAATTATACTTGAAGAACAAAGACTTTTAATAGAGTTGAACTGTGGTGTGGTCTCTAAAAATGCCACAGTAGTTTGGGTCTCTCAATCCGACAGCTATTTTTGTCAAGTTCCTTTGTACTTCACCCAATACAAAGAATCAGAATTACTGTTCATATGCATAATTACTCCGTCTGAGTGACTTAGGGTACTTGTGCTTCCTTTCATCCCAGAAATTTCAAACAAAAGTCACTGGATTTAATATTAAAACTATTTTTTGTCCCTTTCCGCTGCCAGAACTGAATGCTTTGATTTTTCCTTTTTTTAATCTACTTCACTGCTTGAGTTAGAGAACAATATTTGAGAATAATAGTTTGATTTCCTTTTCATTTCTGTGGTTATGAAAGCCAAAATTGTGTTGTATTTTTATTCATTACAGATAACATTACCATAGAAAGAAAAAAAAAAACTGAATAAATGCTGAAAGCGATTTTCCAACTGTGGCATGTAATCGTATTTTAGATGCAGCAATAGTTTTTTAACTAGAAAGATACACACATACACACGTTATGTTTTCATCTTTTTAGGGAACATTATACTGACCTGTAGAGACTTTTATCTAAATTATCTTCTTAGTGTTTTCTTCGCTACGTCTTTAGTGTTACAGTTTGACTTGGAAATAAGTTTGGAAATGACTGATTACGACTGCACAGCCTTTCAGGCAACTTGAGCAAAAACACATTATCACCTCAAGCCCAGCATCATCATGAAGGCGCAGCGGCAGCGCTGGCAGACAGAAGAGAGAATACATTGGTTTCTGTCTCCCCGTCAACATGACAATGTGAGAGAAAACAATGACACACTTTAGTCTGAGAACTCCACAATGGCTACAAAAATAGACACAGCTTTTCTAATCTGCTTGACACTGGTACTTCGATTGCATGCATAGCATACTAAAGCTACAGTATACCGCATTAAATAGAATTAAATATGGAGATGCAGGAAAGTGATTTAACAGATGTCCTCCCTTCACGACAGCATCACACTACACCTGTGGTCTGTGGAAACCTATACACATTAGAGCAAACACTAGATTATTGCAGACACCTAATTCACAGTAAAATTCCCCAAAAAATGCTTAAAAACATGCAGTCATTTTATTTCATGACGCTTCCTACTGACAGTTTAAATTACCGTAATGTCAACACACCCCACATCTTGGGAAGTAAAACAAATTTGAACCAAAGCTTTAAACTGAACTAAACCGTGGATACTTTTGGTAACAGTGTTTATTTACAGGTTTTCTGTTTGACTTGATTAACCAGTTGGTAATTTACTTATTTATTAATATTTTGTGACAGATTAACAGAACATATGAGAGAGAGTAATATATACTATATATATATATATATATATATACGTATATATATATATATATATATATATACGTATATATATATTACAGACATCATTGCCCTCAGGTGGACAAACTGTGTAAAAGCAGCATTGTTTCCTACATTAGAAACTTTTTTTTTACAATTAATGTTTCTGTTATTTATTTTGCTAAGCTGAAAGAAATCAGCTGTTGATATTGTAAGACCAATAAAAATAATTCACACAAACTGCTAAATATCAACCGAAATAAAGGCCTGTAGTTGAAAAGGTCACAATTGAGTAATTATAGACAGTTAATCCTGATGTGTTCCCAAACAAAGGAGTTTTTCCCATAAATCTAGTGATAATTAGTAGAGATAAGTAGCGCACGAAAACATTCTTAATACATATCTGATTATCAGATTGTGTGTGTGTGAGTGTGTGGCCATGAATGACCAGAAGCCTCTTTACAAAGAAAAGCTCAGCGTCTTTCTCTCTGTTTCTTCCTTTTGATTGTTCTGTGGCTTTTTGCCAGACGGACCAGTGAAACACATAAAAAGCTCTTTTGTCCTTCTTAACTTTTTCTCTGTTGTGTGTGCACACCTCCTCTCATGTTTGTGTGTATCTCAAAGGAAGAAAAACAATGGCTGTACAGTCTTGTGGAGCCCCGCCCACCCAACTCATGATTCCTCTGATTCTGCTCACTCTGCTACTCCATCACAGTCCATTATTAGTTACACAGTCAGTGCCGAGGTTTTGCTGCAGGTTTTAATGACTGACCGACAGACATCAATCCAACAGGAAAATGAAGTATTAGCGCCCAGAAAGAAGAAAAGGTAAGCAACAATGTTCAGGAATAAAACACAGGGCAAGAGAAATAATATTTTCAAAAGAAAGTGCAGCACCACATACACTCCTGTTACTGAGCAGACAGGCTGCTGACTTCAGCTTTGTAGACCTAAGAACCTTTTTTGCATGTTAGAACAAATGTTGCGTGTCGGAAAAAACAGTAGATCAACCTCATATAAAAATATATTCAAGACAAATCACATTACATTACCTAAAATACTTCGATGTTGTTTCAAAAGACACGGAAGTTCACAGAGCTCTTCATACTGTGAGTTATAAACCAGTGACCAACTGCTTGTTAAAACTAAACCATTCAGCACAAAACATACTGCACGAGGAGAAACATGCTGATAGCTATGACTAAATATACTTCCCACCATGTGTCTGTGCATGCTGTCCTTCATTTGTACATATACTGTACACCAGAATAATCCATAATCGTGTCTTAATGCGTGCCAACAATATCACAGATGCTGAGGCACCATACTCACAGACAGTCAAATGAGCAGGGTCTGTACACTTGTACTCCTACAGCCTCCATATTTGTTTGTTTTTCCTGAAGGTGCACCTCCCGCCCTTGGAGCGCAGTGAAAGTCATGCTGGTGGTGCAGCGCTGAAAGTGTGTCACAGGGGGGAGGCTCCGGGGCCCGGCCTGGAATCTCCAATCGCCACACAGAGTCCCCAGCAGAGGACCAGCCCAGTCCGGGCGAACCTCATGTATGAGAGCAGAGGAGAGGGCAGGCAGCGGGTGGAAACACACTGTCTATTAAACCACACAGATACAGTTTCGCTCAGAGACACGTGTTAGCGCTGCTGGAGGACACCCTACAACCATGATAGAACAGCAATACAACGCTACACTACAGCGCTACTACTAGACAAAACAAGAAAACACTTTCAACCTCTGGACACTTCCAAAGCCAGCCTTGTAGACAATTAAAAAAAAAATCACAACTGCGTTCGGTGTTTTTGGGTATGCACCAATTTTTACTTAGATTATCACGTGTAGCGGAGGTCGACCGCTGGTGTTTTTTTATTTTTCACTTTGCTAGAAAAAAAGAGATAACTCTTGAACAGAGCATCCAAAGTAATAAACAACTACGACTTACTGAACATCAAACTCAAAATAATCAACCACTAGATCTGGAGCTGAACATCAAATTAACCATAGAAAGCTGTTTTTATCTTTTGAGTTATTTATTTCCCTCAAAGTCAGTATTTCCAGCCCAAACTTCTGCCGATTCAGTTCAAACAACTTTACTTCACCCAAGCAGATGTAGTTCAAATGTCAGAGGAAACACATTACGAGGCATGGGACGGGTTACAATAAATAGAGCAGTACATAAAAGCTCTCTAAAAATATCAGTAATTTAAAATGTGTATTGTCTGAGTTGAGCAGCCTAAGAGCAGAAAGAATAAAGGACTTGGAGCAACAATTAGTTCTGATCAAGGGCACATTATAACATCGACCCGAAGGCAGTAGAGAGAGAATGTGGTCTGGTTCCTATATATACCCATAGTTTGTAAAACATCCTATTGGCGCTGATAAATCGGCTAAAACACACCGGTCCTCAGTGCATCCGTCTAACACGTAGCACACATGCTACACACATAACGCAAACATTCAGTGCAGTTTTAATACACAGTTATATTAAATATGTGGGTTTTTTTTTTTACACTATTCCAAGACCTACAAATCACCCCCAAAATCCATACCGAAATGTAAGTTCTTGCAATTCTTCTACCTCACTGCTTTTTTCGTATAATTCACCATCCTCTTACAGCAAAAGAGACAGTGGTGTGCAATTAAAAATGGATCTCACAGACTGTAGCTAAAATGGGACTGCAGAGCACGAACGGTGAGAATGGACAAGCGCCTGCGAGATCTCACATGAAATAGCAGCCAAGAAACTGCACTACAGAAATACAGTTCTTGTGTTTCTCTCTAACAGGCTGCAGGTGTCTTAGTCGCAGAGCAGATCAGGCCGTGCTGGCAGACTACACAACCTCGCTGCTGGAATACAAGTCTGTGATTATGACCCTACATGACAGTATGTTGATTCACTCCCCTGCTGATCACAACACCCTGACATGCAGCAGCTGGCATCCTCCCCTGGAGTCAGTTACTAGCGAGTACATCAGTGATAATGGGAGACACCTGCATGCAAGTGTCAAGTCTAGACCATCAATTTTTAACCACGGAGAACGGAGCTCAACTGCGTGTGAGAATACGGATCGAAAAAACAAAGCGCCAACGCTGTGAAGCGCCGGAACTGGGGCGGGCCTGTTTTGTTCGAACAAATCCACGTAGGGCTGGGCAACATGGCCAAAGAAATGTTATCGTGATAAGTATTTTCATATCAGTCAGTATTGATGAGTGTCATAATAAATGTCACATCATTATTTCTTCAGAGTTTAAAGGCTGAGTGAAAGTTGGAGGAACCAGGTACTTATTTGTAAAAGATGCAATAAGACAAAAACACACCTGTAGTCTCTGATTTCTTCATTCAGTGCTTATTCCGTTCATTTTCTTTATTTAGATTTAATGTTGCTGAAGCCAGCGAACACCAGATGAAAACTACTTAAAAGACGATTGTTTGTGGTTTCATTACATACATTATTCCAGACCAATTCCAGTAACATCAAAGTGCTGCATACAGTATGAACATGAAGCCTGCAGGCCGAGTTAAAGGGCAACAGTCAACAGAGTTCAAAGTCAGACTGTTCGGGAGGACGTACTCGATCCTTTCCTGTTCATCACTGTTGTCGACTATATCATGGCTCATACAAACCAATCGCACTCTGCTTTCGTTATATATAAGGTTGACTCCTGAAGCTCTCCATCACCAGTGATACTGTCAGTGGGGACCATCCCAACGAGCGAGCAACGACCAGGGGGAAGAAGAACCACGTACTGGCAGTATATCACAGAAGCCAGGCTAATCTGAAAGCGAGTGGTTCAGACTCAAATGTATCCCCATAGAATGAATCCTGGGTGAGCCCCTAAATCTTCCTCTAGTGCCGACACATAAAACACATGAACGCAGCATCCCAAGCCTGCTTCAACAAGTCTTCTATAGTAGCCAGTAGAGATGTCGTTTCACTGGTAGTCCTTCACATATTATACAAATACAGTGTGACTGACGTCCAGATAAACCTTAGTGACTGACACACACACACACACGTATAAACAATGTAATAAAGTTGTATAACTAATTAAAAGTCTGTTTTTCAGGGGGCAGCAAACGCAACACCTGTAAAAAGACACCCATTAGCAACTTGTCCATATACTATGAAACAATTTTCTCCAAGAAGAAAAAAAAAATCTATTTAAATTTATAAAAAACTATAACATGAAAACATAATGTACATTCGCTCCAGTGCATTCTATTTCCCCTGCAAATTAGCGGCTCAGTAAAACTAGACAGGTTCAAACTGCCAGAGCAAAACAAAAGCTGTTAACACATCCAAAGAGATAATCAGGGTCTTTGCTGTGGTATTTCCAGGAAGCCAGGAATGGCTGGGATAACTTGAACTTGCTGAGTCTTATTTCTGTAATTAGGTTCTTTACCCTTCATAATTCCCTTCACTTGCTTTCGGCAGGACAGTGTGTTCTGCTCCTGCTCCCTCTCCTCCCTCTGTGCTCCGACCAGAATACAGAACATCCAAGGACAGCCAGGACGGCGATTTCATACACTTCTCTAAAGCGGTTTGAATGTGTCCACGTGGGTCTTTAAGTTCAATCAAATAAGGATGTAGCGGGAGCCAAAAAACAAACAGCTTTTAACACTGAGGGCAGATTGTTCTCGATTCCTTACACCCTAAAGGTGACAACACAAAGCGGCGTATTCTTACATTGTGAGGGACCGTGGTAACACGTCATGGTCCGAGACAGAAATATTCTCAATTTGAAAGAAACAGAAAAGACGTGAATAAGTCATTTTTGTTCAGCTTTAGCTCAAAAGCACAGACTGTTTCCACAATAATAACTGAGAAGGTGACCTGCTGGGTAAGTAAGATTTTAGTGTTATTGCACTTCCTTCCTGCCACCAACAGAGGATGACAAAGATCCCAATTTATTACTGATAAAACTCTATGGCAGAAAAGAAAACGCAACTAAAAAAAAAAAAAACATTCTGAGAAAGTTCCAAAGCAGAAATATAAGTTACACATGTGCTTCAAAAAGCCCCCAGAAAAGTTATGAAGCAACAAGCTGACCGTTACCCCTGAACAAGTATCAGTCTGTCACTGCAGTTGTAACACCTGTCTGTGTCACTTAACCTTTCACTCTGTCTTGGGCCATGGATGAAACTCTTTGGCCTCTGTGGCATCTCTTTCTGGGACATCCCTTGGGAACAACCTGCTCCGAGTACAAATTTAATGTCTCAACATCTGACGCAGCTTTCTGTTGCTTTCCCTTGGTACGTCTTCTCGTACAACAGACATTGGCATTGATCATTTTGTCTATTTTCTGGCAGTTGTTTCCTGACTTTAATCAGAATTTTGTTGATTCTGTTTAAGGCAATACTCCTGCACAATGTACTCACGTTGCCAGTATAATCATACAACTGAGAAGTTCGGCTTATTTTGATGAAAGACAAAAAGTTTTTTTTTTGTGGAAATCAATCTGGGGGGAATTTCTGCACCTCTACTGAAAAGTGTGAAAAACACACAACTTTAATAAAAAAAACAACAAAAAAAAAACACCTCATCCACTAGAAAGCGTACTTTATAGCTTTAAGCATGAATGTTAATGTGCCAAAAGCATTAGCGGTCTAAGTATGCTTGCAAAAGCTAATCTTTAAGTCTCAGTTTCAAATGTAACACATCCACTGCTAAATTTATACAGCTTATTTACACTGCATAGAAGACTAGTTTTACCGCCTGTCTCACATCTATATTAGGCACAAAAAGTCTGGCACGTCGTCTGTGGCAGCCGGAGTTCTCTGTCAAACTGATAAGGAGACAGCAAAAAAACAAATATATCTGCAAAAGCAAAGATGACATTTTGTTGCACATTGGATTTCAAATTTAGAAACAAAGCGCGAGCAGCCATGACAGGACATGAGACAAATCAAATAATCAATCAAGCTAATTATATCCTTTTTGAGCAACAACGTTTCACAACCAAGTCATCGTGACTGTTATTATGCTGGGTCATCGTCATGTGATGGGAAACCGAAGAGGAAGTGGGATACCTTCAATCGAAACAAGAGTTAAGACGACTTCACATAAACCAAAGCAAATGACGTTAAAATGAATTTATTTTCGATCCTCCGCGTCCAGCGCTGATTCTGAAGTTAAACTGGGAGCGAGAACAACTGCAGCAACCAGCGACAACGCAGCAACTGTTCAGATTCAGCCCGTGTATGCGTAACAGTGTAATGACATTTCACTAATGAAAAAATTGAAGAAATTGGTTTAAAAAAAAAATGCAGAAGTGGGTTAAAGGTTGGGACTCTCTGAGATGACGGTTTTTCTCTCTGAACCGATGTTTTGACTGATTTTGGAGAAAATGGGACAGACACACAGATCTGCAACAAAATGCCAAAAGCGAGAGAGAGAGGAAAAAAAACACATCCAAAGTCCACAAAACAGCAGCAGAAAGAGCACTGTGTAAAGACAGCAGCGTACTGTCTCGGACAACGACGCCATGGATTAGTACCTCTGAGCAATATAAGAGAGAAGCACACACACAAGATACACACTGCTTTAATATCACCATCATCATCATCATCATCATCGCAGAGACACAGCGATTGTTTCACAACTTCCCAGTTATATCGCTGCTATGAAAGTGTTTCATTATGTATGAAGTTGAGGGTTTCAGAATAATTCAGAAATAGACTTGGCAATTTGTTCCATAACTCTCTTATAACAGAAATACGTTGTTGCCTGTCTCTGCATGTGAGGCGCTGTGCGAGTCAAGTGAAAATAAACTCCATCCGCAAGGTTTTTCAATGAACAGGTCGCTCTGCGTATGAGAAAACACTCCCACTCCGCTGTCCTCCCAGCAAAAGGGTGAAAGGTCAGGTGAGACCACACAGACCTGACTCAGCTCAATGCTGATTGTTTGGAGAGGCCTCAATGTGCAACATCTGAAAATAGCTTTCTAATAAGTCACTACGAATGCTAGTTACTGTCCAAAGACACCACACAAACTCTGCACGCGTTTATTCTGTGAGAGGTAGAGCCGCAGCCACGGATCCTGCTGTCGACTGTTAAACTATTTTTGACTATCGTTTTGTTGTTTTTTTTTTTTTGAGTGAAAGTCCAATTCTCTGCTTCCAGCTTCTTACGTGTGAATCTTTTTCTGCCTTCTTTACTCCTCTCTGACAGTGAACTGAACTGTGGACGAAACAAGACGCGTTGACACACTTTTTCCACCATTTTCTCACAGTTTGTAACAACTGATCGATTAAATCAGGGGAAATAACCAACAGATTGACTGACAGTGGAAGGTAATCGTGCAAGCCCCGTTGAGGAGTTTTAGAGAAGTGTGAGATCTAGCTTCAATTAGGTTACAAATAGCTATTACTGCATACCAAATTAACACTTTAACTCAAGGCCAAATTGTGGGTTTACACTGTAACAGCTCTTTCGTGGTTCCTCGTTTGTACTACTGGTGTAAACAAATATCAACTAAGTCAATATTAACTGCATTCGTTTAATAAACTGTGAGAAGCAAACATGTTCACAGACAGAAAAAAAAAAAACCAACAAAAAAAAAAAACAAACAAAACAGTGACATGTTTGATCATTCAAGCAGCTCATGTGCAGTGGGTTACGTGCACTTTCCTAAGCGCGTCGTCAACCACGGCTATTTAGAAATCGTTGCGGGAGATTTTAAGGAGAATCCCGAAAAGAGCCGAGTCAGGTGAAGCGAATCCTTCCATCCACGGAGTCAGCACAACACTAGACAAACACCGAGCAGCATCTCGTCCGACTCTGACCCGTCTGCTCCTCTCCGAGCTAATATTTGAAGCTGATGTTGACAAGACAACACCCAAGTGTTGCATAACTTCATGCCAGCAGAATAACCGTAGCCTAAGGAATGACAGGCGAGTTAAATCCTACTCCAGACCTCAGCACCGCCCGGACCAGCTCCGGCGTCGGATCTGAAGAAGACTCGCACGTACGGACTCGGGACGACACTCGGAAAGTCCGCAGCCCAATTATCACCTTAACACCAAAACCGCTTCAACATGGGAAATAACTGTCCGCGGCCAAAACGACTGACCTGTTTTTCAAGGGTTGACTCTTCAGTTCGTAGTACGTTTTTGGTTCTTCTTGAAACTCCTCTTCGACCTCGAAGTCGGGAACTATTCCCGATTCGGACTGCATACTTGCAAGATGTCAACTTTAGGCAAGGTAAAACAGCAGGGGCAAAAAAAAAAAAACACAAAAAAAAAACAACAAGACGAGACGATATGTGTGTGTGTGTGTGCGTGTGTGTGTGTGTGTGGAGTGCCGCCGTAGTTCGCTCAGTACCAACCGCTGTAAACGCGAGCCGTGCGGGACCCAGAGCGGTGTAGTCCTCCGCAGCTGCGAGCACAGCGCCGCCGACGGACGGCAGGCGCGTCAGACACTACAACTCCCAGGATCCTCCTCGGCTTGTCAATGTCAGCACGGTTTTTATTGGCTGCTGAATCCGAGGGGGATTTTTTTTTTTTTTTTTTTTTTTTTTTTTTTTTTTTTTTTTT
>JAPQRN010000025.1:7927009-7965918 GCA_037367275.1 Coranthus polyacanthus | reverse complement strand
TTGATTTTTTTTTTGTAAACTGGCCTCCGCCCAAGCTGCGTCTGCATCCAGCTAAGGCCTGGCCGCTCAGTCAGTGAAAACAAGTCGCTGGTTAATACCATTCATCCGTCGCCGGTCAGAGCTCACTATGGTCTGGATCCAAGAGCAGACTCTTATTAAAAGATGACGTCTAGCCAAGGATGCATCTCCACCTGCGCTCTCCCTGGGGAGGTTTACCAGGTACAGCAGCTGCTTGGTTCACTCCAAGTGTTAGAAGTTGTGATCAGCCTCATTCTGTCACATGAGAAACTGCCGGATCTGTCCGATGTGCTTTTTTCAGCTTGTGAGAAGGTTTTGTAGTCAGGCTGGTTAACCTCAATCTGTCATTTTTAGTGGTTATTTGATTTATCAAGTGTACAGTATTGCTTACAGCGTCTTCCTGCAGGTCAGCCCGATTCTATCGCAAGAAACAATGTTTGAAGGGCATTGTGGTGTAAATGATCTGACAAATATTATTTCCTTTTTGTCTTGTGGCTTTGAGCGGCGGAGAGTCCGATGGAATGAATGTAAAGTCTAGTCCGAATATGATTATGAGTTTGTGGTTTAAAGTTCGGAACAGTTATGTGCTATAAAAAATACTGTATTTATTGCATTATATATATTATACACTAGTGTGGATATATTTCTTTGCTAGAATGCTGGAAGAAAAACATTCGCAGATAAGTAACTTGTAAAAGATTTAAAATACAAAAACCTCAAATCCTTCTTCTGGTTACTATAGTAACAAATCCTAGAAACAATGGCTTTCTTGTCATTAACAGGAATTAAGGGAATGTATTTACCGCACGTTCCTTTGCTCAGTTTGGTCATTAACAGTAAACGCTGCATACTGTGAAGAAAAGTGTGTTTTGTTTTTTTTGTTTTTTTTTTGTCTCAACTGCTTTTGTTGTTGAAAAAATGACCGTCGTGTTACAAATCCTAGAGGGCCTTGTGTGTAGCGTACTGCCATTGTGTTCAAAAAATTACCAGTTACCAGTACACAAGACCTGATGCCTTCGTCCCTTGTGATGATGAATAGCTTACAAATTGTGTCAGTAGCCTTGAACTTTTTCTTTTCTTTCACCCCGCAGATGACTGAAGGCAGACTGTGCCAAGTGCAGCTGCTGGATGACAGGAAGCTAGAGCTGCTGGTTCAGGTATAAACGCTCCTGATCTAAAAATAATGACAGAACACAGCTCTTTCTGTAATAGAATGATATGAGGGGTATATTTTCAGTTGGAATGTGTTACAAAATCTATGTACCAGGACAGTAGGAACGGCGTCTTCCTGTTTAACTTTGTTTAAATATGTGATTGGGAAGAAGATTATCTTAGGAGGCCCTTTCAGCATAATAACCCACAGGTTACAAGTTCAAGTCCTGGTAATAGTAACTGTTTCCACTAAATCCATAATCCAGGTTCATGCTGCTGTGGTGGAACTTTTAGTCTAATTTTTCTTTGCACAAAAGAGAATAACAGAATAAAAGAGAATCCCATAGTGTCTGTGACACATTTATCAAGGAAACGGTCTAATTTATTTTACTGTTGTTGATTTTTTTTACGATGATACGTTGGATTACAATCAGTTTAAGGGTAAAGCTAATTCTAAATGCTCTTCGGCAGCCTAAGCTTCTGTCATATGAACTCCTCGACTTGGTGTCCTCCCATTTCAACCTCAAAGAGAAGGAATTCTTTGGACTCGCATATTTTGATGACAAGTATGTACATTATGTTTATTTTTGTGTGCAATGTTTAGAATATTTACAGACGCGTGTTGAAAAACATCTTTCTGACTTTGATGCCTTCCTGGTTTTGCAGTGGTCAGTGCAAGTGGTTGCAGATGGATCGCAGAGTTCTTGAACATGACTTTTCAAAGAAGCCTGGGCCCATCGCGCTGAACTTCCTGGTCAGGTAACGCTCCGCATTCTTATACACAGTCTTTCCAGCAGGGAGCAGTCCTTACTGACGCTGAGTGTGACAACTTAAGGTTCAAGTCCACAGCTGGTGGACAAAAACCTGTGACTGTTTTTGGGGGATTTTTCAGACGTTTTGCACATTGCCATTCTCACTACCCACCCCTCTGATTTCACTCACTCCCTCATCTTGCTTACAAAAGCACAAAAAGCACAAACTGATGGTTTCACAACTTTTGAGCGGCAAAGTGAATTATTGTCTTGTTATAACCACATGTTAATGTTTATTCCCGTGCTTCTCTTTTTCATAGGTTCTATGTAGAAAGCATAACCCAGCTCAAGGACATCATAACTGTGGAGTTATTCTTCCTGAACGCAAAATCTGCTGTATACAGTGTGAGTGTTTAGATCTTGTTCTTCTGGGTTTAAATACAATAAAAAAAAAAATGATTGTACTTGTTGTTTCTCAGCAGCTCCCTGATGACTCACTGTCTCTGGACCCTTGCAACACCCCAGCTCTGCAGACAGTGGCTGCAGGGCACAGTTTTTGCACTCTGCTTGGCTGGAATGCAAAGCACAGTCTGAGAAACTTGATAAACATCACATTTTATTTTGAAAAAAAAAAAAAGCAAAGGTTATCGTTGTGTTAAAGAAAGCAGATTCTTTTGCTGAATTCTCCAAAGATCTGTTTCCCACAATATGATGGTTCTGCCATCTGCGTATTTTTATTGGTTTTTATCTGTCTTGCAGGGTGTTATAGAAGTAGAAAGTGAGAATGTCTTCAAATTAGCTGCCAATGCTTTGCAGGTTAGTGCTTTTAACAGCCTGCTTTGCATATATACATTTCTGCGTCTAAACTAACTCACAGCATGTAATCTAATGAAATGCTTTTTTGTCACTAGGAGGCCAAAGGAGACTACACAAGGTAAGAGCATATTATCAGTGAGGTAAGAGGTATTTAACAGCAGCAGGACAAGTTAATAGTGAGCTTTTAGCGAAGACATTCAATAGGTCACTTGTTTCACTGGAGTGCAGACAACAAAAATCAATAGCAGTGTTATGTGAGGCTTACCACAGAGTGCTGAGAAGCTTGCACCAGTCATCTAATGAATCTCATAGTGCTGATAGAAGCCAAGTGTTTCAGAGCAGAGACACCTTTACGCTGCAGAGAACGCCTCGCACTGTTTAACAGAGCTGCCTTTTGATATTCAACTCCGAGCGTGCAGGAGGACTACCACAGGCCTTTGTGCAGGTTACCACCTGGCTTTGACCAGCTGAAGAAGAAAACTCTTTAACAGTAGCAGTTACACCCTGGCCTTTGATCACACTTAAGATGCCGTGACTCACACATCATTTTAAAGACCAATCACTCCAACTCACTACTAATTTGTTTCAGAATATGTTTTAAGATTGTGCCCCCAGCTTCAAAACGATTTTTCTTTTCTCTTTCAGTGATGAAAACACCAGAGCTGACTTGAAGAAACTACCAACTCTTCCCACCAAAGTACTTAAGGAACACCCATCGCTTGCATACTGGTATGCTCATTTTAGAACTTGTTTTGTAAGCAATGCAGGCCAGTAGATTTCATCCTTTTTTTTTCACGGAGCAGTGCTGCATCTACACCATACAGACTGTCATTATCTGATCTGCTGTTGCAGTGAGGATCGTGTAATTGAATATTATAAACAACTGAAGGGAGTCTCGCGAGGACAGGCCATTGTGCAGTAAGTACTGAAAAGACCTTGTAATGAAAATTTGTTCAACACCAGTAATTAAACAAGGAATGTTATTAAGCTTTAAGTTCATTAATCTTTCTCTCACCTCCATTAGCCCCCTCCCTCACTCCCCCTTTCTCTCTGGCACTCCTTTTCTCATCATCTGATAGAAATCAATATCTCCCCCTTAGCCGCTGTCCAGTGGATCACTGTGATTCATAGATCAAATTCCCAGTCTTATCTTTTCACATTCTCGAGGTAAACCACATGCTGATGTTTCAAAAGCAGCTGGCGGTTTTAATAAAAAAATGTTTTTGTTCCAGGTATTTGACGCTAGTGGAATCGTTGCCCACGTATGGCGTGCATTATTACGAGGTTAAGGTAGGTCTTCTGTGATGATTCATATGAAATGACAGCTGTTGAACCTGAAACTAAGTCAGCTATAATGTTCAGCTGTGTGTTCTTACATGACAGGACAAACAAGGGATTCCGTGGTGGCTGGGAATCAGCTACAAGGGCATTGGCCAGTATGATCAGCAGGACAAATTAAAACCCCGAAAGGTAAACATTCCAGTTACCCTGCAGCTCACACTCTAAAATGGCTGCTGCTGTTTCTGTTTCAATAATGTGTGTGGACATGATAGCACAGGGCACGTGTAGGGATCGCTGTGCCTGGCGTGGTGATTCACCAGCTCTAATTCATGCATCATCTGTTTCACTCAAACAAAGGCTGGGCTTCAGCTGCAGTAGACGAGGCCAGACTTGAAAAATTGGAACAAATGTCAGTCTAAAGAGCTCTGGAGATATTTTAGCAAAATGATTTTTAAAAATTGGAGCAGCTTGCCATACTGAGACAAATGGGTTTTCTTGTGCTTGAAAATCAATCCCAGGGAATCATACATACAGTATGAACCTGCTTTTCTTGTTCCATTAGAGTTGTTCAAACCTGTGAGTGGATCAGTGAAACACCCTTGTGAGTGATGTGTCAGCTATGTTGTTCAAGGTGTGATTCCAGTATGTTCCTGTGCAGCACTTTAAAAAACAAAAAACAGAACAAAACATAACATAAGGACAATTAACTTTTTACTGGCATTGTCTTCCTGTTAAAGTCCGGTTACTGCTTGACAGGGTGCACCCGTCTGTGTCAGCTGTGCACAGCGGTGTGTTTTGTAGAGGAAAAGAGGCAGCGAGCTGCTGATGTCAAAGGGAAAGGGGCGGGATTTGGGCGGTGTCATGCATGTTCAGAGAATACCTGAGGAGACAAGTCAGGAGCCAACAGGAGACAGAACAAAGTATGTGTTTGTGTTGACAGCAAAGCTAGGGGAGATTTAACAACTTAAGAAACAGGACTCTAAAAGATCTGTTGTACTGTACCGGTAAGACTGAATACTGTCCCTGATACTTTAGAAGTTGTACTTTAAGGAGACCGAGCTTTGGTTCTTTATGGTTTTATTTGTAATAATGTTCAACTAATCATCAGTATTTGTCTTTTTTAGAAACGCTGGGTGGATGTTTTCCTGTCTGTTCCTTATGTTAACCGTGAAATAGCATTGAGATATTTCCTAAAGCATCCACATGTAATGTGATTTCCTGTGCGTTGTCTGTTTAGGTTTGAGGTTTGTCTTGTGTCTCATGCACATTGTGTCCAGACGCATTATGAGTCAATGACCCAGATGAGTTGCTCATATCTTGCTGTTGTCAGCGAGCACCTGGGTGAAATGGAGATGAATGCGAAGTGAGCCATGGAAAGTGTTGTATACCACGATGAGTCTGGAGTGTAATGTCCCCTTGTGCCATTCTTTTCTTTCTAACACCTGCGTTGTTGCAGACTTGGCATGCCACAGAGCCCAGACTTTAATGACAGTTCACGTTACAGTCTGGGTTTTTTTTAATGACTGTGGTTGAAGCAGGCTAGTCAAAACACCTGCTCTACTAATGTTTTTCTAATAGTTTATGTGATGTCAGTCATGATGGTCACAGTATTACACTTTATTCAAAATAACCGTGTAAGGGTTTGGGCCACTTTTCAGCTTGAAATGAAAAACCTTAGTATGGATTTCGACTAATTACATATTGTTATTTGTCATTTAACTTGCAGCTCTACCAGTGGAAGCAACTGGAAAACTTGTATTTCCGCGAGAAAAAATTTGCTGTAGAAGTTAATGATCCACACAGGTGAGCAGCAGGAGGGATTATTTTTAGAAGTGCGTGTCGTCCCTCCATTTGAGCATAACCCAACCTCTGATTTCTTCTTCGGTGTATCTCTTGCAACAGGAGAGCTGTAACTAAGCGCACCTTTGGGCAGACGGGCCTACTCATCCACACGTGGTATGCCAGCCACTCTCTGATCAAAACCATTTGGGTAATGGCTATCAGCCAGCACCAGTTCTACTTGGACAGAAAGCAAAGCAAAGTAAGTGTCTCAGTTCTGTTCCCTGTTTAAAAAAAAAATGGAGTTATCCTTCAGCTAATCTTTCATGAATGATCTCTTTTAATCGTTTAGGTTAAATTGGGAACAGCAAGAAGTTTGGAAGAAATCGCGATGGATCTCACGGAGCACGGAGGAGCGAAAATAAACAGACTGGGAGACGCAGGGCTGAAGAATAACTTTATAACTGCCAGCAATGGGAGCTTAGTATCTACAGGTGTGTTCTGTTATTTTACGGTAATTCATATAGCGAGTGCTTCTTAAGGTTATGTTTTTGTAGCAAGGATATGAAATGTAAACACTGTCCTGTTAGGGTATTAAAATGTAAACATGACAAGCCCATGGCGGTGTCACATATACAGTATCATATTATGGAAGTTATTTTTGGATACGAGGGGTATGTGCTGGCTCCAATAGCTTGATTATTGGTTTGCAGGTTCTGCCGATTCTGAAATGAGTGAAGAGCAGAAGAAAGAGAAGCTATCTGAGCTGAGAAAAAAAGAACAGGAGATCCAAGATATTCTGGCCAAGAAAACAAAAGAATTGAAAAAGATTTGCCTGAGAGAGGCGGTGAGAAATCATTTTGTACTGCGTCACTTCTTAACTGGCACTACATTTCCTTTACGTTTCTGTTAAACATTCATTCCACTGGAGTCCCATTATGAAATAATGTTGCTCTGGGGAAACTGTTAATTTCACCTAATTTAAGTGTCAAGAGGACTTGTTTTTTTTATTTTTTTTATTCAGGAGCTTACCGGCAAGCTGCCAAAAGAGTATCCTCTATCTTCAGGAGAAAGACCCCCACAGGTCAGACGACGCGTTGGCACTGCTTTCAAGTTAGATGACCTTTTCCCATACAATGAGGTCTGTATTAAGCAGGTGCTCTTTAATCCGACACAGCAGCCTTGTTTTCGTGTGTGTCTGAACATGTACGTTGTAAAATTTTGATTCCTTTCCAAGTGTTAGTACAGCAAACACAGCACACAGTACTTGTGATAGCAACTGATGTAAAGGCTTTGCAAGCAGTGATGGAATGTAACTAAGTACATTTACTCAAGTACTGTACTTAATTACAAATTTGAGGTATTTGTACTTTACTTGACTATTATACTATTTATACTTGTACTCCACTACATCTTAGAGGCAAATATTGTGCTTTTTCATTCATTTGTCTGACAGCTTTAGTTACTTTTCAGTAACTACACTGAGTAAACTTTTTCATGCACTTCCTGTTCAGTGAAAACCATGTATCTCCAAACGTGTTGATTTGAATGTTTGCGATGAACTGAAGGATGAAGAGTTCCTTTATGGATTAAGATTAATAAACTCTTTTAAAACCTCCTGGATTACCTGGAAAATGCATTGTCACAAAGCTGAAAACTGTTCTCTGAGCTCATGAAAAGTTGACTTTTTAGAGATAAGTGGTTCTCACAGGATGCTATGAACGTATGATGATCTTATAGAATATAATGCATTGCTGCAGATTAAACTAGTCAAAAGTTTCCCAGCGGTACAATGGGTAACATGTGTCACTAAAAACGTATTGTTATCTTTGGGGATGTGTTGCTTCTCTTTATGCAGGATCCCTTCCTGAGGAACCTAGAAAGCAGGTTTGCCCTGCAGCAGAAGATTGTAGAGGCAGCTAAGAAGCTCGCAAATGAGTCAGAACTGTGTAAAACGGTCAAGAAGAAGAGAAGGAGAAACTGTTTGGATGCCATGCACAAACTGCAGCAGATAGAGGATGAGATGAACCAATACAGAATCAAGAAGGGAAAAAAGCCTACCCAGCGAGCCTCTATGATCATTGCAGGTATGATGCAGGTTGACCTGTCTTATGGCATTGATCGTACCCTCACAGCAAAGACTGATTTCTTCTTCTGTCTTTTTTTTCTCCAGATGAACTCGTTCACTCAGACTGTGGTTCACTGTCTAGTCTCCCCCTGGATGATGGTGAGTCAGACATCACACAGTCTGGTGTTATAAAATCATGAATTGTTACATTGATCGCTCCCTTTTTAGTTCTATTTATAAAACTTTGTGTCAGTATTTTTACCCTGGGTTGCCTTTGTATTCAGATGATTCAGACAGTGCCAGTCAGAGGCCACGTTCACGGTCGGTTCAAGGTTCCCCTCAGCTCAGTCCGATGAGATCGCTGGGGGCAGAATATGATGTAGAGAGACAGGGGTCACCAAGGGAAAACCACCATAACAAGAACCACAAAAGGTGGGAAAAACACACCTATCCCTTGTGTGCTTTTTTTTTTTTTTTTTGTTAGTGTTGTTGTTGTAGCCAAAACCTTTTTAATTTGCGGAGTAACTTGTTCCACAACTTTTGATTTTAATTGAAAAGCAATGATATCATGTTTTGGCAGAGCTCATATTATTTGCCATGTCATGTCTGCAGCCTCATTTCCTTTCTTCACATCTCATCCGTTATTTTTTTTGGTCGTCTCCTAATACCACACCCTTTTAGATTAGCTCTTGAGGGCCAGGAGGCTTCCCACTACTACCAGAATCCAAGAGAGGTCTCCTCCACCCACAGTAGCCCCTATAAAACTCTTCCCAGACCTCCTAGAGATCCACGCAGCATGCCTCCCACCCCGGTCATGACCCGCAATGCCTACAGCAGCAGCCAGCTCAGGTGTGATCTCTGCTCCACAGCCTTGCCAAACCAATATCTCACCTCTAACAAGTCCTCTTCCTGCTTCTCTTTAAACCCAACCCCTTACTGAACCATCCAAAATGCTAACCTTTCTTTTTAACTAACAAATCCATAAATATTTTACCATAATTTAATCTTTTTTGGGGCACTTTAATATGATAAGTTCTCTCCCTTGTTCAGGTCAGAGGGGTCTCCTCATTGCTTTAGGCATCGCAGCGGCAGTCTGGAGTCACAACCCCGGCTAAGAAAAGACACAGACTCAGAAAAGCCCGTCTTTATCTTGTCACCAGCCCATCGCAGCAACAGCACAGAGGTGCTAGAGGATTGCTCCTCGTACACAAGTCAGTCCAGTCTGGACTTCTGCGGGGCAGCCAACTCCCACTACAGTACACTGGACTCCCGACACTCAACCATGCACCGCCTCCACAGGAAGGTAGAAGTGTACGGAAACACCGGGAGCATGCCCAACTTGGTTCAGCATCACTCTGGTTGTAGTTATACATGTGATTCCTCAGCACACTATGCACCCAGTGCCTACTATGTATCTGGCTACCCCTGTCCAGACATGGAGCCTTACGCTAACGGTGCCTACGTGTATGAGAACGAGGTCGAAGGCCACTACAACCTCAATCCTTCCTATCAGATCAATGGGTACCATGGACATGACAGATACAGGCATTACAGCAGTGACCATGCAGACGGCCTTTCCCAGAATCCCTACGCGACCGTGAGGCCTCCGCGGAGCAGGGAAGGGCCCCGAAATGAGCTGCTGGCCAAGAACATGCAGAAGGCCCTAGTTGCGGAGCATCTGAGAGGCTGGTACCACCGGAGCAGAGGCCACAGGGACGGAGGGAGGGGAATGCTGGCCACATATGACTACGACAATGGATCCCAACTCAGCCTGGGCTACCAGACGATGCCAGCAGCCTTCAGCCACTCCAGCCGAACCACGTCTTTCTCCTCAGGTGAGGAATTGTCGTTTAGCAGCTTGGAAAAATTGTGTCAGACTTACTGGTGTAGTTTCTAGGCAGTGAGGTTTACTCTCACTGATAGGCATCCCTGTCTACAAGGATTTTATTTCTATATATAACAGACTCACTGAACGTTTTACTCCATCCACAGTAAAAAGCTGTAGACAGTTTAACGTATGTCTGTTTCAGTGGAGTGGTGCCACATGCTGTGCGTGAAGGTTTTTCATGCCGCCTAGAACAAAGTCGAGGAAGGAAGTAGCCTCAGTTTGTGAAGTTCTTTTTATAGAGTCAGCAAAGACTCTGATCTGGATGAAAAACATGAGGAAAAAGATTTATGTTTGCTTTCATGTTCACATTATAAAAATCAAACAAGAAGGCTGCTGCCAGTCACAGTCTCATTTGAGTAAGGAAAACAAGTTTTTTGTTCAATGGATGGAATATTTTTAACTGAGATGATTTAAAGAGTCTTTCTTGATTGTGGAAAATAGCTTCAGAGCGACTGGATGTACTGGTCATCCAAAACTAGAGATCGAAAGAAATCTGAACACCTTGAATTTTTTCGAAAATTGATATGTATAAGTCATGATTATTACATTATCACAATTATTTGAGCTTACGTAACCATGCAATTATTTTGCTTGCTTGTGATAATCGTCTCCATTCACCTGTGAAACGTCATATTTCAGCACTATCATTTTCCGCTGTTTGGTCGTTCTTTGATTGCTGTTTTTTCAATGACATAATCTGCTTCATTTTGATGCACTTAACTTCTATTGTTACCAGTCATTATCAGTAATTTATTTGTATATTTAACTTATTCATGTCAAATCTGTCTTGTTCAAGGCGAACAGCAATACAGTTTTTATTTATGCGTTCCAGTGTCAATAAATGTGTATAAATAAACTATTGTTAGGCGTATACTACACAAAGCGCCATAAAATGAACAGAAGGGGACAAAATGTTAATTTCAGTTATTTGTATGACAATTAATCGTCAACTAAAATTTCCTTCATTAGTTCAGTCGTGGCAAACTTAGCAATATGTATGATTGAATATTCAGATATTTGTCCAAAAAATATTTACCTTCAAAACTGAGCTCAACTCAAACTCCAACTGTAATGACATATTGCCATAATACGGGGGAAAGGTGATTTGTTTTTTGCACCGCTGACGTAAGAGTGTTTCCAATAACAACAATTACTACTGAGTTACACTGCAGCTTTAGTTGAGCGTTTTTTGCGTCTTGTTTGCAGTGTCCTCAGTGGAAAGCACAGGGAACTGGCGCAACCAGCTGGCAGTGGGCCTGACAGAGTTTGATACACCCGACACACCTCAGTACCCTCAAGGTGCACCTACGTCTCCGTACAATCGCAGCCCCTCCCACAGCAGGTGAGTGCGGACGTATTACAAATCTCCACAGGGAAGCTGTTGATGAAAGAGGATATGAGTCAAAATTTTTAGAATAATTACAGATGGCGGTTTCTGTGTACAGTATGCTCAGTGGCAGGTACAGACATCGATGCCACTCCTTCTTCCGTCCCTGGATGAAACATGAAGTCATATTCTCTACATTTGCCAGAAAATAGTTTCATCTTCTGCTTGTGTTCTTTTGTGTGTTCCTTTAACTATTTACATTATCTCATAAAATGTGTAAATGCTCGGATCTCCTTTCTCTCCCCCTTCCTTCTGACTCGTGATTAATGCTCATATGTTCAGATTCTACTCTACATTTGTCAGAAAATAGGTTTCATCTTCTGATTGCATTCTTCTTGTATGTTCTGAAACTATTTACTTCTAACATATATAATCGTTAGGATCTCTTTTCTTTCCTCCTGACTCATGATTAATGCTCATGTGTGCAGATTTTCTCCAGAAAGCAAAGTGTCCAAGTCTGACACAATGCCTAAAAAATCAGAGTCAGTTGAGGTGGTTGGTGCTGAGGCCACTAGTACAGATGAACCTTCAGACAACCACTCTAGCACTTAAGGGTGAGACCAAAACCAAGTGGGCTGTTTATGTCGTTGTTGCCAGTCATCTCCACTTTGACTTTTCATTTTCATCGGTGTACCACTTCTTTATGTCTTATTTAATGAGATCAAACCTACAGTATGTGATTTCGTATCCACATTTTTACATTGTGGTGTGCAGATTTCTTTTCAGGCATCTTTTTTTTTTTTGAATATTTCTTACATACATAATGCAGTGTGTGTAAAAAGTGTTTAGAGTGATTAGAAAGTTTTCCATTTTCCCCCATGAATCACAAGACATGTTGGGCACGTTTTTAAAAAAAACAAACAAAAGGGACATATTTTCTGTGTTACGTCTCCATTTCTACTTTTTGATTTCTATCATTGCATTCCCTAATCTTCAAACGCTCGAGCAGCAGTATATGTGACATGTTCTTGTGCTCCTGTCTGTACAGATTTTACCTGGATGGAGGCTACATGAGCATCCACTGAAGAGGACCAAACCAAACTTTGGCACAAATAAAGCCGTGGCCAGCAGCACATGAAGGGGATGAAGTTAAAAATACTCTGTATGCTTACATTTTGTTTTGCTGCCATAAATAACTTGTCCTGGGCGATGCTCTGTCCGTCAGGTTGGGGCAGAGTCTAGGTGTACACTGAGGTTAAAGTAACCTCTGAACACAGTGATGACACTCTTGAATGACTTTCCCATGTGCCTTGGATTGGATGAATTGTATAGGCAGATGAGAATGTGTCAAGGAGTTACAGATGTTGCACAACCTCGCAGGATTCAAAACCCTATGTGTATCAAGATGGAAAAAAAAGGCAACGTACATTTTTACTAAATCCAACTTCATGTATTTTAACAGGAACAAGCTACTGCCTCATATAAAACAGTAGGTTATAGAATAAAAGTTACTTTCACCATTTTCATCTCAGTACAGTACTGTATGTAATAATCTTAAATATAAGATCCCAGTGTTACATGACAAAAGCTGAATGGATCACTCATTAGATTAGACTGTGTATTTGATAAATTTCCATTTCTTCTTTTCTCTAAACTTTGAATCAGAATGTATTATGTCGATATTGTTTATAGAACCATTTGTCTTTGTTGGTGCCGTAATGTGTTTTCAAATGCATGTGGAGAAAATGGATTTTTGATAAGGACTTCAGTCTTTTTTATATTTTAACAGAACACCACTGCCGTAAGAGAGCATATCCACGTCTCCTTTGTTTCCTCACATACGTGTACAGTCAGTGTGTAGTTATATGTTGTTAGACGATGTCATGAAATATTTTCCACTGGGAACAAGGATGTGAATAAATACATGTGTGACACAGAAAGATGGCAGTTTCTCTGAGTGGTCTGTGTGGTTGATAAACAACTGGCTCATGTTCCGTTCTTGAGTAAATGAGTAAGTGTTAAGATTTGTCTACAGTATAGTAGTTAATAACATATAGTAGTTATGATAGTTTATAGGCTGTCAATAAAAAAATCGAAACAAATTTATAAAGTTTGGAGATACAACGTTACAGTGTCTGACAGAAGAAATTTATTATCTCCAACTGTGAGCAGCCATTCATGCTCATGTTGCTGTTGTGCTGCATTTCAGAGGTTATGTCTTCTGGGGAACGCTGGTGGACTGTCGGGAGTTCTGTGCACTGTGGGCATTTTACCCCCACCTCCCCTCACAGCCCAGTGAAAAGAGTCCACCTGCTGCTGTCAATCCTGTACTTTTCTTTGCCTGAAGCAACTGTCATCCCTAAAGATCCTGATGGCTGGGCCAGCTGGGAGAAGGGGCTGAAAAAAGAATATTAGCATGTCTTTCCCCTGCTTGTACCTTAAATATCTTCCATGCAATTCACAGGGTTTAATTTTAGACTCCACATGAGGCTTAGGCAAACGGCTTCTAGCTGAAGTCAAAGTCAGAAGCTTGCCAGTTTGCTCGGTTCCAAGTCATAGATCGGACAGAAAGCACCCTTTTCTTTTGGTTTTTGAAGCAAGAAATTACGGAGGCGAAAATGTCAAACGGCAGAGACGCTGAGGATATTGACGAAGAAGATATTGATGAAGATGAGCTCCTTGCTATGCTTTCACCTGAGGAGCTTAAGGAGCTCCAGAGTGAGATGGATGTGATTATCGCCCCAGATGAGAGTGTACCGGTTGGACAGAGGCAGAAAGACCAGACAGAGAAGCCTCCAACGGGGACATTTGATCACCGGTCCTTGGTTGATTACCTTTACTGGGAGAAAGAGTCCAAACGTATGCTCGAAGAAGAGAGAGTACCAGCTACTCTGTTGCCCAGTGAGGTAAGAGAGAGTTTAAATTCTGCAAAAAGTTCTTTAACTGTCTAATATACTGTTGGTAACAGCACATTTCAAACCTTTATGTTTTGACTTGTTGTTTTGGCCAGAAAACTTTGAGGGAGGAAGCTGAAAAGAAAGAAAAAGAAGAGAAGTCAGATGATGTGGATTATATTTATGAAGTGATAGAGGAAGTGATCGAGGAGGAAGCTGAAGATGGTACCGACAAAGAAGAAATCATAGAAGAGATTATTGAAGAAATAATTGAAGAGGTGGATGAGGAGGATGAAGAGGATGAAGAGGATGAAGAGATTAATGTGAAAGATGATAAAGATGCGATACCGTCCGTGAACGCAGATCAACAAGAAAATACAGACAAGTATGCAGATTGTTTAGATAATGACACGGCAAAAGTACGAGGAACCAGTGAAGATGACAATCAGCAAAGTGAAGACACAGAGGAGAAAACTGAGAGCTTGGCTTCACAAAACAGCACATCACAAATGGAAGAGGAAGAGAAAGAGAAAGAGGAAACTAAAACCACAGCCTCTCTACCTTCTGATGAGGCTGCAGAGGAACAAAAGATGAATGAAACCAATGGTCAACTCCCACAGAAAGAAGAGAGAAAAATAAACAAATTAAAAATTCCACAGCTGGCCCTTGGTAGCATAAAAATGACATCAAGACCTTCAGGAAATGAGACAAACTTGGATTCGACGCTTGACAAGCTTCGCAAAAACAACCCCTCTGTGACCGAGGTGAATCTCAACAACATAGAAAACATTCCCAAAGAGATGCTCTTAGACTATGTCAATGCGTTAAAGAAAAACAAATTTGTAAAAACCTTTAGTATAGCTAACACCGGTGTGGACGAAAACATCGCTTTTAACCTGGCCAACATGTTGCGGGAGAACCGCAGCATTACAACACTGAACATTGAGTCTAACTTCATAACTGGAAAGGGCATTGTTGCCATCATTCGCTGCCTCCAGTTCAATGAGACTCTCACAGAGCTGCGCTTTCACAACCAGAGGCACATGCTGGGTCACCACGCAGAGATGGAGATCTCACGCCTGCTCAAGGCCAACAACACCCTCCTCAAGATGGGATACCACTTTGAGCAGCCAGGGCCCAGAATGGTAGTGACAAATATACTAACCAGAAACCTCGACCGCCAGAGGCAGCTGAGGAAAGAGGAGCAGAAACAGCAACAAATGAAGGAGCAGAGGGAGATGATGCAGATGTATGAGAACAGTCTGAATCTCCCTCCTGGTTTACTTGAGATGCTCGGGTACGTACCGCCCCTAGAACTCCTGCAGGAGCACGGGCTCGTCCCACCTTCAGCAGACCTGAGCACCGCACCTAAAACACAACATCAGACAGAGCAGCCAGCGCCTCAGAAACAGTTTAAACACAACAGCAGCATTCCCAAACCACAAAGTGCAGAACCATCAAACCCATTAAAGGACATCCAGCTGAAGAGGACTCCCAAGAAACGTGACCCTTTTCTGGATCTGGACCCAAGAGAAGACAGGAGGTCAGAGAAGGCCAGTTTCCAGCTGAGGAAGACATCCAGAGTGAAGGATGCACGAAGTGGTGAGACGTCAGAGGAGAAAGCCAACCTGACCGACGTGATAAAGACTCTGAAGCCTGTTCCTCGAAGGCGACTGCCGCCAAAAGTTGATCTCACACCTCGAGATATGCTCTTAAATCAGATTAAACAGAGCAACGTGGCCTACCTTAAGTCTGTGAGTATCTACAGGTTACTTTTGTGGAATTGATCTAATTGTTTTCCTAACATTGATCTTTAAATTCGAGTCTGGTTGACGCACAGTTGTTTGAAGAACCCTCAAAATAACATTGTTGCCAATGATATGTTGATATGTTGTATTATGTGCGAATATCTTATTTGACACATGTGCACCGTCCAAGTTAAATCCAAGCCATCTGATTTGTTTTCCTTTGTTGCTGCTTCTAGGTGCCGCTCCCTAAAGTGCTGGAATCAAGCGAAACGAGTCTCTTCTGAGGCTTCATCTGTTGCTGTTGTTAATCGTATTTATTTTACACATAGTTAGAACGTGTCACGCCAAGACAAAAACAAACAAAAAAACCCAGTGGACAATGAAAAAAATAAAAGTAAGTTACTGTATTTTCTCATTACACACGAACAATAACTGCTCAACCGACTTGTGTTGTCTTTCTGCTTATTGTTGTCTTTTAGAATCATAATAAAAACAAAGAATTAATCTAGAACTTTTTTCATGCAAGAGTTTTGAACCTTTTATCTTTGTTACCTCTTGATCTCAGAGCTTCGCATGAACATTGCTCACAGAGGTTTAAAGGTACAACATGTAACATCAGCTAAAAAATGTATCCATCACTTCTTTATTTCCAGTGTGTGAAATGGATCGCAAAAAAATGAGCAACTCCACATTACGTTCAAGGCTTGTACACATCCATGATAACCCCTGTGCCGTGATATTTATGTAGAGGACACGGGTTTCAACAAACGACCGGCTCCAGCACAACACAAAACGTAATTCACGTAAAGGCACATGGGGAAAATGCAACTTTACCTTTAAATTACTGCGTATTGTGCAAAACTATTCAATTATTACGATTTTTTTTTTACCAGTTCTTTTAATTATAGTTTTGTTTGGTTGGTTGCCTGTCATTCCCTTTTGCTGTAAAAACCTCACATTTCCTTTTTTTTTGTGTGCCTCTGTTGTAGCAAAAAATGGAGTAGAAGCTGCACGTAACTAAGACGAATTATTTGGATATTTTCACACAATCTGTGACACAATCGCTAAAATACATATTGTGCGTGTTTCTCTCAGTTCGTTGTTCAGCTCTTCATTACTCAGTTGCACTCAAATGAAACAAAAAAAGATTCAAGATACCGTACATTCGCACAGAAACTCATCATAAATCAGGTTAGTTTTATTATCATAGGACAGCCACGTCTCACTTCCAGTTTTGTGATTTCATCATCACCGTTCATGAATGAAAAAGTCACATAAAAACATAGATAACATAGAATATAGCATCCATATAGACAATCTCTAAACTGCCATTTGTGAAGGTAGCATGCACAAACTGCAGTCAATGTGCATGTGTCAAACACAACGGTTAACAACTGGTTCTACTATTAAGGGCAGCAGTAGAGTTGCCAATCGCATAATTAATTCAGTCTTTTTTTTTTTTTTTTAGAAGGAATACAAGGAAAGGGATTTGATCTCATCAGAGAATAATAAAACAAATATGGACGCCTCTAGTCCAACATTTACAAAGAAACCTCAAGTCACCATTGAAATTTGATCAATACATTTGTCTCAGTACTAAAGTGACCTTTGTTACCTGCAGTCATAATATAAGAATTCTGCATGCAATATTATGAAAACAAAGACACAGCACAAACGTGTACATATAACATAATATTCAAACAATAAAGCTGCACTTGCCATTCATTTTTCAGTATTGCATAGCTGTGATCAGAAGGGGATACACTCAGGCCAGCCTGCATGGTCAGAAACTGTATGCGCTCACACATCACAAAAATTAACACTTGGACTTGAGGATGAGGATTCAGGCCACATAATCCTGTCCACACTAAAAGCAAACTGGTCATAGGTCAGTTTTTATACAGGTCCTCAAAGAGTGACATGATGGATGTTATTGCTGTTTTCTAAGCAGATGTCCAGGTGACGGGGCTGTGTTTCCGGTTACTTAGTGAGAAGAAATTGAACATGCTTATTTTTGAGGTAGCAAACTCAACTGACCTGTGTTTTTTAATAAATATATTTCGTTGGTATTTACTTCTGGTACAAAGTGCGTTGCGAGTAAGGGAAATGATTATTTGAGGAATGCTCAAACCTTTAGAAAACCCTCGATGCCCTTTGCCTCTTACATTTAGTCCACATGTTGATTGTGCAAATCTTGTTATAATCTTAATATTATCATCTATACACTTTTTGATAGGGTGACTTAACACAAATGGATGAAGCAAACCAAAAAGCTAATGTATAATGGGAATGCAAACATCAGTAACTTTACATGTACAGGGAGAGAGGAATAAAAACAAATTGACTTTTGGGATGATGCTACGGAAAATTTAATCCATTTTGTGTGACACTGACTTCCTTTGGCACACTTTTTTGGCTCGACCCTTACTCCTTTAGTTTGCTTTCAATGAAATCTTGAATCTTGTTCATTCTCTCCTCCTGTTGATCCAGGAGGTCCATGATGACGCCCATGGGGGTCTTCTTCAGTCCAACACCTTCGATCTTGTTCTCCAGTCTGTTCTTCATGTTGCGCAGTCTCAGGGAGGCATGAATCAGGATTACTACAGGAGCAAAAAAAAAAACAGATTTATTTTGACAAAAACTGTAACTTAAACGCCTTCATGATGATTTTCTTTGTGGTGCTTTTCTCTGTTAATCACCCTGGCAAACTCGAAAACAAAATGCGATACTGTTGCAACTCAGTCTTTCAAGCAGGTGTGAGGATGGGCATATCTTTTATTCCCATGTCAGGCTCATAGCGAATGCATGACATCAAGCAGTAAATGTGGGTCTGTCCAGATCAACAGGCCATAGCAACCTGTCAACATGGGCAACAGTGGGCAGGACTCCTGGGAAGCGATCAAACTGCCTTGTCTGTGCGCCACAGTCTTCGAGCTCCTACATTTACTCAAAAAGGCCAAACCCATCAATTATCTAAACCACTCTGCTGAACACAGTGTATTCAGAGAGCTGCAGCAAACCCAAAACTATCACTCCAATACCCAGCTCGCCCTCTACTTGTTTTGTTTTGAAATCTTGTATGAATAAATGCATGTGCATACTGTCCCATTCCTGTAGAGAGTCAGAACGAGAGAGCTGGAAAAACTTCTTCACCCACAGAAAAAACAAAACAAAACCTCAGTTATGCATCCCTGTGAGACTCACCGTCACCATTAGCCAATAAGCGTTTTTGCAATGCAGGGAACCACCAGAGGATACAAAGAATACTGTGTGCGCTCTTACATTATGTCTTTCACTTACCCAGTCGAGCACTTACATGAGAGAATAAGAGCAACTTTAGCTAAAATGACTTTTAGCAGATTAAATGCAGATTACGGATTCAAGTTCTGGTTTTAATATCTCAGAATTCTTAGAATAAGTAGAGAGGAGTAATCCCAAAGTAATATTGCTCAGTTAAACATTTCACATGGCCCTAATCCTCTTTGTGACATCCCTCCCTCGCTTCCTGCCGCAGCGTGCCAAAGAGTATAGGAGCAAAGAGGTGAAACTCTGGTGCTTATTTGACAACAGCTTTCAGTACAACGTGGCGGAAGCACTGATGTTACCATGGAACAAACAATTCGCTTTCGCTTCTTATCAATAGAAGTCGTTTGACAGTATAGACAAAGAGACTGGAGGTGAAAGATTCAAATGCGGTGCTTTCAGTCCACAATGGTGGAAAAGTAGCTGCGCAATTGTGTGGCAGTGGATGTTACCTATGAGTTCTTGTCAGTTTAAGGTCTTTTGAGTCTGGTTGCCAGTTTCACCGTAAAATTTTGAATTTGTTGTTTAATGTCGGATGTCTGTGGAAAGCAAACAGTGAATCTTGTCAAAAGCAGTGAACACTCACACAGCAAAGGGAATGTGATTCCAAAGATGAAGACCATGACGCCACCGCACAGCGACAGCACGAAGTAACTTGTGACCATGACGCCGATGACGAACAGAGTGGGGTTCTTCCTCTTGAAGTTCTTGATGGTGGCCTTGTTCTCCCCAGCCCACACTGAGCCCGCGAAGACCGTGCTCACCACAGCTCCTCCCAGAAACATGCCGAATGGGTTCAGAAAGCTGGTAATGGGGGAAATAAAACACGTTAAGGGGAGCGTAAAGGTCAAGGATGCACTTTTAACTTTCATTTTTAAGCAGACGTCGAGTAAAAAAAAAAAAAAAAATCCTTTAAAGGGCTCAGGAAAAAACATTTTAAAACAGCAACAGCTCAGTAACACCTGGGAAACTACATCTAGTTAGAAAAGATCAGACCAAATGGACTTATTGGGCATAACAATGCATCTTAATGGTGTTGTTCTGAAATAGCACAGCCTGCTGGTTGTAACAGCAACAGCTAACATCCTGGCCCGTTTGGTGTGTGAGGGCATATGCCTGCAGCAGGGCCTGTACTCATGGTTTCCACTACATCATCCTCTATTCAGAGACGTTCATCGATTCACACCGAGAACTGCAAAATCATGAACAGGTACTAGAAACGATGTAACTACAACCATGTAAGCACCAATATGATGGACCCACGTACAGTATGTGGCTCGACTTGAATAAAAAAAAAGAGGAAAAAAAAAAAGAAAAGGTGGTCGTGGATGGTCGTTTACGCTGATAACGTACAGAGAGTTGATCATAAACTAATAGTAGGAGACACATATTAAGCTACGTGTTAGACGTGATAGATGATGTCATTTGAATACGAAATGCTTGAAACGTTTAGAAAGACGTTTATGGGCCAAGCTATGTAAATATCACACAGTTAGACGTTCAGAGTACCAGGCGGTACAGAAATAGCCTGTGTGGTCATGATGGGTGTGGACAGGAGATATGCAGGCTGATTAAACACAAAGCCTGCGATGCTAGTCATCCTAACTTACCCCACGATGAGGAAAACCACCACGGCCACGGCGAAGTAATTAGTCTGGTAGTACAGTAAATTGCTGATCACTCGGTTGTTCCACTTTGTTAAATCTGAGAACTCTGGCTTGGCAAAACGGTCCGCTCCGGGGAAGAAATCATCCCACGGTCTGAGAGGCGCAAGCTCCATTTTGGCTGCCATGGCTTCGGCGTGTACATACAAACACAAACAAGCACGCACTCACAGTGGCTGCGTAATATTTTGACAGGTCAGCTGATCACAGACCGTCTTCGACGAGAGTAATGACGCTGGAATCTCGCGAGAGTTGGGTCCTCCGTGGAGTGTCAGGAGAGTGGTTTTGCGTGCGTATTTTTTTTTTTTTCTTCTTCTCTCTGACTGCGCAGCTGCGCAGCCCGCGGGGCCTTTAACCGGCACCGGACGTATTTATTATCAGCGCTTCAATTAAACATTCGCGAAATAAACACAAAAAGAACGAATCATGCACGCGCACGGATACGTACCGCACAGACTTACAAGTACACATAGGATAGGGAAAAGAAAAAGGGATGTAGCTTCGCTGCTGTTCGTCGAGGCGCTTTGTACATTTTTCCATATTTCACATTATGACGTTGAGCCGCTGAGCAGCGCAGTCTTGACCCCCGCAAACACAGCAGTGAATATCGAGGACATGGGACCGTGAAAGTATGGCGGATGCCGAGGAGCCGTAAGTGTCAATGGAAGGAAATGTCCTTTTAACGTCTCTAAATCCCGCTAGTTTGTCACGAGCAAAGCACGTTTAAAGCCCGTTTTACTTATTTCTTCCAGGGAGAAGAAAAGACGGCGAATAGAGGACCTGACTGAGAAGTTAGTGCCGAATGCTAAATAAAGGTCTCTGACTGGCGGCAGGTTTGCGTTGCACTGCGAGCAGCGACTGCTGGGCCAGGAGACGTAAAGATGAAACCCTTTAGCGAGAGGCGAACCTTATTAACCCAGCTCCGTGCTTTTCTGTGCGGTCCGACAGTTTACACGCAGTGTCCTCTGACGGTATTAAACATAACGCAGAGATGATCCGCTGCGCTTCATAAAGACACATCACCAAACGACCGGGGTTTATGAAGGTTTCGTCTGTGTTGGTCTGGTTGTTTGATACAACTCTTAAATCACAGTAGTTTCCACATATCCTCACGAGTCACAATATAATAATAATAATAATAATAAAAGCAACAAACACATACATTTTCTGGTACAGAGATATTTGTTTTTGCCTAACTTCACGTCCCCACTGTCAAAAATAGAGGCTCTGCTGTAGTTAAAGACAATAAAAGTTCACCATTATTATCTAAATAAGCCTACACTGTAAATCCAGGTGATGTGGTCTCCTTTTGATCTGTCTTTACATCTAACTTTATGATCATAATGAATACAGTTAAATAAAATCTCCCCACTGCTTCCTGGATCTTTAGCCCAGCTCAGACCTACAATAATAAATCCATCTCTTAAGCAGTACATGGATAATTAGATCCCCATTTTAGTTCTGTTACAAGTTCTTGTTGTGTCGTTGGTCCAGAATGGCTGTAGATGGTGGACACAGTGACGTTTCTTGCGACTGGGACGGGCGGTGGAATCACGTGAAGAAGTTTTTGGAGAGACCCGGCCCATTCACCCATCCCGACTTTGAGCCGAGCACTGAGGTGACCGGAAACCTTTCACAGGGAGAAGAAAAAAAAAAAGAAATCTGTCTGAACTAAAACCGCTCAGTTTTATTAGAACGTTTCTTCACAGTATGGACTTAACAACTGTACTCCTTTATTTTCACTTCAGTCTCTACAATTCTTGCTGGAGACGTGCAAGATTCTGGTAATCGGTGCAGGAGGACTCGGATGCGAACTTCTCAAAAATCTGGTGGGAAAATCTTAGAATGTATTTTATATATCGAAACATTTTTATGGCCTCATCGATAACGAACGCAAAAGTCCTAACTCGATCTTCTTCTCTTTCAGGCTCTGTCTGGGTTTCGTCTTATTCACGTGGTTGACATGGACACAATCGATGTGTCCAACCTCAACAGACAGTTCCTTTTCAGGTGTGTATGTTTTCTCTTCACTGTTCCCGCGGAAATACAGTTAAAATACAGTTTTGTGGGAAAAGAGCAGCAGAAAGATTTCTGAACTTGCGGTGGACATGTCAGGAATAGGATTGAAATACACACCCATGCTGATAATTGTTTACGTAATTCTTCTTAACTTTAATTTCACGGTCACCTGCTGATTGTACTGTGCAGACCCAAAGATGTCGGACGACCCAAAGCAGACGTGGCCGCCGAATTTATCAACGGTCGTATCCCTGGATGTAAAGTTGTCCCGTATCCTTTGGAGTTTTTCCTGTTGCCACATGAAACACTACTTGTTTGTACAGTAAACGCTCATCCTAAATATCATTTTTATTCCTTATTAAAACACGCAGTCACTTCAAAAAGATCCAAGACTTCGATGAGTCTTTCTACAGGCGTAAGTCTACATTTCTTTTAAGAGCTGAACTTTAGCAAAGGGTGAAAGAGGCTGAAAGATTTTCTCTTTGCAGAGTTCCACATCATTGTCTGTGGATTGGACTCCGTTATTGCCAGGCGCTGGATGAATGGAATGCTGGTAGGAAAGAAATATTTTCATATCTCCCCGTTTCCTGTATTTGTGTGTCTGAAGAATAAAGCAAACACGTCGTTCCAATGAATCAGTGGTGACTTGTGACTGGTGTCTGCTGGTGTAGATATCCCTCCTGAGCTATGAAGACGGAGTTCTGGATCCCAGCTCTATTATTCCCCTCATTGACGGAGGGACAGAGGGCTTTAAAGGAAACGCTCGAGTCATTCTGCCCGGCATGACTGCATGCATCGACTGCACACTAGAGCTGTACCCGCCACAGGTACTGCTATACTGCAGCAATTTATTTGCAAATACACTAAATACATTTCATCTTGCTATACTTAAAGATGACTGAAATCATAATCTTGTCAACTCGTTACGAAAAAAAACCCAACATCTGATTTTCAGTTCGTCTCTTGCGTGGGGGAAAACACCCCCCGCTCTGCACGGGAATCATCAAATTTAAAGATTCGATGATTCATTTTCCGTTTTAAAATTGTTACGTTGACTCAGACGTCCGTATCTGTACGTCAGTCTTCATTTAACTTCTGTCAGGACTGTTGATGGTCTCATAATTTGCCCGTTGACGAAGAATGTGACTGCTGTGTATTTACGTAGGTCTCAGAGCGTCTACGAAGACGGCAGCGACTTCGGTAACGGCTCGTGTTGTGCTTTGTAACATCATGTAATGTCTGTGGTTACAGTTATGCGGAAAAAAAACTGAAAACGAGAAGACTGCCACCTACAGACTGAAAGTTCCTATATAATAACAAATTATTAAAAAATCTGAAAAGAGTAGATAAACATCAATTTGGGAAGTGAAATGCAAACGCCGCGCACACAGGTGAGAAAGCACGCATTAAATAAAGCATTTTGATGAGCACCACGTGGAACAGCTTCAAACTGTTTCGTTGCTGGTTTGCAGCGCTACAGCTACAGCCACGTTTTTGCAGATTTCACAGTGCACGACATTAAAAGTGTCTCGTGTTGAGGCCCCTGAACGCTTCTGCTCTTGACGTTTTGATTGTTTATTCAACCCGCAGATTAATTTCCCCATGTGCACTATTGCTTCAATGCCAAGGCTGCCTGAGCATTGCATTGAATATGCCCGGATCTTACAGTGGCCGAAAGAAAAGCCATTTGGAGGTGAGCTGAAGTACCTCTAATCTAATCATCTAATTTGACCTTTTGTCTGTGTACATTTTAACACGCCCACTTTATTTTTTTCTCCCCTAGACACCAGCTTAGACGGAGACAATCCGGAGCACATCCAGTGGGTGTTTGACAAAGCCCAAGAAAGAGCTGCAGAGTTTAACATCACAGGAGTGACGTACAGACTAACCCAAGGTGAGTATGTGGCTGAATAAATTATTCAGCGTTAATGTGATGCATCGTCTTGATTTTTTGTGGAGTAATTTCTCACTGTAATTGCCACCTGTCGTCTTCGAAGTGTCTGTAAAAGTGTGGTAAAATGAGACTTGTTGTGGGGTTTATGTGACAGGAGTCGTGAAGAGGATCATTCCTGCTGTAGCGTCAACTAACGCTGTTATAGCAGGTACGAAACACTGAAGTACTTGAAATGTTATCTCTTAATTGAGGTAGAAATGCAGCAAAGTGCACACCAGAAACCTTTTTTTTTGGTAATAATGCCGGTAAAATGAGGTTTTAATGTGTTTCAACAACTACTCAGTTCAGGTTAAAGACCGTCTTTATTGTTTGTTTTCCGTAGCTGCCTGCGCCACCGAAGTTTTTAAAATTGCTACAAGGTTAGTGACAGTAAATTCATTCTTGACATTTTATTCCATCCATTTGCTCGTGTGTCGGATAAACATAAGCTTGACATTAGATTGTCTTTTGCAGCGCATATATTCCTTTAAATAATTACCTGGTCTTTAATGATGTGGATGGCCTGTACACCTACACCTTCGAAGCAGAACGAAAGGTTCGTTGTGCCCTGATAATCAGTGACTGCCGCGATATCCGTCTAATGACACAGTACATTTTCCATTACAGAGAAACACTAGTTTGATCTTTATTATCGTGTCTGTGTGACTGGCAGGACAATTGTTCGGCGTGCAGCCAGGTGCCTCAGGATCTGCAGTTTCCTCCTTCTGCTAAATTGCAGGAGGTTTTAGAGTACCTGACAGAGAACGCCTCTCTGTGAGTACTCAGAAAATAACATTTTGAAATGCTGCTGTCACAAAAGAAAGATTAGATTAAGACTTTGTATAAATGTTTTCTAGGCAAATGAAATCCCCCGCTATCACCACAACTCTGGAAGGGAAGAATAAAACGCTGTATTTGCAGGTAATTATTCCAGTCCGGGGGAAATGCAGCAGTTGAAATGTTTTTTGCAGCCGCGGCGCTAAAATGCTTTTCGTATTTCATTGCAGTCTGTTAAATCCATCGAGGAGCGAACCAGGCCAAACCTGTGCAAGACGTTAAAAGGTAGTAAGAATGTCCCCGTCTGTCCTCAGTGGTCCGCACCTGTTGATTTTTATAACGACACAAATAAAAATCTGTCTTTCTTTTCTTTTCCCGCAGAGCTGGGTTTGTCGGACGGACAGGAACTAGCTGTGGCCGACGTCACCACACCCCAGACTGTTCTTTTCAAGCTTAATTTCACCACCTGATACTTAATTGTGACACAAAGCACTGATCTCCGAACTAGGTCTCACATAACAATGTTACTATGCTATTACGGTAGTGTATTTAAAATGATGGTGTAAATAAGACAGTTAAGCTCTTACTTGTGTTGTCTTATGAGTACAGAAATCAATTTACATTGTTTTTCTAATAGTAATATTGTTTACTCCTATTTGTATTTGTGCATTGTCGCTTTCCTCCCCTGTCAGTCAAATGAGAATGATGATGTGCACTATGCTGTAATAAAGTTTTATTATTATGATCATAGAGGAAGCGTTGGCGTCACACGTCGGTGACATTTTTTGACGTTTCTCTTCACTGAGGATCGGGAACGCAGCTTTTTGTTTGCCTTTAAGGACTAAATGCAGCTGTCAACCCTGGGTTACATGCTCAACACACAAAAAAAAAACAACAACAACAACAAAAAGAATAAAAACATGACTCTGGAGGAAGTGTCTTATTAAAACATGAAAGGTCGTTTTATGTGACACCCAGCAATTAAAACTGATTTGTTTTACTCTCTCCCCAGGTTTACTTTGTACATATATCATGAAACATCATGTTTTGTACTTCAGTTATCTGTTTTAATTAGTGATGTGTTGCCACTAAAGTTAAAAGGAGTGAATTGTGGAACACAGCTGGCAAACAATTTCACATTTGGTTCTTTGGAAATCGGCCAGTACGAATGAGTTGTTTTTTTTTTGTTTTGTTTTTTTTTTATGTATAGAACTAAAAATAAATAAATAAAGGGAGTCGTGACAACTGCACAAACCTCTTGGCCTTCTTGATTTGCTTTTCAAAGCCCCGGGTTTCCAGTGCAACAGGATGTCAATGAGCACTTTAAGCTTCTTACGCGCTAATGAAAGTGGCCGCATATTGTCCGGGAGACAGATGGTTTCTGTCTTGATTAAGTTTGAATTTTCCTGACAGGGGTAAAGCCGACAGACTTCACTCATCGGGTTCGAAGAGGAGCGGATCTGTCCTGAAAGGTAACCGAGTCCATGCGCGGAACTGCAGGTTTTCACCGAGCCGCCGCGGGGACCCTTACCTCCACCGGGTTGGAGCGTCGGGGAGTCGCTCACTTCTTTTCTTTTTCCCCTTCCAACACGTTGGCCTGCAAACTTTGCATCTGTGCCGAACGACGTTGCGATGATGTTAAAACCGCACGCTGACGGAAACACCGCCTCACCACACGCGTTAATAAACTGAGCCGAGAAGGTAGGTGGTTGCAATATTTAACAGACTTTCAACCCCGCTCTAAAATTAACAAAAGCCAAGTTTCACCGCAGACGTAGATCTAAGTTTGTGCACTAGAGAAAAAAAAAGAAAAGAAAAAGAAAAAGAAAAAGAAAAGACAGATCACGTGGATTGTCATCTGTTGATTTAATAAGAACCGTGCCTGAGCTATGTGTAAAAATGTTTGAATGAGTTAAGATGATGTGTCAGTGTGAGCTATTTTACCTCGTGTTATCTTGTATATATGGCGAAATTAGTCATGGAAGTCGATGTCCCAGATTTTCTTCGGCTCATGGAGTATGTTACTTGTTTTGCAGGGAGAGCTAAGCTTTGAACACAGAGATGTTTACAGCTGAAGGGATAGTGTGACTCAGAAATGAGTGCAGTGACCTAGTCTCAGCTGCCCCAAATTTCCCTCTCATCAGGTTTTATTGGCATTTCTTTAAGTTTGTGGCTGAGCTTGGTGATGCGAGACTCGCAGCCGAGCAAATAGATGCAGTGATCCTATGAACTACACCCTAGAAGTCAGGAGACATCAGGAGAATTTTGTCTTATTTTACATTGGGTAAACTTTTGGTCCTACTCCGTGAATGTGAGTGTCAACTTCTTTTCTGTGCAGACAAGATGAAGCTAAACAGGGTGTTGGTGTGGCCATTACACTGGGGCCTCCTGCTTCTCTGTGTAGTAAGCCTCTGCAGCCGGCTAGTGTCCACTGGCAACCAAAGCTCCAGAGGACAGACAGGTAGGTGTCAGACCCAACCAGACCAGTCACACGCCTCTAGGGACTCATTATGGCTCCTGGTCACCACCCTGGTCGCCTGGCAAAGAGTTCACTTTAAAGCTGAAAATCACTCTTATCAGAAACAGCCACGAGCATGGAAGAATTTTTGTGTCCGTTGTGCGGAAAAAGATACGCAGGTAAAAGTACAATTCCATAAAAGGCGGATTTTGTTGCCCATGCACTTCCTCTAACCGTTTCTGCATAATGCCGTCGTACCTGACACGTATTTAGTGTCTCATGACAGACAAGAGGGGGCACATTTGTTGAATTACAGTATCACGACGGCAAACTGGCATGAACAGCACAGAAATGAAACCTAAAGTGTGCTCTGTTTTGAATAATAACATCTTGTTTTCTGGAGCTCTGCTTTGATTACACTGCAGGTGTTTCTGCAGGTGTTTCAACTCTAAATTAGCAATATGCATGCATGGGTTTTTTTTCTCTCTTTATCGTTGCATTTCTGCTCTGTCACACCTCGTCAACTGGAAATCCAGTGTGAGTGTATCAGCACGAATTAACAGTGGAGTATTATTTTACACAGCCAACATTCAGTTCTCTTTATGACTTCTTTAAACGCAGACAGAATTATTTCTGTTTATGCCTTTTATGCCGTTTATGCATCAGACACATATTAGACAACTCATCATACTCATGATTGCTCCTCATATGCTCTGACATCTGTAGCTGATAATGAGTGTCATGTCTCTCCACAACTGTTGCCAGAGTGCTGATGCTTTTCATCCACTTGGTGGTGCTGTAGCTTTACAAACGGTCAAATTAGCTCTAAAATACACTTCCTTGCCTTAGTCATCTGAATGAGTGTGACAAAGAGACTATTTTTTTTTACTTAAATGGAGTCATAAAATCATAAAGCCAAGAAACTTTCCCTGTGACATTATCGCGTAGAAGCTGGAGTTGACCTCGCTGCCTCCACTTCCATGCTAAACTCAGTGTGAAAACCTGTGTCCTTTACTTCCAAATTCTCTTCCTCAGGGTCATCAGAGGAGAGGACAGGGACTTGTGAAGTGGTTGCTGCTCATCGCTGCTGCAATAAGAACAAGATTGAAGAACGCTCTCAAACAGTCAAGTGCTCCTGCTTCCCAGGACAGGTAGCAGGGACAACAAGAGCTTTGCCCTCTTGTGTTGAAGGTAGTGTTAACGGCACCCTCTTCTACCTCTCTTCACCAGAAATATTCAAACATGAATATATTATTTGTCAGAGCAGAGATGTAGAAAGGTCAGGTTAGTCTGCTTTATAAGATCCCACTGATGTTAGGGCTGTCAAGGACTTCAGATTATGACATCTGAGTGAGAGGAGGTTTTTTTTTTTTGTTTTTTTTTTTTCTCCAAATCTTTTAAGAAGTCCTTTTTTTTTTTTTTTTCCTGAAATGACCTTCTGCTGTTGTGTTTTTCACCAGCCTCCATTGTACGTCAGAAGTGGTGGTGTAAAATGGAGCCGTGTCTGGAGGGGGAGGAGTGCCGAGTTCTCCCTGACCTCACTGGCTGGTCATGCATCTCTGGGAACAAAGTAAAGACCACTAAGGTGAGGAGAGGCCCTGCATTAGTCTGAGTCACAGTGACACCAGCACTCTACCGAAGACATAACACAAAAGAGCTTTAACACACTGTATTTATAGATGTCTAAATGCAGCCAGTCATATGGTAAATCTCCTCCTCTTTTTGCATTACTCTTATGAAAAGATAGGCCCGCCAAACTTGTGAATCCTCCTTATAAAGCTTTTTTTAGTAAGCCCTCCTTTGATGCTGAAAGATTCCACAATCGTACATAATCACCACTCCCATTGGCCATATCAACCCTCTTGCTCTCCACCAGGCACAGTGGGCTCAGAAAACCTAATTCCATAATCTGGTGAATGACGGGGCCAAGAGGACAAACATGAAATAAGCTGTAAACTAATACTGGACACTAGAAGCCATGTAATTAAATCTGACGGCCAAAGGAAACACAGCGGCATTTAGAAATGCACTTCCCCATAAGCTGCCTTTTCATTTCGGTGTTTTAAATGTGTGATTCCTCGGGGACATGTCATGACATTACAGTGTACGGGGACGTGAGTTCAGATTGCCCCCTCGTGCGGCTCGTGATCAAAAGCTACCTAAGACAGTCACGTGACCCGCCGGAATGAAAACTGGATACAACGGAGGAGATAATTGAAAATGTATTAGAATGGAATTTGCATACGAGCCGTCCCTCAGGTCTAAATGGTATAAACTGTAAGCATGTGATGGAAATGACTCATACAGTGTTGTTGTCTTTAGGTGGGGCGGTAGCAAGACAGAAGACTCATCTAATCACTACAAGCCCGTCTCGACCTGCAGCCGTCACCTCAACTAACGCTGGACTCTGAGGACAGTGAACACAAAGATAGAGCAAAAAAAAAAACAATATAGATTTAATTAGATATCTCTGGCTTAGCTTTACACTGCGGGAACTCATTATTTTAATTTCCTTTGGCTTGAACACAATTTTAGTTGGGGTTAATCCCATAGAGTGGACAATCTATTAGCAGCTGACTTAAGATAAAATGACGCAGCGGCTTTTTTTTTTTTAGAACAAAAAAAAACAAAAAAAAAAAAGCTCCTGCTGAAGTCTGTATCACTGTTCAGTGCTTGATATGCTGGGCACATTGTGACGCACTCAATCAAAGTTTGGATGGGTCTGCTGGCAGAAACTTAAATAGAGATTTTGTGGATTTTCAGGAGGCAGAATGTGAATCCAGTGTGTGGCGCGTGACTCTCTCTGCCTATCAAAGCAGGAGGCAACAAACACTGAGAAATTTATGATTATGTACCATTTGTAGCCGATGTTGCCCCGTAGAAATACCTGACTTTAGTAAAGAGGTCAGATCCCTTTGGACTAGTCCTAACCACAAAGAGGCACTCACAACACACACACACACACACACACACACACATAAACTGAGGCTGCTTTTCAACTCCACTGGTTGGACAGGCCGCCACCTGCAAGGCTGTGATGGCAAGCACACAAGCATGAAGCTCTGATGCAAAACAAGGACTGTTTGAAATGCTAATCATGGGGAGAAAGGGGAGAGGGAAGAGAAGAGGAGCTTCTTCACTGCTGAGAGTATTTACATCATGCTTTTGTTTGTCTCTCTAAACTGAGTGCTCCTGTGGAGGGGACTCTGCTTATAGTAATGATGGGAAACATTGGAGATGCTTTGCCTTGAAGCAAATCGTAGTCACTAACAGAACAAAATGTTTACCATTATTCCCACTTCATCAGCCATCCTCTTTATAGGAATAATATTCCTTCTGGACCCACCTTGATTGCTTCTCTTTTATCTCTTGAGTTCAGTCAGAGAGTTTGCATTTTACCTTTGCAACGTAGAGACATTTTATAACACAAATACACTGACTGCATCAGACGTGTACGAATACCACATACTGTGATAACTGAGAGCAGATGAATCCAAAGTTGTTTGCTCAACATTTACGTAGCGCAATTATGCAATATGATTGTTTTGGTAGTGTCAGGATTCTTCACTGAGCTGTCGAGCAGTTTGAGGCAATTTATGCATGGCTAAGATTTGTAAACATTCAAACTGTAATAATTTATGTTAGCAGAAGGCGTAGAAAAAAAAACACACGCCATTTTAAGATTCATATTGTGATTTTTGTAAGTGTATTAGATGGTTTAAAAAAAAAAAATCATACCCCTAATCAGAGATGCCATTCAGTTGACACTGACACAGAGCAATGTGACACTGGAGATGAATGGAAGGCAAATTTTGTGGTATCACTGAATATTTATCACAAAAATAATACTCCTCAAACACCGTGACTATTCAGGAACATGGTAAATAACAGAATCTCCTTCGTATTGTAGCTGCTTTTATAAACCCAACAGAAGCGTGCGATGCAGCTGAAACAGTATTATAAAAAAAAAGATCAAGACAGATGAGTTAGATAAAGTAAAATGATGGTAAATGAAAAAAAATGCTGTTTGCAAAAGGCTAGGGTGTTTTTGATTTGACAGCTCACTATGAAACGTGATACAAATAGGCAAAGGGTGGGCTCCGTAATAGAAAATCCTTACTGTATAATGCAGTCCACTCCAACAATGCCACAAACTGAGAGTGGCCTTAGAGTTAAATTAACATGTCTCTGATGCAAAAGGTAGAATTGTAACGAAGGCGGCATATGTTGTGCTGGATGCCATTACGCTGTGCAGGTGTTTACCCCGTTATGATAGTATGTAAAACAGACTGTAATTCAGTATTTATACGATATTAATGAAAGCAAATGCATTGTTCTCAGTATAACTTTCTTTCTTGATTCGACGGTTTACGAGGGTGTCAGTTTACCACTTGTGATTCTGTTCAGTTTATTTTACTTTGTCAACAGAAGCTTCTCTTGCTTACAGGCAAAATACACATGATGATGTGTACCAATCCTGGGAAAAAGAGCAAATATTGTAGGATACTTCAAGTCTTCAAGCAGATGGGCTGAAATTGCCATATTGCTAAAGATGTTGTTCTCAAGCTTTATTTAAATTGAGTCACTTTTAACATACATATATATATATATATATCATTGCATGATAAACTGCGTGGCCCAACAGTAGTTTTGTCCTCAAAACTTATTCACTGAACTATTCTCCATGTTGTGTTTTTGCACTCATATTATACAGAAATGCAAAACTTACTGAAGACAAAGGTCCCAAGATTCCCCCAACTGTTCTTAAAATCCGAGCAGACCTGGACAAGAAAGCTTTGGAAAGATCAGGAACGCTGCGTTTTCTCTCTGACTCCACAGAAGCTGGCAAAAGATAAACCCAGTGGGAATTCAACCGAATAAGTTGATGTGTGACTTCCATATTATCACACTCCTTACTCACTCACTCTCTCCTTGTTTACTTTTTCCGCAAACAATTTGCGATTGAATTATTTAATTCCATGCGTGTATGTTTGGGATATATTGATCATATCTCGTCCGTAGCATGTGCCATGTGCCGCCGCAGTGATTTTGTTAACGAGAACTAACATTTTTAGGCTTTAAGTCTGAAATAAGGCAACGCTGTTTTACACCCCTGCGGAGTTTATATCAACGACGTCAACGCGCATCTTCAACTTTGTGCCTGTGTTCCTGAAATACCAGCAGAACTCGCAGGTTTCTTTTTCTGGTTAATTTTCAAAGAAGCTGGTGTGACATTCATTAGATGACTTTCAGAAGCGTCTTAAACTCCGCATTCATACACACTCATGCAGGTTGTTACAAAAGTTAAGGACACCTATGCTGTGATTTTTGAAAATAACCCGAAAGTCGTCGAATAACTTTATCCCTTGAAATCTTTTCTCCTTTAAAAAAGAATTGAGCCGAGACCTTCTAAGCACCTGTCATATATCGCAGGGCTTTGGAAACCAAATGAAAACAGCCCATATAAGGTAATCAGAGTAAGAGCTGCAGGATCCTCGTTTTTAGCTGGATTCTAAAGTCTAAAGCGCAAGAATAGTGCTCAGTGGCTGAAGCAAAAACTACATCAAATTCCAATAAATGAACACAAGATTAACCGAACACGTTATTTCCTTCAAATTATCCACACGATGACGCGGAAATAACCTCACTTCAGAGGTATTATTCAAAAGGAACGACGGAGGTCTGAACACACATTGACTGTAATATATCCGACCAGAAGCACAAATAACACATTCCTGCCAGTTTCCAGGTGATCTGTGGCATTGAACCTTCACTCTCTTGGGGACAATAGGTCATATACTCTTAATAGAAAATAAACTGTTCTGGGGCACATAAAAACATAATGGAAATGCTGTTCTATTCCCCTTTAACAACTTTTTCCTCATCTGGAGTCGACACTTGTAATAAAAATGTAAACACAATTTCCTTTGTCCTTCTTCCTCTCTTTGTGCCTGTATGTAATAATATATATATGTGTGTGTGCGCGTGTGAACTGAATTAGCCTTATTTTACTGCAGGCGACTATAGGCGACTCAGAGCAATATAGACTCAATGTAGTTTGGTCATGGCTCAGAGGTTTCATCTATTTGCTTTGTCATTATGCATACATACTATCTGGACCGGAGATTACAGTTTTGCTTAATTAAAAGTGCAAGCTGAACAATTACACTTTAATGAACAAACATTAATTGGACAATATTAATGATATCAGCTGTGTGTGATGTATTCATTCATATGGCTGTATGTTCGCGTAATGAAAGGACATTGTTATGAGGCCACAGTGGGAGGAGAGAGACACAATACTGACGCACAGAGAATCATTCCTCACCTTGTGGATGTTTTCTTTTAAGTGTATTATTTTAAGCCTCTGAAAAGAGAAAATGTACAGAAGAAAAACAGAAAAGATCACACTCTGTCCTTGCTTTTCTCACCCAAGTGATAATAAGGTTTCATTTCACTGCTTCCTGTTAACCTGATTTTAGGATTTTTCTTTCGACAGGGCCGTAAATCAAAATCAAATCAAAGTGAAATGATTTTTTTTTTTTTTTTTTTAAATCATTGCACTTTTATGTCATAAACCTTTTAAGGCAGACCATCACACTTCTTGCAATCTGGATGAGAAGGTCAAATCGTCACTTTTTTTTCTAAAAGCCTAAAAAAAAATAAATAGGTGCGTTGAAATTATATGGTTGAAATGATCACTGTTTGGCCTTCACTTTACGTAAGGTTAACTGAACATTTAAGTTGAACATTTGAACATTTTTTGGGGAATTTTTAATAAGCCTCCATTATGTCTCCAAAGCCCATTCTTTCTTTTGGAGAGGTTTTCACAGGCACGGTTTAAAGAAAGCGCTGACTTGAGGTTGACTTGAGCGCTTCATGCACCGTCATAACTTTAACAATAAAATGTGCCTTCGCAAAATGCTGTGCGGCGTGGGCCATGTGTTCAACCTTCCTATTAGGGCAGCCTAATTTCCTAAACTATTTTTAAAGTGTCTTGTATGGGTAATTGTAATTTACTGTCAGTCTCCATTAAAGTCAAGCGTAAGGGTGAGGCCAGAGTGGTGAGGAAGAAAATAACCTACAGCAAGACACCACAGTCAGGGAGAAGGATTGGACAGTCGGGCGCTGCTCATTTCATGTCCTTTTGCCTCAACAGATGACGCTCACATTAAGTCATTGTCTGCCGTGAAACAAACAAACATGAATATCCTGATTAGAAATGTATGACAACAGTTTCTTTGTGATAAACACTTCGGTACGATGTTTTAGCCTTTTCTACGTATTTCAAAATGTTAAGCGTGGACAGGTCGTACGAAGGAAATCTGTCAAGTGTAGCACTGCAGATCTTTTCAGCGAATTTGAAAAGCAAATTCAAATTTCCAAGGCTGAGACATTAGAAACCAAACTACCACACAAATTTGACTCTTCATTAGTAAAACAACCTGCGCTGTCTTTCGGGTCTTTTAGACATAGGAGTTTTAGTCTGCAGTTCCAATATACCAATAGTGAGAGCACACAGCCCGAGTGTCTCTTACTATGCCTGGAGGCATTTTTATGTCACAGTAAGTCTGTTCAGCTTCTGCACAAAGCTATTATACCAGACCTATTTTTGCATACCTGTAGTTATTGTGTACTATATGTTGTGTTGTTCACAATAGCCTGACAAAAGGCAGAGGGAGCTCATCTTTAATTCAAGGCAGGCTCTCTCACACAGAGATAAATCCTCTTCCCACTTATAAGAAAAAAGCCTCCAAGTATTCATCTCTCCATTCAGCAATTATTTAGCCTACCTGTATCCTCTGCAATTTCACAGAAGGATTCATTTTAACGTTTCCTTTCGGTATTTAGCTGATGTTCTCACCTAGAGCGACACTGGTTTGCTTAAAATTATCCTCTTCCACAATGTCAATGCTGCTCCAGCCCACAACATATGGTTGGCACACAGTTGTCACCTTCATTTGCAAACAATCATGTCAGGTTCCCAGCAGGTCACACCTTATTTAAATTACCGCACCTGGAAACTAAACATTTCACTGCGTTGTCTCATCATGATGCATTTTGATTCCATTACAAAACCATTTTTAGCCCACTGATTTGATTTACTTTCTCGCATTTGCCAACTTGAATATCTGTAGAAGTGTTCTGCAAAACACAAAATGTCAGCTGAGAGCTTCACATCGGTCTGACATAACTTGATATAAGCCGGTGCAACAGACACTGTGCCGATGTCATTGTAAATCTGTCTGTGTTTGCTTTGTGTGATCAAGTTGTTATTCCTTTGTGAGGACCTAACGGCATGAAAGGCCTGGTGTTCTCTGCATGAATCATTTAGATGAAAGCCTGAGGAGGAGGGGGAAAGGAGCATGAGGCACCTGATGTCAACTTTAATTAGAATCCAGTTTGGGCCGCATTACCTTGACTTTGAAATCCCTGAATCCTGCAGGGGCATTGGAGACAGTTCTCGGTTACAGGATGTGATTTGACTGGGTAATCTTGCCGATTGCTTGACGCCACAGAAAAGAATGGCAAAGGAGTTCAACTTTTAGCTTGTTGAATATCTTGAGTATCTTGCGCTAAGCAGTTTGTGCTTTACCCCGCTGTTTAGACACAATTTACAGCAGCCATGCACGTCATTTTTTACACTGCCAATAAATAGCGTCTCCAGTATTGATCTTTGCTCAAGCGGATGATCATCTATGTGGACGGATTTTGGCTTGATATGAGTTATTGCACAATTAACACACCTTTTCATCGTACCCTGTTGCTTTACGGTGCACCTTTATATCCAAGGAAAAAGGACAGAGACATCCAAGTAGAGAGAGAGTGGAGCATGACTAGACTGTCTGAGTGTTTTGAATGAAATGTGTCTTTAGAACAAACCCATGGGATTCACAATTCCCAGGACGTCCCTGGTGCGTCATAAAAAGAAGTCAGGGCACATCACCATCACTTGTGTGTTATTTCCCACTGTTCTGCAGCTTGATGTGAGACATCAGAGCCTACAGCGGCAGCCCAGAGAGCAACTCTGAAGACTGACAGAAAATAAGATGCTGCTTGCTGCCATCTTGCAAACATTATGCCCATTTAGCAATCTCATGTTGGACAGGACACATTATTTCAAATACAAGTTCAGATTGTGATAGCCTGGAGCAAATAAAGCAATACCTAAACAGCATTTTATGTTATTCATGTATTCATGCAGCCATGCAGTCACTGCTGTCTCGTACAAATGCTATAATTTCACAACAAAGGATGATGGACAGCGCGCTGTAATTTGGCGTCTGTGTGTGTGATGCAGGATCCACAACACAGATGGAGAAAACATGCGCAGGGGCAAAGATACAGCAGGAAAACACTGAAAACAGTGTGTGTATGTCAAACTCATTCATGGCTACTGATGATTGGTTATTAGTATTACAGCTTAAATGATAGAACAATGTACTGTATTTTTCCCCAAAGAGTTCATTTTTGTCAAATTCATACTTTAAGAGAAACAGGTAGCAGTCAGTGAAGTGGATTCTTGTTGCATTCTGGGCCAAAATGACATCCCATTTCCAGGTTAGCTTCTGTTCCACTTGCTTCAGTGCTGTCTTTTGCACAGACTGTTTTGTCATCTGAGACTGTTTTGTCATCTGTCTTCATGAAAAACTGAAACATGGTAACACCTGTGGGATTTTCAGAGGACTCCCAGGGACAACATGGCATCAGTAGTTGTTGAAAGTCAACACAATATTCAGAATAATCTGTTAAAAGGACAAGATGCTCAAAAAATAGCACACACCCTGTCTCATATCATGTCAAATAAAATAATAAAAGGAACCACTATATCACGAGGACTACAAGAAGAGCTTTCAAACAAAACAGAATATGAGGGGTCTTGGAAAATAATAAAACAAGTGGAAGGTCCGGGACAAACTTTCATTTTTCCAGAAGATGGATGACACCCTTAACAGCACCAGCAGTCACCCAGAGCTCGTCCCAGAGTCGTTCCCAAAGGGCCGAGGCAGTGAAAGCAATGACCAGTATCCCACTGTGATACTGTATCACAGTGCTGTAAATACACAGGCCGGCCCTGAAAACCATTCATCTTTGTGTGGAATTGGTGTTAGATATATACCTTTGTTTACAGAAAGCAGCAGTGTCTGCAGGTAATAACTTGGACATCGTGCAATTACTGTTTTTTTTTGGTTTTTTGGTCCATTTAGGGGTTGTAAAGCTGCTAACAAAACATTTATCCCTCTAAAATATTGTGAGCTTGTTAGTTGGTCTCTACCAACTCTTGGGTGAAATATCTGACTCTCTAGCATCTGTTTTCACCAGCTTGTCCTTAACTTTATCTGTTGGAGACAGATGGTGCTGGGCTAGTAACATATCAACCTCATTTTCGGGAATAAAATGTTGCCATTATACACCCTGGGACACCATGGATACATACAGTATAATCTCAATATATCTGAACCAAAACACTTTTGAAATCAACATTTCTGGATGCATGTATATCCACATTATGTAAGGGATAATGTATGAGCAAGACAGTCATTAGCCCTTGCGGATGATTAAGACTGTATCATATCATATATATCAAGTCATCACATTGTGGGGGTTTATTTCACCATGATTACCAGCTTGCTGTACATTGTTGCGCTTATTACACGGCTAGAAATCAATCACTTGATGTGTAATTTGACAGAAAATATTGATTTAAAATGGTTTTATTGATTTAAAATTATCTCCAGTGTCTTGTTATTAAGATTCTGGAGCTTGTTATTAATAACAACTCTAATAAAGTGTTTTAACCGCTCGTGGTGCTTTAGGCGTTTTGAGGGAATAGAATGAGGTTATAATAAGAACTGTGTCTCTCAGAAACAACAGCATTATTAAACCTTTTGTGGTTCAGTTTTAGGCGCTGACAGCACTTTTAGGGAAAGTAAAATGTGATTTAAAAAGGACACAGCATCTATCTATCTATCTATCTATCTATCTATCTATCTATCTATCTATCTATCTATCTATCTATCTATCTATCTAT
>JAPQRN010000025.1:7892184-7924944 GCA_037367275.1 Coranthus polyacanthus | reverse complement strand
CTATCTATCTATCTATCTATCTATCTATCTATCTATCTATCTATCTATCTATCTATCTATCTATCTATCTATCGCCACTTATACTTACAAGAATTTCCATTGGTTATTACAAGAGTCATTATATAGTTATTATTTGAGTAATTACGTGTTACATTTCACCTATCAGTGGTTTGCAGAAATTTAGCATTTTCTGTGGTTTTTTTTTTAGATCTAATTTTGATGAAAACAACTGTCTTTACAACACTGAAAAGCTACAAACCTGAAAACCAGAACAATGAGCTGGAAGATGCTAAAAACCCCAGCTGGGTTGAGCAATTAAGCACCGGTATTTGACACTTATACCAACCATTGGTAAAGATGCACTCACATCCCAATAGTTACAGGAACAATGACTTTAATGAAACTTTAGCACATATCAATTGATGGCTTCATATGTACAGTATCATCATTTGAATGATTTGACACAAATAAGGCATTTCAAGTATCGAAAAACAACCTACTGGCATCACATTTTTGGTGAATCGATCATTTTCAGGGTAGCTGACACGTTCGACTGGTAAAGCCATTTTAGAGGTGATCAAGGCATACAAGTATCATACAAACAAATGGTAAAATGTACAGTATCAAGACACACAAGCTGGACTTGCAAAACATATCCCTCGCAATGCGTCCTTGTAAGTCACGACCTTGAACTCATCAAACTTTGGCTGTGTTGCGTTTTTGTGGATAGAAACAGGGAAGATCAGGACTGCATTCAGGGACTTGAATGATCATTTTGCACTATCACTATAAATTAAATTATTGTACACAAGAAAGGACAAACGATTTATGTACAATATTTTTCTTTATATAATTGAAAAGAAAGAAAAAAACCTGAGGGCTGTTAACTACTGTACTTGCTCACCCCAGTCCTTTGATGTATTTCTCTTCTGTTTCGTGCTTCATAGTAGATATCTGTCTACTGATGTCTGAGGAGGAGGATGTCCTTATTCAAATCCAGATGCACAGACACATTCATGTTCCATCTTAAAGTTTGAAAGAAATGATGAAAATATATTCATTATAAGGTTATGATGAAGATCCCCCGCAGGCAGCTTGGAGCGTCAGTACTTTCAGCAGCCTTGAGCAGGATGTGCTTTATGTATTCTACATCTTTTTACACTTTAATCTGAGAAGTGTTCACATTTCTTAAAGCAACAATAAGTTCATTGTCTTTGTGATCGCCGGTCCTGTGACAGTGCTGAAATGGGAAGCGAGAACATATTCAGAATCACATTAAAAAAAAAAAAAAACAAGAAAAAAAAAAAAAAAACAGCAGAAATTAACAATAAATGTGTGAAGATAGTGTTATCCACTTCACAAAGCACAATAATTAAAGCATGAGAGAGAAATGATTCCGTCTTAGTATGGTGGAGCTGACCTGCAAATGAATCTTTGCACCACAGGCGTTCCCGTGCTTCTTGTCCTCAAAGTGTTAATATGTTGATGTTGTGTATGGCTGAGTGTTCTAACAAGAAAAAGAAGGAGGAAGCTGAGGGGTTAAATCATGCTTTTTGCAGTGAAATTTAATCCAAATAACTATGCTGTTTTGTTGATGCCACAGTCTGTGTCACAGTGCTGTACATTTCTCGCCCACTGTTCTGCTATAATATCTGTTTCCCGCGGTCAAGAGAGGTTATCTTACCCTTGTGGTTTTGATCTTGTTGCCGGCGTAGCACATCCAGCCTGAGTTGTCAGGCAACGTCTTGCATTCCTCCCCCTCCAGGCAAGGCTCCATCTCACACCACCACTTCCCAATTACTATGGATGCTACAGGCAACAAAGACAACAGAAAAGTAAGATAGTGCAAAACCAGATAGAAAGGTCTGCAATGCTTGGCCATTTGCTGAGAGTTTATAATCCAAATGAGCAAATGTTTAACGTCAAAAGGTGCAGAAAGTAACTCGGCTGTCTGCATTAGGCACATATGCTTCAAACAATGTGTTTCAGTGCAAAATGGACGTCTAATTCAATGTGCCTTCTTTATTAGATGCAGTTATACATGCGTGCAAGGAGTGGAACTGAGGATTTTCAGTGAGTGAGTGGATTGGTAGGTGTGACTGTGACTTGACTTTAATGCAGACCACATTTCTGCCTTCAGGAGAGAAAATTGCCTTAAATACAGGGTAAGTAGACAGTAAATGGTTTGTAATGTGTGACAGAGGAAAAGAATCTGTCAGAGCTGACATTGAGAGACCTCCAATTCCCCCAGTCTGCTCAGAGATTGCAGTAATATTTGCAAAAGGATTTAAGATAAAAGCTGCAGGTGAGAGGTTTTCCTAAAGCCAATATGTGTTTTAGTTGTGTCAAACGGAGCACCAAATTCATTCCTTACAAGGATTGGGCCTGTGTTGTAGACGTTTGGCAAAGAACGTATAAAACCATTGTCAAATATCTACACGGCGCCTATGCAATCAACAGCCATTTTGTCTGCGCCACTTTACTTTATGTTATTCTTTACTTCTTGACTCTTCCCTGAGGTGTGCTACATTCTGCTGCTGTGTTTGACTGGGTGCATACAAGAGTAAAGCCTTTCCCTGCAGATACTTTTTCTAACTGTCAGCAGCAGAATTTGGATGTGACATTATCGCAGGTAATGCTAATCTTATCTGGGACAAGGCATTGCTTGGGTGACTTAGGCTTTTATTTGACAAATCTGTGTATCTTCACAAAACACAGCAGTTTTGTAAAATCTTTCAGTATAGAATACGTTTAGGTCCATTAAAAAATAAAAACACAAGACATACGTTTCTTTGGTTATGCACAGGAATCTTCATGCAATACAATGTTTTTGGGTTTTTTTTTTTCTCCCTTGTGCAGCACTGTGCTTAAAACCTTTTTTGTCAGTCTTTGTCTGCTTTAAAACTCACCGTCGACACATGAAGGTCGGTTTCTGGTGGTTCCAGCTACCTTTCCTGGCAGACACGAACACTTGACAGTCTGTGACCGCTCCTCAATGCGATTCTTATTACAGCATCTGTGAGCAGCAATTACTTCACATGTACCTCCCTCTGATAAGGAAAAACAGACAACAAACTACATTAAGTCAACATCTCAGGCGTGTTTTAATAGGGCACATTTTGCTTTTAGCCAATTTCTAACCACCTCAATGGGCAAACTAAACCTATAACGTCACGTTCATGGTTTATTGTTATGATTTCAAATACACGGAAACACATTTTAATGCTTGTATCTGGTAAGCACAAGGTAATCTACAATGTTCGCATTTATGAATCTATTATATTCACAGCTTTAAAATAACTATAAAACATGCCAGGGGCTTGCTGTAAACAAGAATAATTATTACACTGTTTTAGTGAAAAATACGCCTGCAGCTTGTTGAATGTAAAACTATGTGTGTTTGAGAGCAAACATGAAAAACTCATCTATTAGCAGGAGGAGAGGCCTGCTTCAGGGTTATGAATATGAACACCAGCCCCACCATGCAATTATCACCAAACTAGTGACTGTGCCCTAAAGGATGAGAGGACTGGGCCGAGCGGACGCGACCCACCTCAGCCCCTGGCCTCTCCCACCCACTGTGTTCAGACTCTCCACATACGAGAGCTGTGCAGCAAAGGGCCATCTGACAATTATACCCGTCAGCATGACACAAGATCAAGGAGGTTGTAGAGAGAAAGAGGAGGGAGAGGAAAAATGTATCTGGTATATTGCCAGGAAAGTGATTTGAAGTAATGTTTGACAATGAGCTGTGGGTTTGTGAAATGTGTCATGGTTAGATTTGCATATATCACTTTACTACATTTGAATATTTTGGGTTGAGAGACCCGTCTGAGGCGAAGCAGTTTCTTAGAAGAAGAAATGCATCCATGCACAGTGTGTTAAGAGAAAACTGAAGTTAAGCAGCAAACGGGACTGAATCACTGCAGTTCCATCATCATAATTTAATCCTAATGCATTTTAAAGTGAATTTGAAGGAGATGACTATTTGCTATTATGTATATTTAAACCCAAAATCCTAACAGATCATGTGGCAATTTTCAGATTTGTTTCACATTGCAGACACCTCTCTATTACATAGAGATGAAATTTGTGAATTTACAAATGTCTGAACACAAAATTTTAAACCATAGCCGAACCAAGACATTAAGTAGCTTATAATCAGAGAGGAAAGACAGTTCTCTGTCAGTTTCCTGATATAATAGAGCCGTCATGTGAGCTCCTGTCAGGATTAGGCATATGGGCTTGTGCACATAAAGATGCAAGAGAAATCAGCATAAGACAGTGATAGACCTAACTACAGATTCAGTATGTGATACTCTTAATTGGGTGTACAGTCTATACAGTAAACACTTCTGAGGGGCAAATAACTAGAGCCACTGTCGAGTTGTAAGGTGTTAATTGGAGAAGGCTGCGAGTTAATTGTCAAATTCAGAAGAAAGATCATTTAGAAATTTCGTTTTTTTTCTCTGTGTCTTGCCAAATCTGCTGAGTTTCTTTGGGTTATCACAACTCCCAGCCTTGTAATTCAGAGAACATCAACAGCCTTTGGTTTAACTGAAAAATATCCAGATCTTGTACCCGGTCTGGGAGAATGTTGCCTGCTGTCTGATGCACTCAACAAAAGGGCATGTCTGCACAACGTTAATCGTGATGTACCAGTGGAAGCAGTGGGGCATCATTTGAAAACAACAGCCCACAGGGGTTTGTTCTTCTTAATGCATCTCCTTAATTGCATAAGACAGCCCCAGATTTCCTCTTTGATCTATTAAAAACACACTACTCAACAGAATTAACTTGCATTGCTTGTTGCAAGCAAACAAAGCAACGAATTGGCATACTCTATATTTGGAAATCATCACCTCCGAAGAATACATTAAAATCAAATAAAAATGCAAATCAGTGTGGTATTTCCAGCTGGCAGGTGTACTGGGTACCTTTAAACAAAAGCCATGCAAAACTAACGAACGCTCTTCAACGTCACCCATGGTTTCAGCCTGCAAGTACAACACGCTGCATGCTTTGAGACCCCATCTTTGCATTATAAATATTTCAGAGGGAGATGGAGAGTAACATGGCTGGAGATGAACGCTCTCATCAGGTGAGGGATGGAGCCATGCAAGGGTATAATTGTTTTCTCTATTTCCATTTCCCCCCATTATTAGTGACGATGAAAAAAGTCAGTCTCCCAAATGACAAACAGCCTCAGGGTGTGTGTGTGTGTGTGTGTGTGTGTGTGTGTGTGTGTGTGTGTGTGTGTGTGTGTGAGTGTGTGCCTGTGTTTTCTCTTCAGCAACATTTTGATTGATAGGGAACAAGGGTCACACAGAAATTGTCATTCCTCGTGTCAGAGGTCACACAGAAGCAAAGAGTCTCAACTGGAACTGCCCTGTTTTTGTTGCCATGTTCTGCCCCCCTGCCTCTTCATTACTCTGAGCCGGGAAACAGACGCTGTCAAGAGTCGAGGGGGCCACCTACAATCTGCACCCCAACAGGGCACAACTCAGTTTTTAGATCTTGAAATAGATGAAAAAGTCAGACCTTTGTGCCAGGTGGTGGTTCGGACATGTTTTTCAGAGAATATGTGTTCTTTGCGTGGTGTGATTTCTTTTGTTGTTGTTGTTGTTTTTTTTAAGCGTTATTTTCAGATTGTTCTCAATGTGGAAAAGAAAATATTCTCAATGAGAACAATGAACATCTGCTATACTTAGAGTTTGGTTTTGTTCTCACCTGCAACTGTACTTAGCCTTGAGTTCCTCTTAAATTAAAAAGACTTGTTCTCTGACTAAATGGGCCAACAGACCACCTATTAATTCTGCAGTTACAAAAAATGTGTCCCATTTTCAGAGGGTATCACATAGTGCATCGGTCCCGCCTTAATATTCACTCAAATGAAAGTATTTTAACTGGAAAATCTCCCTTGTGTGTTCTTAAAAAAGTATTGCAAGCAAAATTCTTTAATTACTTTTGGAATATTTATCCAAAGAAATATTAACAATTCAAATGTTTTCCTAATAGAACAGCAGTGAATTCATTTATTAATGCCAGTTAGCATATATACTAGGCCTATGTCATGTCATTGTTTGTAGCTGCAGAAGTCTGTTGGACTTTAATCTCTCACTACGATTCGCTCTTTTCAAGTCAGGAAAACATAATTACAGATTTTCGGCTTTTTGGCTTCAATTTAAATTGCTAATTTTGCTTCTCTTTGCTCAGAATTTGCCTCAGTGTGAAATTTATACACCATTAAGTGTAAAGCTCAGGCCTGATTCTTCCCGTCTCCTCTATGACGAGCTGCTCCTTTAATGTCTATGAATCAAGATCTATTTGTGCGTTAACAGTTCAAATGAATTTAACAGTGTAAGTAAAAATGGTGTTTTTCTGCAGCCCAATAAACCCGTTGCCACTATAACAACACAACTTCTCACATACAAATCGTCTTTGTTCATTTTTATCAAGCCGAAATAAATCAAAGCACTTAGCTGTAACATTTATCTACACCATTGACAACACCTGGCATTGGCAATGTCTCAGCTGCTGGATGAGGAGTGAGCGCCGTTGAATCGTCAGTCCTCGGTACAATGAGTCACACTAGAAGCCAACAACGCTGCATTGAAATCCAATGAGTTATGGACAGCAAGCCAGGATAAAGGCAAATGCTGTCAAATCATGCATGACACGAACACGTAATACTGATTCTAAATTTCTGTGGATCTGCGGTTCTGCCTGCTTAATGAATGTGTGCAGAGTCCATGTGGGACCAGTAAATGGTCTTTCAAATGTGATGAAACAGGCATTGCACACAGGAAAATGGTCAGTCTATCTCAATAGAAATGTCACCATGCAATAAGTATGCAATGACTCGCTGTCTACTGTAATGAGCCCAGACTGTGTGGTTGTCTCTGGAGAGGCTGATAGCAAGTATACCGTCAGAATGGAAACACTGTGCTACCATCTGTTCCAGGCCTTCGACAGTGTGTACAAGTTGTGTAGATAAAAATACTATATGTGCAGTTTATAGAAGAACTCGTCTGTGATTTAGATGAATGTTAATACTCCACTATGCATTTAATGAATGCAGCATATGACTGAAAGGACAGCAACAAGAGTAGTCAGTGTTACACTCCATATAAAAACCAAATGGAAAGCCTAAGGGACTCAATTTAGCAGGTAACCAGTCTGTCTCCTGGGGTTTTGAATCCTTGTGATTGGCAGCCAGTGGCACTCTATGTGTACGCTGTGTTCCAGACATGCATGCTCACAAACACTTTTAAGTGCCTCGTGATGATATATCTTGATAATTTCGTGACATTTCAGTACGCTATCTTTCTTCAAACTCAAAGTCCACATTATACCTGTAGTTAATTATTTTGTCAGTTAAAAGCCATTTACGAGAGACAGCAGGCCTTGATTTCCAAACCACAGCAGTCCATGTTTTAGAGCAGCATGCCTGTCACCTTTTAATGGGAAAGCATCCAAGGTGACCCATAATAGGCTCCACTTTTTCTGTGCATGCTCTCTGCAGACAACCAAGTCAGCAGGCTACAGCAGTTCTGTTGCTGACAGGAAATGGGAAAACCAGATTAGAGAATGTCAAATTAATGCAGATGGAAGACAGTGAGAGGCACAAAACATGTGACTGCATGGTGTCAAATTGAGTGACTATTTTTTCCGTGCCTTCTGTGAAAACATCTGAAGTCCCTGTAGTACTGTTGTTATTCTAGACATAAATGCTGGGGTGCAAATGAGTGACATATTGCTCAATAAACTGCAAGACAAATTTGTTTCGAAGCTGAGAAAAATACACGACTAGGAATAGTGGTGTTGGTATCTACCTATCAAGTGTACTTCAGTAAATTGGAGACTTTAAAATGTTTTGAGAATTAGTAGTGCATTGGAACAGCTTCAGATGCTTAACACGTGAACAAAGTTCTCCTTAACAAACCACATTTCCTTTTTAATGCATGAGTGTGTACCACGTTTGTGCGCTTAAACGTGTGTGTTTGGGAAAGAGGGTGCATGTGCTTGCCAGGGAGGAGAATCAAAACAATTTACAAGCAAAGAAAACTACCAATTGCTACTCTGAAAAAAGCACTGTCCATGACAAATAAAAGCATAGAAATTCATGAAATATGGTTGGTGGTTTTGACAGCACATCACCCAAGAAGGCCATGAGATTGGTCCTGTGCAGCGAGTCAAAGATGGGTGATACTTTATTGAAATGCAAAATGACTACTCAGAGAGCAGAGCTGGTGTTGTTTTAAGATGAATGAAAACTGCATGGAACAGAGGAAGCAGTGAATAGGGGCATGGGTTTTCCATTTGCATGTGAGCCCCAAAGTCTCGGTTCTCTGTTGTCACACACAACACAGGCCCAAGATTCTGCAAAACTGGTACTGATCAAGGGCATTAAATGTTACTCTGACTCTCAACCAGTCGGACCCACACACATATATAAAAACTGCCCGTGGTTATTTGGTGTTTGGTTTTGTTGAGCATGACAAGATGTAGTGTACGGCAGAAGAAATCACACAGCAGCTTTCATGTCCATTAAACACACATCAACAAAGGAACTCTCTGCTCGTGTGACACATTCACCGCTGAGTTTTTTTTTTCTGAAAATGGGCAAACAGACAAATTACAATGTAGAAATATGTCTTCTGTCAGAGCAATGTCATTTATTTTTAAATGTCAAGCTGTGCCTGTCCTTCTATCTAGCCCTTTCCCTGACTGGCAAATGTCCAGAACTGGTATTTCGTATTTTTAGATCGCCTGCTCTGATGAAAGAGTTACATTCACTAAGAAGAAAAGGAAACAGAGATAGAGCAGAGTCAGAGCACCTTTAGAGAACAGCTGCTCGTCTGTGATGTGACTGCAAGCCCTCTCGGTGCTGGGCAGACCGTCTGTGCAGGGTGCCAATGTGCCTGCTACGTGTAAACTGTGTAACAATGCATAATACAACGGCTAAATGACCTTTCAAGCTGTATGACATGTACTCTGAGAGGGTGGTGGCAACAATTATGCAAGACCTGATAGCTGATAAGGCAAGACATTAGATGTGATGCTCTTAACTTATTCGGTGTCACACAGTGCAGCGGGTTGTGTCACATGATAAACATTTTGGTCACATCTCAGTGTCTTTAAGGAGGTTATAGAACAGGTGCTGGTGCATACAGCGCAATATTTGAGCACCTATACATCTCGCTTTAATGTATCATTTGTTAAACTGCCTGTCTCATAGAGGATATACTATAATAGAAACCTTTTTCATTTCTGGTTTTCATTTTAATTTAATACCTCCCCGTAAACTAAAATGTTTCAGTCAATCTTTCCATCATTATCCAAATTTTTTGCCAAAGTCTATTATTGCACTTTTGTCCCCTATTTTCACACACACACACACACATCCCAGTCTCTTTAGAAAAGGTAATTGGATCTGTAGTGTAAATATGCTAGAAGACTTATGGCACACCAAGGAGATATTAGAGCAGGAAAAAACCTGAAATCTGCAATAGAGCCTGATAAACCCAATATTAATTACTTTGCTTATTTCTCATACTACCCTCCCCCTTGGAACCAATTAGTAAGTTGAGATGCTTCTTTTCAGTTTAATGAGGTCTAAGTAATGATAATGAATTTCATATTCCTGCCAAACATTTAAAACAGGCTTGTGGAACCACAAAGGCAATGCCATATGAAATGATCTTTGGCGCATAATTCCCATTCTGCACGAAGCATTTCTTTCATTGAGAAAATCAAAAATGAGGAAAGGAGATTTTTCACCACTAGAAATACAAAGGATACATAAACAGAGGTGGTTTTTCATCTCATGCTAATACAGAGTTTGCGCCGGTGAGGCGTCACATGCAATAACTCATGATCTTAGACATAGTTCTAACTACACTTTAGTGCACAACGCCTCTAACAACTGGGTCACAAAATGTTCAGAATCACATTTAAATTCCCCTGCGAATGGCCGACAGTAAAGTGACAAAACCCTGTTCGTTGCCGAAAGAGCACAGAGAGCCTGAGGAAAGCCACACCTTGAAAAAAACAAGAAAAAAGAGGAGGGGGGGGGGACATCCCGTGACAAACCACCCTTCAAAAGAACCCTATACACTACATTTTATGTGGGCAAACTAGTTTGCAGGGTTGTCTTTTACCTTGGCAGAGAACATGTTTGCAAAAGTTTGCCGGAACAACCCTCAGTACATATAGGACGAAAAGGGTCTGAACGGTGGGGACGTACGTTCATTAATTAAACAGTAGTAGAAGTTTCGTAGGGTAACATGTTGAATTAAAGAGGAATGTGTTCACAAGTGAAAACACACAGGGTTGTGCAGCCACTGGCATCAGCAATTACTGTGAAGTGCAGTGACGGTGAGATGCTTTCCATTGTGATTGCATGTTGTGATTCTCTGTCATGGAACAAAAGATAAAAGTGGATGGATTGTTTTTTTTTTTTTTTAGAGTAATATGAAGTGATTTTACTGTGTCTGGCACAACATTTATTCTGTTATTCTCTAACTCAGTGGGAGAAGTCACAAGCAGTCAGGGTTTAGAGGTGGCACTCTCAATGAAGTGAATCAAGGGTGAAAACGTACAAACAGCAGATATGGTGCTGTGAGCTGCCCTGGAAAAATGTGTTACGCAGATGCACGATTCAAAATGATAAAAGTTTAATACTAATGACACCTAACATCATCTGTACACATCAGTTAATGTGAAAAATTAATGTATGAACTCTTACTGAGCCGCTAATTAGTGATTATATTTCAAATGTTAGCGTTCTGTTTTTGCACACAACAAAAGAATGCAATATCTGCAATATCCGGGCGATGTTTTTCAGACTATTTCTGGATTAAAGCAAACGCAGACCCTTTTATCAAGACTCAAGGTTTCAGCTTAGTCATGTGTCACAACAACATATTTATAAAATTTTGTTGCCTGAAAACAAACGTGGGTCTACAAACCACGCTTCTTATGTCTAACAAGTACTTTTGCAGGAGTCCCATTAGCTAAAGAACATAAACGTTTCCACTGCACGCTGTCATGTTGATTTTTGTAAAGGATTTGGGGCGTAACACTTGGGACATTATTGCCCTCAATGTAAATTATGTCAGATAATTTCAGATCTGTTAGTGGAATACAGTTTGAAACGAGATATGAAAACTAGATATCATGCTTTTGCAGCAAATAAAAAGCAGCATACTGTATCACAGTTTATATTTAACCCCTAACAGTTAGAATATTTATATACAGGAGTTATCGTTAAGTGCTGACAATGGCCATATGTATCCACCCATGATCTTTGTGTGCTGTTAACGCCTCTTTTATTAATGCTTGGAGATTCTGCGGGATGGCAAAGACAAGAAACAGCTGGCAGACTGTTTAGAGAGAAAAAGCTGGCTAATTAATTAAGCTGTGGGCCACAGAAATTCATTTTGCATATAAGCGTTGTGACCACAAACCATAGCCCCTGCGCAGAATGGGCTGAAAGACTTCAATTAAACATGCTGTTTAAACAAATATCCACAAGCTTAGAAGAGCTCCATGTTATGAATAATTCATAGCTTGAAAGAGGAAATAAATGAGAAATGCTGAAATATGTAAAACCTATTTGTAGCTGTGAGCATACAGTAATAATTAGGGCACTGATTGTCCTTAGACTCATTTACTTAGAAATATATTTTTCTTTCTAACCCCAGCTAACCAGGCAAATGCCTCAAATAGTTTATTGCTGCTAAAATATATATTCCAACAGCATGTGAACAAGCTTTGCCTCTCAACAGAGCTATTAAAGCGCAACAAAATCTATTTTGGTGAGTTTCTAAGAAGGTTTTACAGAGCGGTCAGTGGTCCTCCAATGTCAGAGATTTACAACATCAGGACAAAGTGAGTTTGCCGAGCTCCAGATGTGCAGAGGCCTCGGGCTGAGGCTGCACGCCACTTCCCATTGGCACTGCAAGCGAAGCGGGATGACACTAGCGAGAGCATGGTTGAGGGGAGGTCTAGAGGAGGGGTGAAGGAAGATGTATGTCAAAATAATGTGCCTCCAGGATGCATTATATAAGGCTATTAAATTGTCAGTGTCTAAAACAGTGCATAGAGGATACAACCTTTGTTTGTGACAGCCGAAAATCCATTTTTCATGTTTGTTTCATTGTGAGCTCTACCAGCGAGTGGTTTCTTTTGTTGGAGGAAAAAAAAAAAGCGAGTCCTGATCCCCGACTCCTCACTAAAGCTTATTAAAAGGGAGACATGTGGGATTTAAATGTTTTTTGTTTTTTTTTTACCCAGGAAATAAACAAAATGTACCTAATATAATACATAAAAACTTTGTTTAAACGTTTAAATGATATTCATGTTAAAAAAAAGGTGCATGTTTAAGAGACACTGAAAGAGCTGAGCAGGGAAGATGAGGGTAAGTATAGCTGCTACGAAAATCTATCATAGTGTGAGGAGAAAGAAACACAGTGAAATAGATATCACACAGAGTAAAGAATTTATGACTAAAGTCTGAATAAATTATAATATACAGTGGATACTTACAAGTGAATTACTTCTACTTGCATCCCGAGTTCAGCTGTTCTGCATATCTTATCTTGTAATGCACATTCACTTGCAGATACGCATTTACAAGAACCAGAGGATAAGAGGTTATTGTACATGCACAGTGTTGGGAATCCATGACCTTTCAGTTTTCAGTAGTTTGACCTGCAAAGCCAATTGTTGGTTGGAGTGAGTTCATGAGGGAGCAAGGCCACCTCAGGCAGCCACTATTTGTTCTTTGTCGTACTTTGCAAACACCTCCACACGATGCTCTGCTTCACCGCTGGTGCTGTTTCTACTGCCGGAAACAGAGTGTTGTGCTTCACTTTCAAAACACCAACTTTCCACACTGAGGCATACGTATATTTCAGGCTTCTCCAAGTACCGTGCAAGAGCTGAGATATTACCTCTGAAAAAGTTTAATTTGTCACAGGTGAATAGCTAATTTTAATACCTTTTTGGTTTATTAGTTCAAATAGACACAAAGTGAAGTTAGTTTTTTGTTAAGAGGAAGAAAATCCTCACTTTTCCTCTTTCCTATGGACACATTCAGGGGTCAAGAATTGAATGACCCACAAAGCAACGTCTGTGCCCGGTGCTTCACAGAACACAATCTGTTCTCTTTTGTGCACCGTTCACGCTCTTTGCACCAAATAAATACAGCACCTTATGAATCATACCACAGAGGGTAACACCGACTGCACCAGGAAGGCAGAGAACAGCCCAAAGCATATCTGAGAGAGTGGCAGGCAGTAATCTGTAAGTAGAGCTGCAGGGTGGAAAGCAGGCCACCTTGTCCGAATCACTGAGCATGCACAAGCAGCTACTCTAGGGTCATTCAGCTAATGGACTTCTACACACGCCATTCTTTGCTATAAGGCTGCCAATATGTACATGCAGCAGCGGAACTGTTGTCAGAGGAAATTATTACTGAGACATGCTTCCGATACACAATCTCCCTGCCTTGCGCGTCCTTTCAGTCAGTCTTTCAGTGCATGTTTTTATTCGCAACAAATTTTCCATTTAGGTTTGGAAGATCAGATCACCACTGAGCTGTTACCAAAAGTCACTGTCACTGCATGTGATTGACTTGGATTTCTAAACATCTCCCCATAGATCTAAATTTGTATTGGCAAGGACACAACTGATCTCTCGCCCCCTGTAATCTCGATTTCCTCTGGTAATACCAGTCGCTGTGAACTCGTGGCATTTCGCTGGCTTTAATGATTGGCCCGATGGTCTGCAGCCAATGGCCTTCGTGCCACCAATTCATGACCCGTCAACCCCAATCCGCCCACCAATCCAACAGGCACACAACACACAGCACAGAACAAATGTCCCAGTGTCAGAATCAATGCGGACAGGCATCCCATCCTCCTCTCATAAAACTGGCATCTCATTTATCCAGGAGTGAAAACTAGCCATACTACGGTAAATGGAATGACAGGGCATTTACACTTTTAGTAGCAGAGGGTCCTGAAGGATTCGAATTGCACGCTTTGTACTTGTCTTCTCCAAAGAGATGTCTCAATGCATATCGGAAATATTAATTCCATTCCACCCTTGTTGACATGGGACCACTTTCTAGAAGATATCCTATTTGTTAGTATCTATGTTTTTCACATTTTCTTCCTCCTCTAATACGCACATGAGATGTGAGTTATTAAATTGAAGGTGTTGGAACAGGAAGTCTTCTGACTCACCGTATTGAGAGTATTGAAAAGACCCCTTGCTGATATGCTTGAGGTGTACCGACGCATAGAGGAAATAGCAGACACCAAGGACCTGCACACCCATGCAGCTACTTCTCCCTTTGAAGTTCTGACAGCATTCAGCTTCCTCTCCTCTGTTGAATCCCGAGATCATAATTATTTACCATAACCATAGCTCACATCCGCCTGACGAAAACAAAAGTTCGACCGCAGTGTTTTCAGTCATATTCTATTCAGTTCAATTTCACAGGGAACACAATCGCACAGATCAAATTGAGGGGAAGCATTGTAGCATGAATATCAAATGTAATAGCTCAGGAAGGAAAGTGCAAAGGCACAGTGTATCTATGTGATCTCCAGTACAGAAATTCACACATTATCAGGGCCAAATCTTAATGAAGATCAGCTAATTTGTATTGCGCTCGCTAAATAATTGATTATGAGTGTGAGCTAATATATTAAAACATTTAATGACTTAATGTGATAAAGAAGGGAAAATAGACTGAGCACAACCATTACAGCCAAATAAAGTGTTATCCCCTGCAAGCTTGTGACAGTCTAATTAAATACATAAGCAACCAAACACAGCGTGCTACAGTGACCGCATTAAAAGGCATAAACAGTGATTCCTTTGTATGATATTCAAGCAGACACTCACGGCGAACAATTTTTGCCCATACGCACACGCTTTTCCAAAAAAAATCTGTAGTAGCCAGATCGAGAGAAAAAGTACTGACGGACTCACCAATCATGTGAATGGTGGTTCGTCCAGGCCTCGTCCCATGATGTTGCTGGATGGTGTCATAGAAAGTGGCCTGACACAGCTGAATTGCAGTCACACTGACCCAGAGGCACAGGCAGAGCAGCCAGGACATGACAGGACACATCTGCTGGGGACCGGTAGAGGTGGAGTCAAAGCAAAATACATCATGTTCCCGACGTCTGACCCCAACCCTCAACACACACAACCAGAATCAGGAGCAAAAATAAATAAATAAGTAGAAGTAACAATTTTGGGTTTAACATTTTGGTCTATAATTGGCCTTAACGGCCATCAGTGGAGTCTTTTAGTCATCAGAATTTATCATTAGCATCATTATATAAGTATGACTTCTTCAGTGTTCATCTTCCTAGTTTGCACTGTCTTGTCCCTGAGCCACAACGCAGCAAATGTGGAGTGATCCCTGGGGAGTTTTTCCATGCAGCAGAGATTTCCCCTGACAGGCTGACTCCCTTCAACTCCTGAGCTGTTCTCCTGCCTCAAACCCCCAAAAAAAAATCAAACTTAAGAAAGATAAGATTTCACAAGCAGCTGGCTGCCGAGGCTTTTCTGTATCTGTCAGAATAATGTGACAGCGACACAGCAGTAATAGGAATCAAAAGGCTTGTAATGTTTCACCATGCTGTTTAGATAAGAAAAAAATAGAACAACAATGAGGAATGCTCCTGGTCATGTGAAAACGGTGAGTGTGAGAGGGAAAGGGAAAAAAAACCCAACAAAAACACCAAATGTTTCACCACAGAAATACTGAAATTGCTTCATTTTAATCATAGCAGCAGATCAAGATTAGATTATTAATAAGATATCTATATAATAACTATATATATAATATATAGAGGGTCTTTACATCTGTCTGTATAATTTCTCTGAGAAAGTAATAATTCATCATGATATAGAATTCTTTCCAACCGTATGAAACTTTTATAAAACCTTATGCATGATATTAATAAAAGAAATGTCCACTGAAGATCAGTTACAACAATTAAAGTCCATATATGGGTACAAATTAATCATAGATTCATCTCATTTTAATTAGAGTTCAGATTGGTTTTCAGTCCTTTCACGGGTCTATTGTCTCTTCTATTTAGCATCAGAATTGACAATACTAACTGAAAGAAAATAATAATTACATCTCTGTTAGTTATATTTCTTGACAGCCTATGGCAGTGTGCAACCGTTGTGCTTTTATGCAGATTTCATATTTTGGATTGAATTTTCTTTTCTGCTAGATTTATGATTTTTCCAGCTTCATGCAAAAAACCTCAATCACCTAACAATGGCTTCACTTATTCTCACTGGTCAGAGTAAGAAAAAAAGAGAGAGGAAAAAAACCTTACCTGAGCAACCCAAGAAAGAGTGTATAAATATCTCAACACAATGACATAAATCCATCCATAATTCTGCTCATGTTGATCCCATCCAATAACTCTGAATTTGGCTTGAGGAAGGAACTCCGTGACTCTGCCTCCCTGCTTCACACTTTGATAGCAACAGTCCAGTGATTCAGAAATGACCGTCAAGTCGGAGTCAGGAAATAGATTTACAGCTCTTTCAGTCCCACCTTTGAAATATCACTGCTTCCCCTTGAGGAGCTGCTTCCACTGACACTGAATTCATTTGCCCCTTCGCGTTTATAGGCACGTGCGGAGTGCTCCTTAATTAACTGTAGTGGAATCTCTTCTTTCACCGTCTGCATCCTTCCAGTGAGAGGCAGCCTCTGAGCAGCGGCTCTTGCTGAGTCCCCCTCAGCGAGCACTAAGAAACAAATGTTCCCGTACAGCCTGGCTCAGTGTAAAGACTGTATCACATGTCTTAAAGCCAGACTGCCTCTGGATTAGATGACATGGTGATCATATGCTTCTGATAAATGCAAATCAGAAAAACTGGCAGCACTCACGTAGCTGTGACCACCTGATTAACAATTATTTACATTTAGAATGGATTCCTTTATCTTCTGAGGCAATGTTTCCTTTTATTCTTTTTCTTTTTTGATGTCAGCAGCAACTGCCCTACATTAAGAGAACTAAGAACACACTGTTTAAAAGGTAAAAACTTACTTCAAGAAGCTTAACAAGAAAGTCAGGGTGTTTTCTGACCAGGGACAAGCAGTTCGTGGAGACGGAACTAAACCATCTGTCCCCAGCTCATTTTGGTATTGTTAGTAAAAGGTGTCTCAAAGAAGATAAGGAAAGAACATGTTTTCACATGCTGAGTGGAAACTGAAAGGGGATTGTGTTCAGAAATAATACTGTCCATTCAGGTAAAGGTAATCTTCACTTACAGTAGGGGAGTTCTTCAGTCCATGATGGAGATGTAATGATGGTTGTGGCAAAGAAAGGGAGGTGAGTGCTGTTATTTGGAGTAAATCAGCACCGATCTGTATGTGTGGGAAACAGCTCCATCCTCTTCATTCCTCACCACCTCCACTCCATGGTGAGCTCCACTTTTTGCATTGTGTCTAGGTTTTTTATCACTGGCATGCAGAACATGCCCAAGGCCTGCAGCTCACACTGCCATCTCTACGGTATAAAGACTTCACATTTTATTTTGATGCTTGCTCAGGAAGACAGGGTGCATTCCCAGTTCAGGAAGGAGTGAAGAATACCCTGAGTGAGAAGAACAGCAAGAAACTGCTTAAGATGTAGTCGCATTATAACACAGCATTAATGTCTGAGGCTTTGGCAGAGTCAACTCTGTGCAGAGGGGATTTGGGACATATACGAGGAAGCCAAATAGCATAAATTGCTGAGTTGTTCCGAGCAGAACAATGGCTCCTGAATATGGGGCAGTCATTAATTGTACAAAGAGATTTTCCCTTGTTGACCCTGGGCCCTGACACATTAGTGCTGAACGTATCTGTTTCTCAGGGAGGTTTTTGAGAAATATGTAAAGGCCGGGGCACCCGGAACGCCCTGAATCTCAAACACGAGAGCCTGAAATCAATATCATTATTGATCATCAATTATGTGACTTATTTTCAGCGCACTTTGAGAGAAATGTTCAAGAAAATGACTAAATCCATGGTTCACGCTTTTTAATGTCTGGAGGAAAATGGTAGACAAATGCAACACACTGGTTCATTTGCTTTTTTTATGTTGAATTCAGTTAAAACGTTTCTGTAAAGACAAATTAACAGCAGTTTTAAAACGAGCAGCTCAGGTAATCTGTTCTTTAAAATTTGATTTCCCCCCCCCCCACAGCTAAGAGGAAACATATGAGGTTTGTTCATGGCAATGGTCTATGGTCATGGCAAATCACAAACTTTATTGTGAAATGTTTGTGATTCTGTCCAAAAACACAAAAGCCCCTAAATCTTTATCTATCATTTTTGCTGTGCACCAAACAATCAAAAAGATTTCCTGACCTACAGACCACCAGTTTCTGTCTGAAGAAGGTTCATGCAATGCTGATTCAATGGTCTCCTCCCTGAATGCTTCTGACGGCTGCTCTCTGAAAAGTAACTGTGAAAAAAGGAGACTTTTGTAAGAACGGTCACAGGAGTTGTCTCCTAAATCTAAAATGTTCTGTATAGATATGGCCAGAAAGCACACAACCAGTGATCTCCCACAGACTTCTGGCCTTAATGTGACATATACACACATTTAAAGCACTGTATTTCCTTTTAAAGTCACAGGAAGACCACATTAAATGATGTTGTATATCATGTAACACTGGTGTACTCTTAATGCCTGTCCAATTCCATGTCAGATTTTCTTTCTAAACGCCATGCCTACAAGATAAAGTGTTGGTTTCTAGTCTATGCCGAGAGTGGCTAAGCAGAATAAAAATGTCAATAAATCGTTGTGTTTTGCTCAGAGTGGGGCTGGAGAAGACCTATGGAGCAGTTTTCGGTTTGGCGTCCCCCTTAGCTCTGCCTGCTCTTGTCATAACAGGAATCACTAAAGGTTTTGGTGCCTTAAAAAAAAAACACGTGACATTTTAAGATGATATTACTGCTGATTACGGTGACACCATGCCCACGAGGCCGATTCCTATCAGACACGGAGAACATGTCATTCTGTAGATCATGTCATGCATCATCACGCAATGCCTTTTGAACAATACGGAGCAGGGAGGTTCTTGTAGATAAAAGTCACGCATTTCTACAGGCATTCTTGCTGTAATTTCACAAAATCCTTATATGCACTTTCACTTCACACAGCAGTGCTCGGGCACAAAGACAAGTGGTGTGAAAACAGTTCTAAAGATTTGATAAAAAAAAGATACTATCTTGTTCTTTGTATAATAACTCAAATATCTTTTCTTTGAGATCAATAAATCACTGCCAGTAAATTACTCCCCAAGAAGGTACAGTGAAATAGTGAGGGAAGCCTTTCAAGTGATTCATTTGCATTTTCATTGAGTGTTTTTGTTTTCTGAAGCATTCTCTTCTCCTTTCTGGAAAGGTCAATGGGAAACGGTTTGGTGTCTACTTTATCTGCATGAGCCAACTCTCAAGTTCAGCCAAGTAAGAAATAAGATTATCTTTATAGAAGGCGGTGTGAGAATCTGGCCTTTGAATCTTATTCAGTAGAGTATTAATGTCTTAGGGTAGAATCAGTCCAAACTGCTATTAAAATAACTGAAGTCTTGAGCAGGATGTTTTTCAATTCGCTGAGCTCCTCATGTTTAATGGAAATTGAGTGTCTCACCTTACATCAGTTGATCTTAACATTTAATAGATTCTTTTAAGGATATTAATCTTTTCCATTATATCTTTGTCGTGGATAAGAGTGAGGCATATTTCTCTCAGCTGAAACAACTCATTAACTTCCCAGACACAAACCTTTCTACACCTCAGGTGTGATATGAGAAACTTAGGTGAAAAGCAGAATAAGACGCTAACAGTTTGCCAACATAAAGCATGCACAGGCTCAGTTATTTTTGGTTTTTCTTTTTTTTTTTTATAAAGCACATAATATAAAACTGGATATGCAAATTCCTGTTCCTCCATTATTTCCTGAGTCCGATTGACATTTACTGAGAGCAACACTATTTGATCCCACCATTAAGTCAAATGTCACTGCATGCGCATTATGAATTTTTTGAATTAACAAAGAAAATTACCACCACAAAAAATAAAATTAAATAAAATAGAAATCGAGAGAGCCAGCACATAGACATTTCAACACAAATAGGCATTCTTTTAGCCCAAACTGCTGATGACAGTCTCCAGAGAGAGCAGATGCTGTTGCCTTCTGGCTCTGGGCTTCACCGTTCCATTCCAGTAACTGCCTCTGTGCCTCCTGAGATTTGCTACTGTAAAAACTGCTCTCCCTCATGGCATCCAGGTGAAGAAAAATACTAATACAATAGGTGGCTTTTATGCTTGCCTTTAAAAATGTCATCAGCAGTCAGCAGCTATCTGTGTTAAGTGCACAGGGCTGTGTTAATAATTGAGATAAAGTGCATATGCCAAGGGTGATATGTGTTCCTTGCATTTGCTGTCCTTTAAAATCAGATATGGAAACATTAAACAGGGAGATTACGGTTTCTTCGAAGGAATTTTAAAAGAAGGAAATCTGGCAGAGATATTTCTTCCTGAAAGTTATACAATCAATCATTTTCTTTGCCTTTATCGCAGCCTCAGTTCATATGCTTGACGTGGCACATTGAAGTCATGTTGCTTCCATCACATCACACGACAACCCCAAAAATTGCGCTTGTGTGTAATTGAACTTGCCAGTCCTTCTGTATTCGTCTCCTGAGATGGAACCACATTTGCCCTTCAAAATGTTCACATTAACACTTGAATGGCATGAACATAATCGTTCCTGCATATGTTACATGCTGGGTACACACAACCCGGATCACATTTGATCACAGTGTTTAAGGTGTTGATGGAAAGTATGAATACATTTTGTTTTTCTGTCTTCCAAGGAAACTGTGACAATAAGGAGCATTTTCATCCACTCAAAACTGACACTTAGGCAAGGGCACAAATGGTTATGTTTTCTTTGTCTGATATTAGGAGACTGTTACAACAAAGTTAAGAGATACATAATTCAGAAAAAAAAAAAACATATATCAGCTCTCTGCTTCTCTTCTTTGCAGTCTTAAAGGATTCTGCTGAAATCTCAGTCTAACCTCCCTGACAAGGTCAGAGTGGCTCATGCAACCTTTTGTGGAAAGCACTCAGCACAACAAATGTACCCTAAACTGTTTGATACCTGCTGTTTGCACTCTGAAGGGAGCTCACTAGAGTTGATTATGGAGACCCACCCTGGCACTCTCCGACCATTTGTTCTGGGCCAGTGCTGTCTGAATATGTCTTGAATAGCTGGAGGAACCTCAGTGACAGAGGTCACCTCAAACCTTTCTGCGGGCGATAATGTAATTTATGTTGCAATTTCTGTTGGCAGGATGGTCAAAAATAAAAAGAGCTATTAAGATGGCTCTGCTGCAGATGCAGAGGACATCCCTCCTAGGGGGTGGGACGCACTGTTTCTTGTTAAATATGAACAAGGGTAAAACTGTATTTAAAATATTTTGTTTTTTTAAAAAAAGTAAACGGTGAAATAGAAAGCCCCATGATGTGTCGTTGCTACACAGCAGGCTGCACAACAGGATTAGAAAATGGTCAAAGTAAAAGAATTGTTGGAAATCTTTTTTGAATATTTTCCTGAGCTGTTCAAGTGAACTTCACTCCATTACCGTGCTCAGTATTTCTCCCCACCTCCACAGGCATAATAGGAAAATAGCTAATATAAAAACTGAAATTGTATTCTTTCCTCTGTAAAGAGAGATGATTGCATATCAAGTTGGCTGGTTGAAGTACCTCGTGTGTATGACTCCTGTGTGGTGGGAGAGGAAGCATTTTTCTTCCAACCAATGGAAGAGTGAGTCAGGTTTATGACTATGGGGAGCAGAGGGTGGCCTTTATTTCCCTGAGAAGAGTCATTATTATTGCCCTGCAAATTTATGGCTTGCTTCTGGAGAGAACCTACCAGCAGAGTGCCTGTCATTTCTCTTACTATCTTATGCATTATTGATAAGTCCATGGTCCTATCATCCATTGTGTTCTATTGCCATAACTCAAAAGCAGAAAACAACATACAGTATACTGTAGATGTGAGTATCTCTTGTTGTTCTCTCTACTGTATTTTACACCATTATTTTATGGGGGCCTTCACTTGTTAAATAGAAGTTATGTCAAAACGGCCTTATATCAACAAATTTGACCCTTCGTGTAAATATAAATATCGTCACTTATTTCACAGTAAAAGCGTCATGAGCGGAAACGGCTTGTTCATCACGTTTTTGCACAGAAAAACACCCCAGCAGAATTCTAACTAAAAACGACGGCTAATCAAATTATCATGAACCAGATTACACATGTTCAACGCCTGGGTTCACACAGTGGTTGACGAGACAGAAACAATGGCTTAAGACAGAATGGACGTGGGTTGTAATGAGCATGCAAATCCAGCGCAAGAAGCTCTTGATGATCAGGCACAAGGGAAAAAAGAGTGGGACCTCATTTTCACAATGCAGGTGAACCGTGCCTGAAAAAAGTTTAATTAATTAACACTTTAATTAATGTCTTACAATGATACAAATGGAAGTAATAAACTGAAATTTGATAACCACTGTTAGACTGTGACAAATGATACTCATTGCAGACACTATTATATGGTTAAAAATGATTTAAAGAAGAAAATGGTGCTTTACTGAACTGTGCTAAAATAATGCATCACATCATAATAGCCAGAACAATTGATTAATTCTAGGAGTCTGCTTCAATTAATATCTCCTTTCATTAACTTATAAATGGCGGCTATTAGTTCATACTCAGCAGTCACATGATGAGATAACTAGATCATCATGTTGTTAAAGGATAATAAGGATCGGTGTCTTGCAACAAAGGATGTCCTCCTTTGACTCTGCCCTTCACCCGGCTGTGAACGCTGCAGTTGTTCAAAGGAAAGAGAAGAAAAGACAGCATCAAAGCTCGGACGAAGGGCGTCTTTTCATTTTTCTTTATCAAAACTGCCAGTTAGACTGCCATCTGCCTCATTTGCATGCACGCAAACTGTACATGTGTTTTTTTTTTTGTTTTGTTTTTTTTTACATTATGGGCACAAACACACACCAGATTCACTGCACTGTACTAAACAAGTTAATCAGTGATGTTTTATTTGGCACCTCCCACATGTGCCACCTCTTTCTCTCTGTCTCTTTCCTCCACAGCTCCTCTCGCTGAAGGACCCTTCAGACCAGCAGCAATCATCCTATTTAGACAGCTGAGAGGGCTGCTTTTTGAAACACGGTATTGTATAATGCCGCCCGAGCTTGCAATCATGCTCTTCACTCTGCCATGATGAGGTTAATTTTAGTCTTTTGTGAATATTTTGTTTGTTTGTTTGATTATGTATGAGCGGTTTGATTCAACGACAGAGCAGGCTTTAATTTAAAACTGCCAGCTTTCAACACGTTTCCTCATATTTCTAAAATTATGAGTTGATTGATATAGCCTGGTTTCTTAATTTAGGTTTAATGCCCTTTTGTTGCAAAAACATGCTGTGAGAACTGACCTTTGCTGCATTTTATGTGCACAATAGACTCCGCGTTGGAGATTTTTTTCCCTTTCATAGTAAAAACAAGTCTGAGTGACATGTTTAAAGCTATACATATGGTGATACATTGTGCGCTGCAACAGCAAGTGAGCGTTTTTTATAGTCGGTGTGTGTTATATTGCTTTGCGTTAGTTCCCTCATGTAACAATGTGTATTCTTCAACAAAACAAAACAAGCGTATTCAAGGGTAACTGGTTCCAGGTATCTGCTGCATATCCAAATAATGTAATATAATATTTAATATAGGGGCTTTTTCTGCGTAAGAGAAATAATGAAGAATGAATGAGTTTGAATTCTTGCTTCAGGATTAAGTGGAGCTGACATTTGATAACCAAAAGCACTCTTAAACACTCCATTGTTTGATTGGGATTTGCTTTGACTCGACTGGCAGAAATAACTGGACTGATTTTCAAGAGTAAACTTACAAAAGAATCAGGGTTGTTAAAGTGATGTTAAATCTTTTTTCTGGTTCTTAGACACAAACCTGCACTTAAACTGACAATACATGCAAAAAAAAAAAAAAAAGTCACAACAGAAAAGAAGCAGTTCTAAAATGTTTAAAGACCACTTGATGTCATGAAAATTTGTAATAAAAATAAGTAATAAAAGAAGATGGAATAATTTGTTTGGCTGCAACCTTCATTGAGGCAGGGTCAAACACACCCCAGACACTGCAAAAAACAAACAACATAAATATACAGATAGCGCAGACTGCCTTTTGACAAATATTTATTTAATAAAATGACTCATTATAAAGAGTGAACTGCATTTAAATGCAACCTTTCTACTGAGTCACCACATATTGTGTCAATTCTACAACAATATAATAACAAGCTTCATTTTATTATATTTTGTTAACCCTTGTGTTGTTTTTACCTTTGAGTTACTCTGGTTTACCTCGGGTCAAAAATGGCTCATGTCTCTTTATCTCTTTTATCACTTGATGTTGCAGGTGCGAGGCGTATAGTGTGAGAAAATGTTTGATGTTTATAATGTTATGGAATAACACGAAGGTGGTCACGTGACAGAGGGTAAAGAGTGAGATCAAACATCAGATTAGAACAATGTAACATTATCTGTGTGTGTGTGTTCATGTTTGTGTCCATGTGTCAAACTGACCTGAAGACCATATGAAGGATGGACATGTGTGACGTATAGCAGCATGCGTGCTCAAAGTTTTATTTATTTATTTATTTTTGTACATGTTTATCACAGAAAATAATCCAAGGCCATTGAGTTTCAGGTGAAAAAATGTATACTTGTACCGTTTTTCTTTTTGTAAAAATTCGAAACGGGTCAATTTGACCCGAATACCGTACAAGGGTTAAGAGAGAGGCTGTTACATGAAGAGTGAAACGCATTTAAATACGTCGATTTGCAAATGCAAACAAGCAATTTTGTCACTGACTCACAAGGTATAGAGTCCATTTTAAAACAGCATTATTATGAAACGTCACAGACACGTATTGAAAACTTTCATGAATTCAACGACTTCACAGAAAAATTCATAGAGGGATATTAAATAAAGGCTTTATTTTGTACATTTGCTGAAGAAGGAGCCTTGAGCTGCCTGACAGCATATGTACATCTGAGTATTCAATGTGTATTTTATGTGGATGGATTTTGTTGGTTTTTTTGTGTTTAATTTTTTATTGCTAAAAAAAAAAAAAAAAAAAAAAAAAAAACCTACTGCAGACTAAAAGGATAGTTCAGATGTTTTGAAGCGAGGTTGAATGAAATACTTATCCCTAGTCAGAGTATTACCTGCAGTAGATTGTGGTCAGCATGGACTAATTTTGGAGAAGCACACGGGAAAACCAACACAGAAGCAAATCGATGCTGAGGACGGGGGCCAGGAGCAAAAATGATATTTTAGAGACTCAAAAAAGACTCACATGAAAAACAAGACAATGGGAGACTACAGACCCTCACCCTCTTAGACCATGTCTGCCACGTGGAATAATTCCACGGCGTTGTGAATACACCAAAGCAACATGTATGTTATAAATCAGTACTTTGACCTGGATTCATGTTTCCATCATCAGTTGTTTTGAAGTTACTTGGGGTGGAGTGGATGTGATTTCAGTGTCAGTACTGTTATATTATGAGACTGAGTATGAACAGGTCTTATATGAAAAAGGAATGAACAATCTGAAGCAATTACTAAAACAGAACTGAGCTCGGGAACACCGATCGAGTATGACACATTCAGAAATGAAGTGAAAATATGCTCTCAGTTCTGGATTGTTAGATTAGATGTTGTCCTGCAGTGTCTGATTGTGTGTGATTTTTTCTCAGCGCAATAACTGCCTTCATTTTTGAGAAAAGACCCAAAATGTCAAACAGTGCTCTATCTCCCAATGGTGAAGAATTATTTTAAAAAGTCTAGGATCCGGATCTGGATGTGGATCCGGCTTACAGGTGCAGACAGACAGACAAACCTGATTGCAATACCTATGTGGGGGCGAAGGCAAAAAAAAAAAGTCACTTTTAGTGTACACTAATCTGACTCAGACACCCCCTTTCCACCAAGAACTGTATCTATAACAATAATAACTGTAACTATAAAGTTTTTTAAATCATTCTAACTCACACCGCAACCATAACGATGACGACAGCGGTGAACAATAGTGTTGGGATCATTTTCAGAGCGATTTGATGAATGGTAGTCAGAATACCGTACATCTGAATTTACAGGACGACATGTTTATCACATCAATTTAGCTCAGCATAGCTCTTGATTTAGCTTACAGAACGTTATTGCTCATCACCGTGGATGCTCACAGCGTTACGGTTCGAACTCTGATGGCCCATAACTCTGATGGACATAGCCGATCTGCTGCCTGTAGGACGCTGTGAGGATACGTGTAGGAATATACCGTTTAAGTACATCCCACAGTTGAGAAAATGTAGGAAAGCAGTGAAAGTTTTTTTTTTTTTTTTATGTGAGCCTTTTTAAAGTGGCTAAAATAGAGGTTTTTTTACTCCATTACTAACTTTTTTAGTTCATTGCTTTTCTTCCATGCCAGTACTGCTGTGTGCTTCTCCTAAATGGGTACCTCACAAGTCACAAGTACCTCATGCAAAGCCCATTTCAAAAAATCCAAACTGTCACTTTAAAGGCGTTTCCATTTTAGTTGGATTCATTTACCTGGTCTTTGAAATTGTTTTTTTCAAAATGACCAAAGAAGACTGATGAAACCTATAAACCTGAAAATGGGGTTTTGAATGGCGTTCGTCCACCTGTGCAAGCTATTGACAGCTCCTTTAAAACTGTTACTCAAATACCTGAAATCTAAAAAAAAAAAAAAAAAAACCTTTGTGTTCATCCATACTTTGTGCTGCAACACAAAGACATCCAGTTTCTATAGCCATTTCCTGTTGTGAAAAACCTATGGGGGCTCCTTTAAAGACATTTTATTGACTTGTCCATGTGGTTTATAGGTTTCTAAATGGCTCCACTTCTCTTTAGGAAAAGAATGGGAATTTAATCACACGCATTTGGCGGGGTTAGCAAGGCAGCTGTGACAGTCAACAACCTCATCATGTCAGACTCCGACTCAGAAGACGCTGCCCTTGAAACACAAAGAACCTCTGAGGACACTGATTCACCTCAACAACTGTGGCACTCATTCGTGATTACAAAGACTAGTGCACTCAAACCCTTTTCAGGACAGACAAGTGACAATAAAACACCAAAGAGCACTCCGTGTATCAAAATAACTTCGCCATTAATGCCTCCCACATTCCACAAGAAACCTATCATCATCTCTGCACACTGTTTTGGTTCAGGGTAATGATAACCTTAATTATTCCGGTCTTGGCCAGAAATGTGCAGATGACACAATTTAGTAAGAGAATCCCATTACAAGGCTCCTGATGTGTAATTACACAGATGTTATGAGTGAGTCAGGTACTGTATATGGGTTTGCAGTTGATTTGTGCCATCATGTTTCATCCTGCTTTTCATTTTGAGGCAAGGGCAAGCCGATACGCCTCAGTTGCTCTTATAATTATTTCTGCTTTTCTCACTTTTCCATGCCCAGTCTCTCTGTCATGCTCTCAGTCTCAGCACAGGTCTGGGTTTTGATCCCTCAGGACATGACGCTGGAATGCCAATCTCAGGCGCCTGCAGATAGGGGTAGGGAGCTAACTTAGATTCAATATAATTGTCCAAATCAAGACTAAGGAATTAAATGGAATCTTACAATGTTATCTCTCGGGTCGAATTGGTCACTCGAGTGTGCTGCCCTGATAGACTGATAACACGTCCCACTTACTTTTTTATCACACACATGACGCAGATTACATCAGAGTCAGTGTGTGCACAATATGTCTGTACATGCTACAATGCTAGCGGATACGTTACATCATTCAGTTTTTCCACTCTTCCATCAAATTTGTTTACATAGCAGTGTTATTCAGTGTGGTATTCAAAGGATAGATTATAATCCACGAGACAATCCCTGTATTCTTCCTGTAATGTGCACACAACAGCACCGCCGTCCCCAGACATGCGAGCTTTAGTGGTTGTCTGTGTTCACCAGATAAAGAGGAACAATGGTTTTAATAGGCAGCGGAGAGTCTCCACAAGCTGTGTTTCAGCGACACACATTTGTTCTCACAAAGGCTAAATGTATTTTGAGTGGCAGATTAAGGATATTGGTCAGGGGCTCTGCATTGTCAACTCCGAAAAGTAGGGTAAATGTGTGTTTGGATGATAATTCACACATTCTTAGACTCAACGGCAGACAAAAAAGACATACTGTTCTCAGTTTTGGGAAATGTATTTCACAGATTGTTAATTATGGTTAACATAATCTCATTAAGTCATTTTGCTTTGCGACTCAATTTCTTTTACAAGCATTAGTCATGATTGAGTAGTTTAGGGGTTTAAGTTTCTCTTTTGTCTGAGTTTAAAAATGCCGGTCTTCAGAAGGAGCTGGTTTGTCCCATTTGTCCACAATGAAGTCTGACGTCCAGCAGCAGCAACAGCACAGCTTGAATGGGCTAGTGTCTGTAATACCAAACTATCTTGGCCTGTACAAGGACATTAGCATCCGAAAAACTGCAGAGACGCAAACGCGCTTGTGGTCCACTTTTAGTATCAGTTCATTGTGCTTCTCTTGAAAAATAACCGTATTCAACCCTACTATAAAAGTATAGGTCGGTTGACAATTGCACACTTAATTGATCACCATTAACAAGTATAACCAGCTAAGAGTTTTAAAATCAAACCAAAAAAAACCCCATCTTTCATCTGATACAAGCTGCCCTCAAGTGATGATGCAGGGTGAATTAAAATCTGTACTTTGTTCTTCCCGTAACACATTCAAAGGTTGGCTGCTTGTGTAGTAGCAACTCAAATCTTCAAAAAGCAAAAAGATCAACTGATGATTTTACTGGAATATCAAGGTAACTGGGATCAGTCTTACGGTGGTCGTCTTCACACGTTACTGACTAGAACACCCTGTGCTTTGTTTTCACTAAATGATCACAGTAAATCTTGGCGACAGTCAGTTAAGACACACTGCAGGACATGGTGTCTTTAGTCTCTTATGAGTACGTGGCAATTGCTCTGTCTGCTAGCACATGTCAACATGCCCCATGTATCCGTGTTAACTGCTGTGGCTACCATTGTTTACTTTAGACCAGCGATGTGTCATTAATAGCTCCATCCACAGGGCTGATGAATAAACTCTTAAGTCTCTGGTATTCACATGATGTTGCCCTCCCTCCAAGTGTAAACATTGTGAAGACAGATTAGTTCTGCTGCTGTGGGTAAAGAAGATTAGCAGAGATTATTACAAACATGCTGGATTAAATAGACAGTATCACTCCCGTTTTTACAGACTTCCCTACCGTGTGGTAAAAACAAAACTTGTGGTGCAAAATCAGCAGCACGGGTAAAACATCATGTCTCACTGCAGTAGCAGAGGGATTGGACGCAGAGCCTCATGGAGTCAGTCTTCTCGGTCCCAATTAAAGTCAGATTTACTGACATCAGTCACAGTTCATCACAGTGATTATGCTCAAGCTGTTCCATCAGAGAGATGATACAGAGCCTATGGTGCTGCTGCTAATTGGAGGTCTTCACTTTCTCACATTGCGTCCACTCATTAACCTTTCTACACTAGCTATACCAATAGAAAATATACTGCATTTATCACCGCGTATCTGATACCTGTAATTTTAAAGAACGGCTTTTCTAATGTAAGCCTGTTGTTCCAGAGTTAATTGAAAATCAGAATCAGAGAAGACCACCCACCCACAAGGCATGCACTTACAAATATGTGTCTGACTTTCACATAATGTTATCTAAGGTTAGAAATAAGCGTATTGATTTGCTCACATGAGCAATTTTAGTCCGTCTGCAAAAGGAAGTCAATATACGCCTTGCAGGGACATGATAAGGATGGATCATTTAAGCATACATCTCTAATAATGGTATTGTTATTTCCTGAATGGCTGCCTCATATATCTTGTGCTGCAGATGCTCAAGGCTTTGGTGCATTGAGGCTATAATCAAACATTGTGTTAGAGATTATGTGACCAGGCATGAGATCACTGGTCAGTTTCTCTCTTTGTGCTGGGTGTATCTAACATCACCGATTTGATCTGCTGTCAAGTACTTTCTCTGTCAAAAGTAGATGAGTCACAATCTTTGATCTTAGGCTGTAACTGTAAATATACTAATTAACGCTGTACATACGACTCCTGAAACATTTGAAAGCATGTCCTAAAGCTACGATAAACGTAATGATTCTATATATATATTAAAAGAACATACTTTTTCATGCTAGTGGGGTTATGTGAAGCACTTCGGGGTTTTCAGACTTTTCTTCATGGTTCACCACCTTTATTTAAGGGTTCATGGCTAAAGCATTTACACAAACACATTCTGAATTTTTATGGCTATACTAAAGTGATGCGGCAATGAGACAACTTTTACAGATTCCCATGACACTAGAAACGTGTGTTACTGCAAAAGTTAAATAATGAATAATTAACTTTTCCTTAAAAGTAGGCAAGTAGATTAAAGTAAAGTAAGGAGAAAATTCATGTGGTGCGTCAGGGGTTACCAGGGAGAGTATTATAAGACCGCATAAAAACTGTTTAACACATTTACAAGCGCCTATAACAACACATTCATCCTGTAGCGGCCCACGGGAGGGGCACGATCCTGCAAAACACTGACCAAGTTGCCTGTTGATTAATTGCAGTTTAATAGGAGAGACGTGCTGAATTTTGTGTCCTTACATGAAAGTGTCCACTGCCATCTAGTGGTATGTATACAATGAACAGAAGGGGTTGATGTTACTGGGTTTTGACGCATTATTTTATCCGGGTCCCTGCTGACAATGATTTTAAATTCAGCAAGTGAAAAAAGAAAAATGCTATTTTATTCAACAATTAAGGAACAGGGTTATTTCAGGATGCTTTCTATTCAAACAGCCATACGGCAACGGTTGTAACATGTTTTACAATGTAAAAGTAATACATAAAATAGAAATGAATATGTATGTACCAGATATGTACCAGAAAATGTAACCAAAGGTCCATAGGAGTCCAAAGCCCCCATTCAAAATAGAAAATAATTGTAATCAGTAATTGCCAATAAACTGTATGTTCTGCAGTAAAATCATATTAAGTTCATCCATCTGCTTCATTTGTTGATTTATCATACTGACTCATATTTAGTTGTACTGTATCTTCAGAAGTCCTCATTTCCACAGCCACACTCTGCCTCTGCTCCTCCTCCAGTTTCTTGTAGTTGTAGTAATGCATGATGAAGAAAAATATGCCAGGCACCAGCATAAACACACCACATGCATAGTACATGTATTTGTATTCCCCAAAAATATCAACCAGAGCTCCTGAAATGAAAAAAGAAAACAAAAAAACACACTCAGTTTATACATTGCACATGAATAATTCACTCGTCCTTAGTGAGTTTTACTCTTCAAAAATTCCAACACACTGTCGTAAAATATATATATGTATAAGTTCAAACAAAATACAAGTCTCTGTGACTTTACAAACCTGAAAGTGGAGGTCCAAGAAGAACAGGTCCACACTCTATAATAGTCACGAGTCCAACTGCGCTGGAGAAGCGATGAGCTCCGACAAGATCCATCAGAACTTCAAAGAGCAGAGAAGAAACCATGCCGAACGCCAAGCCAAAGATGACAGCGTAAACAACCAGCCCCTTATATCCAGGAAGAAGTGGGCATAAAAGGTGGCATACACCATTGTATGAAACTGCAAAACTGAAAAAATACTGGATCCTGGGCCTTATCCACTTGGTGTTGCCTATGATGCCTGACAGTGGTCTGATAAACATATCCACCAGGGCAAAAATAGTGAGCAGCAAAGCTGCTGAGTATTCATCAATCCCTTGATGTTTGGCATATGGGGCCAGAAAAACCACAGGTGCAAAAAAGCCAAAAAACATGACCACATTACCAGTGAGATAAATGAGGAATCCTCTGTGTCTGAAAAGTGAGAAATCTATGAATTTGTGTGCACAGCCCTGACTCTTGCTCTCACTTTGGGCTTCTTCAGGGAGGTTTTCTGACTGTGCACTGGTGTCCACAGTAGCAGCTTCCTCAGCGGCAGCCCCGTTACACCCAGGAGGTTCAGTTTTCGGTTTGGGTTGGATCATTTTGCTGACCGGTCTCATGAGAGAACCAGCCACACAGCAGTTCATTACAATGGATCCCAGAACGAGAAAGCTTCCTCTCCAGCCAAAACAGTCAAACAGAAACTGATTCAGAGGAGCCAGGGTGGACAGAATGACTGGACTTCCTGTCATAGCGAGTCCATTTGCCATCGGCCTCTTCACATGGAAGTAAGTACCTATGATTGTCAGAGCTGGCTGCAGGTTGAAGGCAAGACCAAAACCTGTTGGAATAATGTAAAATGTACACGAGCAAACCATGAATAACCGTTTTCCACTGAGCAGCGATAGAAAACGTGTGATATCTTATTACTTTAAAATGGAAATGTAAAGACTATCACATGATCTGCACCATAAAACCAGTCGTCCACAAAACCATCATGGCCAGGAACCAGGTAAGTTGATAAATACTTTCAAAAATGAACTCAAACTTTTTGATTGTGTTCAAAGGGTAATATG
>JAPQRN010000025.1:7856575-7873295 GCA_037367275.1 Coranthus polyacanthus | reverse complement strand
AAGAATCACCCATGGTGGAAGAAGTGTTCAGATCCTCTAAGTAAAAGTATCAATAAGGCAATGCAAAAAAAATACTCCATTACAAGTAAAAGTCCTGAATGAAAAATCCTACACAAAACAACAGAAGTATTTACAACAAAATGAACTAGTTTGGTCCCTCCCTATCTAGATTTCTATACAGGGACACCAGATAAATCTAAGAAGAAAACCAAATCTGTTGTCAGCTTCTTTTTTTTCTTCTTTTATTATTGGTGAGATATTGGATGATTTGGACGTCTGTTGAAATGAGACCATGTGAGACATTCAGAGGGAAAAATCACTATTTGTGGTGGAGCTGTTAACAAATCACTGTCTCTAAAATGTGAGCCGAGTACACACTGCTTTTTGTACGACGTCAGAAGCCAAAAAGGTGGTAAACCACTGGTTTCATCTTAACCATGTGCTGTATTTTAAAAGATTGTTATATTATCCATTGTGTAAAATCTTCACTTGAAATGTAATGGAGTAAAATGTACAATAGGTGTTTCTGAAATGTAGGGGAGTAGACGTATAAACAGGCATAAAAAAAATGTGTACAGTACCTGAGTAAATGCACTGTGAGTCACCTTAATATGTTCCCATGTCACACATTTGCAAGCTAACTGTCCAAAGGTCTTTGTCTAAACTTATTTACACTGATTTGTTTGTTGTCGTAGTCTACTGTTAATTTATACGTCTTACCATGAATTCAGAGTCACAGAGCTTGGTGTTTGAAGAACACAATGCTTGACGCTGTGCTGATGAGTTAATGTAGTACAGTGTCCTCTCCTCCCCAGCCCCGACAGTGTGACGTCAAAGTGCAAATGATAGGTGCCCTGAGTCTGAACAGACAGCTTGTGTGGTTAAACGCTCCCTCCTACAGGCCATCTGTTCTTACCCAAGTCCTGGGCACACGTGCCAAAGGAGACCCACAAGCATAGAGACCTTCTTGTCGTCACTGAGCCGGCTCTGTCCGCCTCTCGGCCTCTTGACTGTGCAATCTGGTGCATGGCACTGATCACTGCTCACTGCCAGGCAAGCTTCTCTCAAATGTATATAGAGAGAAAAGCCCATTCTGAGAGCCAAGACGCTTAACATACCCCTCTGCTTTTGTGTGAGTCAAGTCAAGTTGTGTTTGACTTGTTAAAACGGAGGAGGGGGCGAGGGCCAGAGGATGCACTGAAACCAGCTGCAGTGCTATAGGGGTCTTACATCACAAGTGCTGCTAAAACACATTATTTTCAAGTCCGCTTTGTTCATAGACTTTACAAAAATGTAATTTCATCTGTAGGTTGCCATGCCACCTCATTTAACCCGCCACCCAAAGCTATTGTTTAGCCCAGTCAGAGCTGCTCTGTGGATGCCTGAAAGCCTACACAGGCCAGGACTCTGTCAGTAATCTTCAGATGGCTTTTGTCTAAAACAAATACAACTTCTCCTGCGCTGTTGGCACTGTTTCTAGAAATGAAAATGATTCCTTCCACGTAGGATTTTCCCAGCTGAATGGTAATGATCTCTCCTCCTCTGAGAATAAGCATGCGAATGGCTGAATGTAAAAATACATTCATCACAAAGGAGAAAGATTGTGAAAAAGCTACAGCAAATTAACAATACAGTTTGGAAAAAGTAAAAGTGTACTGGATTATGTTAGAGAAAGTAAACATTAAGAGGGAATAGTGGACTGTTTTATCTCACTGTTGGATATTCGCATCCTTTATCAACACTGAAATCATGTGACTTGACATGTAAAATTCATATCAGAGAAACAAACATCGCTTTCATACTCTGTTCTCTCCAGTCAACAATAAAGCCCACATTTTGATGTCACCAAAACCAACAAGAACACAAATTATGCAAAAATGTTTGGCGCTTTTATTTGGCCCAAGCCAAGTATTTTGAGCTGAACTGAATATTAGGGGGGAAAGTAAACATTGTTCAGCTACAAAGAAAAAGCAGGTAATACTGAAAGGCTCACGAAAAACAGACCCACTATTCCTTCCCCACAGTTGATGTTGTTAAACCAACCATTTATTACATTTTGTGGAACTGTATTTTGTTGTACTGTAAAGTATTGTGTAAACTAAGTTTGTGACTGTGTTTGAGGAAGATGGATTGTTCAGAATCATGAGAGTCTGGCAAGAACAATGAAGTGGGTGAGATGTAGGTGGTGTATGGCGCTCATTCATTATTCATGAGAAGGGTGGGCAGAGTGTAAGTGGCGGTGACAGACAGAAACTCTATTACTGAAGTGTATCAACTGCTCCAGGGTTCTTGACCTGGTATTTGAAGGACTGTGGCATTAATTGCTATACTGCACAAACAAGAATAATTTCTCGGAGAAAGTTATTGGAGTTAGCCGCAGAGATGGGGAGGAGAGAGCCCTGATTTGACTTTGTGGGAGAGGTAGGTGCTCTAAACTTTCAGCTTAATTCATACGTAGATGGGTCGTGGTTTGTTGCATGTTTACAGCAAATAACTTCATGAAAGGTTTTAAGAAAAGATTTGACATGGCACTGTTTTTTCTTTCTTTTTAATGCGAGATGCTGCTGGGAACAGTGCCCTTAGACACTGTATGTACTGTGTGCTTACTACAATGACAGGCATTCATTGTCATGGATGTCATGCAGTCAGCTTAAGATACAGTTACACACCTGCTTTAATGTGAATGCTGTGTGTGAAAGTACTGATAGATGAGTACAATCAGTGCGGTGGAGTCATGCAAGACACGCTACAAGACAGATGGCTAGATAACTTCTGTTCTTCATTTATTTTGGGAACAGTGGAATCAGTGTTCAAAAGTGCTGCTGGATCCTATGCCCTGTAAAGATGGAGACACTGGTTAAACCAGCGCTACTGCTACTTGTATGGCAGAGTGTTTGGGCTTTTGACGTCCCTCTGGAAGGTAAGTCAGAAGTGAATGTTGAATTATATAGTTAGTCATAGCTTGTGATACATGGTGGCTCTTCATATAACTGGTGCACTGAGCTGATTGTTTCCTCACCCGCAGTCAGACAGCCTCCAACCATCATTAAGCAGTCTTTGAAGGAGCATATTGTTGACCCTAAAGACACCATGGTCATAGAATGTGAAGCCAAAGGAAACCCTCAGCCCATGTGAGACCAAATGCAACCCACTCAGCACTTTTGTTAAAACCAAAATCATTACGCGCAGTTAACTTCATATATTCTTCTGTCTTGTTTCATACGTTGCTCGATCGTGAAGTTTCTCATGGAGGCGCAATGGGAAGTATTTTAACGTGGCACGTGACCCTCAGACGTCGATGCGCAGGCGCTCAGGGACGCTGGATATCTCTGCCTGGAACAATCCAGAACAGTATGAGGCAGAGTATCAGTGCATTGCCTCCAATGAATATGGATCTGCATATTCCAACAAGATTAGACTACAACTGTACAGTAAGTTCAGTGTCAGCACTACTGTAAAATGAAATCTTGGGATGTGCCATTGAAAGGAAATGCATAGTGGCTTCAGTGTGCATATGGATATTAAGAAATGAAATGTCCTCCTTGCACTGTGTTTAGGAGCTCCTGTGTGGCCGAGGGAGATCCTGGAGCCTGTGGTGGTCAGTGCTGGTTTACCTCTAGTCTTATCTTGTGACCCACCAAAAGGTCCCCCTAAACCCGAAACCTACTGGATGTCAAGCTGTAAGTGTCCTTTTTGTTCTGAAACACAAAAGAAAGCGGATCACTACAGTCTTGCATTAGACACATATAGGCCTAAACAGGAGTTATTTTATCACTTTAATTCTCTAACCAAACTATCTTAATGAATTTTGGCTGTTGGAATGTTATGATGTTGAATTTGCTCTTTAAACACAAAAATCCACTACAGGCTCATATGCAAGACCTTTCAACTGGCCAATACAGACAGCATTCCCCACCATGAAGCCTGTGCGGCAGGACCGCAGAGTTTCCATGGGAGTAAACGGAGATCTGTACTTCTCAAATGTTCTGTTCAATGACTCTACTTCTGATTTCTGCTGTAATGCCCGCTTTCCCTACAAGAACGTCATCCAGCAGAAGATGCCTGTGGTTGTGAAGGTGCTCACAAGTGAGTATGATTGCGTTAGGCAACTTTCACCCCGTAGCTCTGGGTTCTGTTTTTTAGGCATTTTCTGCTCTCATGTGACCTTTTTGAAACTTGTCATGTAGTTTTTGGGGACACGTGACACATTTCCAGGTTTTCACAAATATCAAACAATACGACACAGGCATAGATGGATAATTTAGAAACAGATAACGTACAAGCAAACCAAAACTCCCATCTTGCAAAGGAAACGCATTGAACTGGGGTTGGGTCGGAGGGTTGCCTTGAGATATGGTGAGGGTTTTTTTCCCTGTGGTTTAGGTGAATATATATCTGCTCTTACACTCTAAGACCAGTTAAGAGGAAAAACGCAGGCGCTCTAGATAATTACTGCCTATCACCATCTTAGAAATCACCTGATTTCTGTTCCGAGTGAACAAAAAAAGTCAGAAAAACATGAATGTTTTAAATTTGTGTATATGCAGCCATTGGCCTCAGCTGAACTAATGCATTAGAGATAATGGCCAATGTAATGCACTGTCAAGATATTATACTTGTGTTAACTAACTCTATGTAACATATGAACTTTATTTCTCACCAATAATAATGTCATAATTGAGCAATACTTACGTATCTCATATCTTTTTTATTTTCTTCATTCTCCCTCAGGTTTTATTATTATCATACTTACAGACTGGGCCATTTTGTTTTATTTCAGACTACTGTTCACCTTCTAAATGAACCCCCATTGTTTTGCTCCACCTTTACTTACTAAGCGTGGTGAGTGTGTGCACTGCTTTAATTCTGCTCTCTTATTCTTATTCTTTCTGACTTAACATACTGTTTTTTTTCATGTTGCCCCATGGCCAAGGCCGACTTTGCAAATAGCTGTAACATGTATCACAGGTGTTTTCTGCTGTGTTCTCTGCAGCTCGTTCGGTGGCTGAGGCTGCCCCCACCTGGCTGTCTCCCACAGGTTCATCCAGCTCTAAACTGGTCCTTCAAGGGGAGGAACTGCTCCTGGAGTGTATCGCTGCAGGAATGTAAGTGTGATTGACTGTAAGCCCCAAAAATGATGTGTCTGCACAATTTCTATTCTTTGACTTTTGCTTGATTTCATCCTGTGTAAAGCCTTTTTTTATCCTCATCAAGGCCAACTCCTCATATTGCCTGGACCAAGGACGGTGACAACCTGGCGGTGACATCTCGGATGAAAGTAAAGAACTTCAACAAGATGATTCAAATCCCTAAGGCATCTTTTGAAGATGCGGGTGAATACACATGCACTGCAACTAATAAAATTGGATACATTGAGCACACCATAACTGTCAGGGTTAAAGGTAAGACAACTGTAATACATGTTTTTGCTACTATGCCGTAATTGAGAAAGTAAGTAAAATACTTTGTATTTGACAGCGGCTCCATTCTGGTTGGAGAAACCCACTAACTTGGTCTTGGCCCCTGAGGAAAATGGACGCTTAGTGTGTCGTTCTGATGGAGCTCCTCGTCCCACAATTGAATGGTTCATAAATGGGGAACCTATTGAATGTATGTACGGTATGATGACAGTGTCAACAAGAAATTACAAAAATCTAAATAATATTACTGATGCTGTATTACTTAACTATTTTCCCCCAGTTGCTACACCTCAGCCTAACAGACAGGTGTCAGGAGACACACTAACATTTCGCAGTGTGACTGCAGCAAACACTGCTGTGTACCAGTGCAATGCTTCAAATGAATATGGGTACTTACTGGCCAACGCTTTTATCAACGTGCTACGTAAGTAACTACACAGTAATGATCTGTAATATGTAAAACCTTTTACACTGTACTATATATACTAATGTACATATATGTGGATGACAGACACAGAGATTCAGTTACGCATGAAATAATCCATCATGAAAGCAGAAGAATAATCACCTCATATGTATATTAGAGGTTAAGACCAACTCTTTCGTCCCACCAGTTATTTCTCTCTCCAGCTACATGTAAAGCACAGACGTTACTGTGAGGCATTTGGGAACTAAACTACAAAATGTACATTTGAAAAGATGACAAAAAGTGAAAACATGAATAAGATCTGACATTTCATATTTACTGTTTTTACTTTTAACTCTTTGTTTTAATGTCATATTGTAAGCTCTACGCTGTGTTTAAATGTGCTCTATAAATAAACTGTGCTTACTTACTTTACTAGTTGTAGATACCATTCTTTTTCTCTCTAGATGCCACGCCACGCATTCATGGCCCCAGGAATGAGCTCATCAAGGTGATAGAGGGCAGCCGTACCTTTTTAGATTGCCGCTATTTTGGATCTCCAGTGCCTGAGTTGCGATGGTGAGAACAAAGTGTTTGATAGGTTAATGATTAAAGATTTTAGTGTGGACAATTGTCTGGTGCGCTCATTTATTGATCTGCTTACACAGGTCAAAATATGGACAGGGGAATCTTGAAGGGAATCGTTTCAAGACCCATGGGAACGGAACTCTGGAGATAAGGCGGATACGCATTGAGGACCAGGGAACTTACCTTTGTATAGTCAGCAATATCGCAGGAAGAGATGAGAGTCAAGTGCGAGTAGAGGTCAAAGGTGAAGGCTGCAGTGATTTGTACTAAAAAGTTCAGTTCACAGACACTTTTTGATTGTTAATCTTGCAGTGCTTTTCATTTGTCCCAATCAGAGCCCACTATGATTGTCACAAAACCGCAGAGTATGAAGGTCATTCGTGGAACTGATGTACGCTTCGATTGTGGAGTTAAAGCTGATGTCACCACACCTGTCACAACCACTTGGATGAAAGACAAAAAGCAAGTCACACTTGGCTGGAGGTGAGACGTTTTTAGTTAGTTATAAAAGAATACACATACTACGACACTAAATATAATTCAAATAAACTACACTGTTTTATGGAATTAGATAAACAGCATAAGGCTTTAAGTCAAAATGCAGATATACCTTTTAGTTTCGATGTGTTAGAATCAAATATTGCCACAGAAACTAATAAACTCATATGCAATCCTCAGGCTTTCCCTGGATGAATCAAATCTGGTCATCACGAATGTAAACAGAGGCGATGAAGGCAATTATACCTGTGTAATCAAAAGTGAACTGGACCAGAAGTCTGCTTCAGCATACCTAATGGTGATGGGTAAGACACATCCAATGTAAATGAAGTTTCATTAATCATACAGCATGTTATAAACTGCTCATGCCTTTTTTTTTTGTGCAGATCGTCCTGACCCCCCTACTAACTTGCAGTTGTCGGATCCATATGAACGTACTGTAAGGCTCACTTGGGTTCCTGGAGACAGCAACCATAACCCAATTACGGGTGAGAACCACACACCCAAAAAGAAAATGAAAAAACATATTTAATAGAGCTGAACAATTCATGAACATTATCATAAAATATCCAAGTCACAGGAGCTGCAATGTTTTGATAAAATTGTTCAAATGTGTCACAGCATACACTTTTATAGTAAATGAAGCACTGCAGTGTGACAGAGATGCTCCGGCTGTTTCCATTCCCACCAATATCACAATCCCCATGTCGCAATAAATTATAGCCTAATATGTAGTGTGTTTGTTCTTAGTTAGATCTTGTCAATCAGCATTTTGTCTATGTTTCTGAAACTTATGAGTGAGTCCGTTTATTTCTCTGCTACAGAGTACTTAGTGCAGTATGATGATGATGACTGGCTGCCTGGCAAGTGGAGAAACCTCTCGATGTATCCAGGGAACCTGAACTCTGTCATTCTCCATCTTACACCTTTTACATACTACGAGTTCCGGGTCATTGCTATAAATGAAATCGGGCCGAGTCGCCCCAGTCGTCCATCTACGCGTTTCCAGACCAGCGGTGCACGTGGGTTTGGTGTTGTTTATTGGTCAGATTGTAAACCAGCAATCGGACATATGTGGAGCTTAATCTGAGCATTATTTTTTCATTACAGCCCCAGATATTATCCCAAAGAATCTAAAAGGCGTGGGCACATGGAGGAACAACATGGAGATCAGCTGGGAGGTAATTAAGATTTGACTCATGTAATACTTTTGTTGGTATTTTTGATTGCTTCAGTTCCTCCACTGAAACATCAAACAACACTGGTCACCAAAAAGAAAGTTCTCCTTTTCGATCTTGTCTTTTTGATCAGCCTGTGACCTACAGAGAGTGGAACGGGCCTCACCTAAAGTATCTGGTGTGGTGGAGAAGGAGGGATTCCCGAGAAGAGTGGAAGAATGCCACCACCAAATGGCTGAAATACTACATCTATGATGCAGATACCTTCACTCCTTATGAGCTCAAAGTCCAGGCTGTTAATGACTTTGGGCTGGGGCCGGAGTCTCCCGTTGTCATTGGTTATTCAGGAGAAGACCGTACGTATCTAAATCCCATATAAGATTACAGCATATACATGACTGAAGTGAAGGACAAGAAAGGACTATATTAAGCATCTCACTGCAGCCAATCCAGTCAGTAGGTTATTTGTTTTATTTTGGTCAGCAGTCATACGAAGAAAAGGAGTAGCGTAACCTACTCTAAACTTAGCTGATGTTGTTTTCATACTGTCTGTCTGTCTATCTTTGGAACCAGCTGTCCTTCTCTGCACTTCTCTGTGTGTTCACTGATAGCAAAAACAAAGTAGAGTGCCATCTCTGTGTTCTCTAGGTCCCACAACTGCCCCCCTGAACCTGAGGGTGTCTGACATTGAGAGCACAACGGTGACTGTGCACTGGGACCCAGTGACACGCAGTTCTATTATGGGAGAACTGAGAGAATACAAGGTATGACAACTGTGAAATAGTTTATAGGCATGTTCACGAACAACAGTACTGCAGAGACTGAGGTCGTACTGTGACTGACAATCATTGGACCATAATATCCGACAAAAAAATGTATGCATTGCAACATATTTGGTGTCTTGGTTTATGGTTACTTTCCAGTAAGGTTCAGTTTTAGCTTTAGTAACATCTAGCAGTGAATACTGAATACCCTTTGCCACACCCTCCCCAATGTTGGCCGCTACAAACACGAAAGGTCCTTGTCAGAGCCAGTTTTGGTTTGTCTGTTCTGGGCTTTTTGGTTAAGGGGACAATAACCCTGGTCCACATTCAGACTTAGCATATACAGTAATGTGCTTTAAGGCTGGATTACATCTTCTATAAAATGGAAAAAAGAAGATGAATTCCACTCTATATCCGTTTATATGCGGAGATCTAAATGGCTCATTCTGTCATCATTTCTGAATATTTGACACTGAACCTTTATTGTCTACTTCTTCAATTTATGTCAAAACTAACTATAAGGTTACCAGACTTACGAAGCATTTTGGGACTGCAGTGAAATCACAATGCTAGCGATGTTGTTTGTCACGTGGCAGGCTTATTACTGGAGGGACAGCAGCCAGCTGAGGTGGCTGAGGGTCAACAGAGGCATGAAGTCTAAAGCATTTCCAGACGATAGCCCAGAGCCCACTGGGGTTCTCACCGATCTCATCCCCTATAGCAATTACAAGATGTACATAGTGGTGACAAACAATCGGTATGAAGGGCCGCCTAGCAATCAGATACTCTTCTCAACACCTGAAGGAGGTAAGAGGCTAAATGTAATGACATGTCTCAAAAAGAACAACAGCTTCAAAGAACGCTGGGGTAAACAAGAGATGTTTGTTTGTTCTCCTCCTGGCACAAGCAAAGCACAAGTTAATATGTTTATTTAAATACATATGTTTGTCATCTCTTACTGTTTTTTTTTTTGTCAGTACCATCTGTTCCCAGATCCTTCAGGATACAACAGCGACATCTGGATAGTATTTATGTCGACTGGGACCTGCCAGCAGAACCCAATGGAATCATCACAGGATATTCCCTCAAGTACCAGACAGGTGCCTCAAGTTGTGAAACATATTCTTCTGCCTTCATATACTACACTTTAAAACTGTAATGTAATTCCCTACCTCGCAGAACAGCGAAGCTTCAAAAACAGGAAGGAAAACTGGATAATCCACTGAAGCTGACAAAAGGTTTCCACAGGACACATAATAGTCTACTTACATGTGCACAGAAAGACCCGAATCACTCGATAGAGCCCACTCTAGTATGTTTTCAAGAGGGTACTAAACACTTATGTAGGCAATCTCCAAGCAGGTAGGATACTTAAAAGCTCAGCTGTGTGCTCTCTATCGGCTTAAGAGTTCTTATTGCTCATTGAAATTTCTGCACTCGCCACAGTAAACACCACCAGAGGAGAAGAGCTGCGAGTTGAGGAGTTCTTTCCAAATGTAACAAGTTTCTCAGTCCGGCGATATGACCGCTACACACGGTACAGATTCTCTGTGGCTGCTCGAACTCGGATCGGGATAGGGGAATGGCATACAGAGGAGTCGCCCCACTACACCACTGAAAGTAATTTAAGACCTGCTTCATGCACCAGTACATGCTGTGGTCTGACAAGAAAACACTGAGCGCTCATGCCTCTGTGCGTTTGTCTGTGCACAGTTTATGCTCAGGACCAGGTGGACATCTCCACTCAGGGCTGGTTCATCGGGATAATGTGCGCCGTGGCTCTTATTGTGCTCATCCTACTTATAGTGTGCTTCATCAAGAGGAGCCGAGGGGGTAAATACCCAGGTAGAGTGGTCATTTCCCACATATATTCATCACATATGCATACACATTCTATGATGCCCGCTACAGTGCATGCAATGTTTATAGCAAAGCTTGTTTTATTTCAGTACGTGAAAAAAAGGACATTTCACTGGAGCCAGTGGATGACAAAGATCAGGAAGGATCCTTTGATTATCGGTGAGCATTAATAAAGCAAAATAAAATATTTACCAAGCTATTTTGAAATAAAGTCTTGAAATTGCATACTAGTATTGAAATAACCCCAGGGTAATAATAATACTGAATATATAATGATGGTTCCTATAACACTGTACATTATTTTTATTATCAAAATGTATAATCCATAATCCATTTGCTCTGTAACTGTGCATTAGCCTTCTGTTTGCACAGGTACAAACCAAATCTGCTCACAGCAATAATGGTCATTATTTATAACTGATTACACTTGCATTATTTTCTTTTTCACTCTACTCGTCCTGTCTAAACCTGTTCTTTTTGCACTGCGCCGCTCCAGATCCCTTGAAAGGTATGGAAAAACTAAATATTGACACATTGACACTATTTACATTTGAGCTGTGCAATCCTGCATGGGCTCACGTTTGTATATTTACACAGTTTGGAGCTCTAAATAGCACATTTAAGAGGAGAAAATAACTTTGATAAAATCATCATACTCTGTCTTGCAAAAATGATCTTTGACAATTTTTGTTTTGTATTTTAGGATTGCACGTGTGTCCACTCTGCCTTACCCTCGGCGGTATGTACTGTACATTTTTAGCGTATTGCTGCTAAATAAAACTGATACACTATATCTCTATATCTGTAGTTCATATGTAGAATCTACCACATCTGACATAAAGCGTCTTCTCATTTATTGTTTCATTATTGATTCGTTTTTGCAGAGAGGAGGAGAGAGGGCTTCAAAGAGGCCAGCTGTCTATGGAGGCCATGATGAAGCGATCAGACAGTGACGACAGTCTGGTGGACTACGGTGAAGGAGGGGAGATACCATTCAACGAGGACGGCTCATTTATTGGCCAGTACACGGGAAACAGGAGAGATGTCAGGGAGCTGGATTTTGGCGGAAGTCTTGAACTCCACTCTCCGATGAACACCATCTACTCCCTGGCATGAAACTCAAAATTTAAGATTCTTTCACGTGACTTTGATCTGAGAAACCAGGGGAACCGTTGTGGTGTGTAGTGTCTGCCTGTGCCTGCAGGGGGGGAACAGCTGAAGCCCAAGGTGCTCTTACCCTGTGTGTCCTTCCAGATAATGAAACTTCCATGCATTTTAGAAAGAACGTCGTGGAATAAATAGGACAGCACTCCTTGAGATTAGAAGCTTAGTTATCTGATGAAAAGGAAGCTTTACTTTTTGTTTTTTTCTATTGCATTTTCTGTAAATATGAAACAGTGACTTTACGTAAATATGTATATATTCAATTATTCTATTAGTGGAGAGACACTGGCTGCAAATACTCTAGGTAGAGACAGAAGTGAATCAGTTTATCATGTTGATAAAAACGGTTGCAAAGGGCCAATGAAACTAACGTCATTGCATCTTTATTTCTGCTAATTTCAATAACGAGATATTTGTTCTTTTCGTATGTAGACTGGCTGAAATATAGGCAGCGTAATCTTAGAATCGACTCTTCTTTGTTTTAGTGATGGTCACAGTGAGAGATAAAGGAAGATATATTATCTCCAGGTAATAGCGATTTATCTGCACTGCCATGCCAGTCATGACGTCAAATCATTTCGTGAATCAGCAAGCAGCCATAAACCAGCTGTAAAATCACATTTTTGATATTTTTCTCCTCTAAACCTGCCTTTCACTCACCACTGAAAAATAAAAGAAATGTTCAAGTAACAACTGACTCCTAACATCACCATGTATTACTGCAGTTATGTCATAATGTAAATAAAGTGGAAATATTTTGAACATTATTATTAGTTAGTTTTGAATTATTTCAGCTGAGCGGGTAAATACCATCAGAACAGTTTAGATAATGACATGTGTATATAAATCACAGGAATGTAGTTTACATAAATGACTTCTACTTTGACGGTTTATTATTAATTACAAAAGGTAAAATATTTCTATACTGTCGAACCCTGACCTGTTCGCTGCAAGATAACTAACAGTTACGTCATCCACAGCGATCACAGCGCTTAATGGAAAAAAGGACATCTTATCTAATAACCTTTCTACTCGGTCAGGCCTCTGATATAACAACCTGTAATAATAACAAACTTAACACTCTATAGAAGTCGTATTATTGTATCTCTCTGATTAAAGCAGTAAATGAGAACACTGTACATTTCAGATCATCATGCTGTATAATAGACGGTTTTTATCAAAAACTCCAGCGCTGGGTCTAAAGTCTAAAGGGGGATGTGGAAGTAAATCGTTTCCTCTTCTTTTACATTTACATGACCTTTGGGGAATTAACATTGTAGTCTTGTTTCCTTTTGTCTCATTTCTCTCTCTGTATTGGGATATTTGCATCACTGTAGAAGACTTGCTTTACTGTGATCAACAAGACTGTATAAGAGTGACCATTTGCTTGATCACCAACAATGGTGACACCTTGATCAACATAAGAGCTCATCTCACCTCAAGGTCCCTGCCATTTGCTATTTACCCGTGTTAAGCCCTGTTGTTTCACAGAAACTGTGTAAACAAATGCTGTAAGCGGGAACGTCTGAGGCAGCAACCTATCGGCTACTTTAGTGAGTACCACGGGAATCAATTTAATCTTAGATCAATCTAAAATACAAGGTATCGTTTAAATCAAGGTCATCTTATCTGTATCAGTACGTCTGACCTGACTGACTTTTGTGTAAACTTCAGAGGCAAGTTTACATAACTTTATGTGTTCAGATGCAGAGTTATCTGACTATAAAAATACAGCTATCATTAGCATTGTTCAAGACACATCTCATTGCAGACTACTGTGAGCAAGACAGTCCCCGGGAACCAATTACACTTGAGGGAAAAACAGCCTTTGTCCCTGTCTTATCACATCTATATAAAAGACTGTCAGGTGTATTAGAGACGCAGTCAGCCAACCACGTAGGAACAGTTAAGTTATCAGCACACAAACTTGTAAGTATCCTATACTTAGAGAACTATGTGTAGTTATTATATTAGCAGCATATTGCAGAATAATGAAGATCTGAAATATTGATGACACATTTCTTTTCTTAGGCCACTTCCGAAACATGGCTAAACTTACTGTCTTGGCTGGTAAGTTACATTCTTTAAGTTACAATTCACCTGTACAAATCACGAAAAAACAGCATGAACTGAATGTATTTTGCGTTTTGTTTTTAGGACTGTCACTTTTGATGTGCCTTCAAATTGGTATGGTTTCCTTATTTATTTTTATTTTTTTTTTTATGTTACTCATATTATCCTCTTAATCGCTATGACTTCATTTAAATTGCTTCTCCCCCTTTTCAAAAGCCTCTTCCACCAAACTGGTGTGCTACTTCACCAACTGGTCCCAGTACAGACCCGGAAATGGCAGATTTCTACCTGCCAATGTCGACCCCCATCTTTGTACTCACCTGATCTACGCCTTCTCGATAATCAGCCCTTCTAACGAGCTGTCAACGTATGAGTGGAACGACGATGTTCTCTATAAAGCCTTCAACGATCTGAAGCACAAGTGAGTTGTTTGTTCACGCGCAGCTCAGAGATTAATTTACATGTTACAGAATGAGTGCTTGACTCTTTATCATTTGTCATATATAGAGAAAAACACTCTGCTATAAATTAGCATGCATTAACAAGTTCCCTCTTTATCAGCAACAACAATGCTGCTTGTCGTTTTGCATTAGAAATAATAACTGTTGACGCTGCTGAATAATGAGCACTTGTAGCTTTGATAGTTTAAATACATTTTGCTGAATATATCTCTGTATCTTAATCTGTTAAGTTCAAATTGTACTTGTAATTAGGTGTAATTAAACTGTGGCATTCCGATTTAAAACTGGTATGAAATCGTTCTAATGAGTTTTTTAAATCTCCTTCACAGAAATCCCCAGCTGAAGACTTTGTTGGCTGTTGGTGGTTGGAACTTTGGAACAACACAGTAAGACTAAAGACACTGCCTCATATAACATTACATACCATCATTAAAACTGAATGTGCTGACCGTTTCACATGTCTACAGATTTACCATCATGGTTTCATCTCCCGCCAACCGTCAGAGGTTCATCCAGTCTGCGATCAGCTTCTTAAGGCTGCACGGCTTTGATGGGCTGGACCTGGACTGGGAGTATCCCGGAGCACGAGGAAGCCCACCAGAGGACAAAGCGAGATTTACAGTGCTCTGCAAGGTGAGTTACAGCATTCACGATACAGTCAACACAGCATTCACGATTTGAGGATAAATTGCGGTACACTACACATCTAATTATCCTTTTTTTGTTTTTCTGTTACATTTAGGAATTACTTGACGCCTTTGAAAAGGAAGCTGCTGAGACCAAGAGACCTCGGCTGCTGCTCACAGCTGCAGTGGCTGCTGGGAAGGGAAACATTGACAACGGTTATGAGATTGCCAGCGTGGCAAAGTAAGTTCATGTGAGAGGGAGTGATTGTGTTTTAGCTTTCTTTTTCTGTTTCATGGAACGCTTCAGTCATACCATGTCTGCCTAACAGGATTTTAGACTTTGTGAACATCATGACCTATGACTTTCATGGCGCATGGGACACATTCACTGGTCACAACAGCCCTCTGTACAGCAGTTCTTTTGATCAGGGCAACAACATCTACTACAATGTGGTGAGTAAAGTCTTCACCCTACTGTAAATCTAACCTAAATGTCCAGGATGCTGAATACCAACAATAACATTGTTTTAATTATCAAACAGGACTTTGCTATGAAATACTGGGCAGACAAAGGAGCACCACTTGAAAAGCTCTTGGTTGGTTTTGCCACTTATGGACGCACGTTCCGTCTGACATCAGGAGCAAATGGTGTCGGAGCGCCAGCCAGCGGAGCGGCCTCCGCCGGCCCCTACACCAGAGAAGCTGGGTTTTGGTCCTACTATGAGGTCAGTGAGGGCTCAACACAAGATCACACTGAGACATTACAAAGTTTAACTCAGTACATTCATGCATAATTAGAGAGATGTTTTAACCTACGATAAAACTTTTTCTACAGATTTGCACTTTCCTCCAAGGAAGCACCCTCCAGTGGATTGATGAGCAGAAGGTGCCCTATGCTGTTAAAGGCAATGAGTGGGTTGGATTTGATAATAAACAGAGCTTTGAAATCAAGGTAATAAATAATATATCACCCTTCGCATCCATATGACTATATTACATGATTAAAAAAGTGCATCGCTGTCTCTGCTTCCAAGTTATCAACATCTTAGCCTCCTAAATTATTACAGGCACTAAGCCAAACTGTTAAGAATGAACAGTCAGTACACACAACTGTCAGTAAAGCACATTATTCACAAAAGCACATTATTTACATGTGGCCACAATGACAAATGCCATTAAAAGTCTGAACTATTCTATGTTTTTCAAATATGTGTGTAGGTATCAAAATGCTCCACTTTTTAGATGCAGAACTTTTCCTTTGATTTCCTCTTTATTCTTGGGAATACCCATTTGCACATAAAAATAGGTTTAGTTCAATTAGTAATTCAGGAGAACTGATGCTTGATCAAAACTTATATATAAAGGTCCAGTTTGTTATGTTTAGGGCGATTTAGGAGGATCTAATTGCAGAAATGGAATGTAATATTCATAAGCATCTTTTCTTCAGTGTGTAACAACAATTGCGTTTTCGTTAGCATAGAATGAGCCGTATACTGTATATCTACAGAGGGAGAAGTCACTAGACATATATAGGTAGACGCCGCATTGGCTGCTGGATCGTACGTCAACGTCGCCGCCATATTGGACACATCAATACTGGCCTGTCAACACATAGAAGTAAACAGCTGACGTATCACTGCAACGGACTGAAGTGACGATGTGGCGTGTACGTGTATATGTGT
>JAPQRN010000025.1:7820833-7834082 GCA_037367275.1 Coranthus polyacanthus | reverse complement strand
TCTCCATCCGTTTCCTCCACCAATACGCCCTCCTCCCCCTGTCTTCTGAGAGCTTTCTACGTGAGGGGGGGTACATAGGGAGAATGAGCTACTGTATAATGAAGTAAAAGAAACACACTCAGAGAAAAGATACAGTTTGTTGAGGCTTTAATGAATGACGTCGCATAACCCTGATCGGAATGGCTGATGAGGTGTGTGACAAGGAGTGAAGGCAATCATGTGAAGGGTGTAAAGGATTAATGCAACTGCATCTCTTGTCACTCACCGCTGTGCTTATACACTCTCAGTGCGGCTTGTGCTGCATCAGTGCCGCAAGAGAAGCCCTGTTTTCACTCACAGCCCCCCACCCCCCCGCCTTCTCCTTTCCTACAAACCCTTTCCTACCCTCTCTCTGTCTCCCTCTTGCTTTCCCTCAAATAGACACACAGGCTCAGTTCATTACTATTCACCAGGTTTCACTAAGACACGCATCATTGCTCTGCTCTCTACAACTGTGTCGGGAGAGGCGGGGGGAGGAGGACAGGGAGAAGGAGAAGAAGGGAAACGCAAGAGACATCTTCTGATAGAAAAGAATAAATCACCATTGTGTTTTCTGTGTTCAGATGTGTGTACAAACATATATTACCAGACAGCTGTATGCATGAGTTGTTCTCACTCTGGCTCTGACAGAAAATCTTCAGGGGTAGAAAACGGGTTCAGTCCTCAGCGCAGAAATCTGTTATCCTTTGTGGGGTTTGAATTCATCAGTTTCGTTTCACTAAATCCACTGAGGTCATACACTCTATCACAGCATTCAAATTATTATCTGTGCTGATATACTGACAGAGCATTTCATCCATGAAAATGGGCACAATGCTTGGTTTCTATGCCTGTGCCAGCTCAGTCGAAGAACACTATGTCACATCCGTTTCAGGAAATCCGTACTTCACTATGATACTAATCCTTTGTTATGCTCCTTTTAATTTAACTCCTAAGTCAGCCATTCTGAATAGATTATGATTATTCCAACAATTAAAGCGAAACCAAAAGGGAAGAGAAGCAATAGTTGCTAAAACTGTAGTTTGAGGCAGACGAGGCAGTGAATAATATCAGCTGCAGATATCGTGTGTTAATGCATTTTTGGCATTTAACAGACTTTTTTACACTTTAAAAAAAAGGGGCACTCCGTCTTATTTTATAACCTTTCTTATACGAATTACTTAGGTACTTACAGTTTTGTTTACAGACGTTTGTTTACAGCTTTGCCGTTGTTAATGTTTTAGAGAACAAACAATTCCTCCCTGTGATGAAATGAGACGACAGGAAATTCAACTCCTGCATGTTATCAGTAAGGAACAGAACATTCCAGTAGGAAATTGAAGATATTCTCTGTATTTTCACAAAAAAAAGGACACTCATTTGTCTTCTAAACCTCATAAACTGGACCTGAGTGGCAACTGAGTAATAATGTATTTAAGGATTTGCTGTAATACTTAAAAGTAGAGCTCACCCTAGACTCTGAAATACCACAGAGAGGATTAATGCCAGCTTCACTGCATTAAAACAAATTAGAAAATAATCATGTACAGTTTGATGAGAAATATGAATCACTGCCTATTACAATGTAAATGCCTTCTTGTTAGATATGTTTTCAGTTGGATACTTATTGAAACTTATTTGAATCTTTCAGCAAAATCACAAACCGTCTCGTAGATACTGGAATGGATGGTGCCGAGCTAGACAAGAATGCAGTATCACAGCAATAATAATAAAAGAATCCAATAAAAAACATCACTAAACAGCGTTGGGCAGTTTACAATAATTAGCCAATATAACATGGCTCAAAGACTCAGACTCAGCTGCATTCATTTGAAGTACAGAGTGAGGATTGGCTGACAGAAGCCATTATCTTCAGAGGGCTCCAGATGTGATCGGCTGCTGAGCTTTTAGGAATCCAGGGTGGGAATTCCTGATTGAAGTCTTTGGATAAGCGTCAACGCTCCACTGACCTTAAACTTCTATTCAGTTATCATTAAAGCTTTGACTGAGGCTTTGTACTCAGTCCAATAAACTACAAGACTCGTGACATTCTAAAAGACCAAATGTGGGCACATCCAACTATAACAACAACCTTCTTTTAAGATTTATAACATAGAATTTTGAAGTCCAGTGAAAAGATCTCTCCTCATTTTGTCCTGCTTTGTGTGCAAAAAATGTCATTTTATTCTATATGAAAAGAAATCAGTGCTAAAGGAGACTTTTATCTCTGTTTTAACATCTGTGTTGGTTTCTTTCTCGTGTTTACGGAGAAATTTCAACAATTATTTCACATAAAAGTGAGTAACTTTTTTTTTTTTTACAAACTGCTGTACCAGCTTTCACAAGTGGTTATGTCTCGACTGCTTCCCCAGCTGCTAGTTTGAAAGCACAGAGCCTCATAGAATATCACTGTCTTGCCCTGCAGACATGTCTGTTTGCATACCACATATCCTTGGCTCTATTTTGGGCCTGAGGAGAGGTGCAGGGGGTGCACTGCAGGGCATTTCCATCCAGCGCTACAGGGACTGACTAGAGAAATGTAGATAGGTGACAGATACATTTCCTATTGCTTCAAGAGTCTGTGTCTTGTCTACTTGAACTAATCCCCGTGCTCGGGTTAGTGTATATGCAGTTGAGGAACTTTACATACACCTTGGCTAAATGCATACGAGCCAAATATTTCATTTAAATATTTAAATTTCAGTGTAATAGTAGATGGGATCTTTCTTTTCTTTTATTTATTTTATCACATTCTCAGAGGGTCCAAAGTTTACATACACGTTGTTAATACTTGGTGGCATTGCCTTTAAAAGTCCAGTGTGTGAGAGTTACAGGGATTTAGGGGGGGTCATGGAATATAATATTTATAAATATTTTTTTCATTAGTGTTTAATCACCTGTTTATATCTACGCCTTTCACAGTCCACCGTGTTGTGCCGCCATGTTTCTACTGTAGCTCAGAACAAACTTCCTCTTCTTCTTCCTCTTCTTTTTTTCTGCTTTATGATTAATTAAGGTGCATTACCATCAGTGTCTGGAATTAAACAGTCCAGAAGGAACAAAACAAACACTGCCTCTAACAAGGGCCTGTTTTTAGCGGCCATGATAAGTCAGGGTGAAGGTCAAGGCAGAGCGGCGCAATCTGCAACTTCGCTTCTAAATGTCACTAAATATTACACACCGAACCTTTAAATTGTTTAAAGTCATACAAACTCTGGGCAGCAAGCTTCAAACAGCACTCTACGGGCTGATTCTTCATGGCACAAACCCATTTCTTCAGCCATCAAATCTTCTATTGGATTAAGGTCAGGTCTTTGTAATTGCCACTCCAAAACATTTACTTTGTTGGCCTTAAGCCATGTTGTTATCAGTTTGGAGGTTTGGCCAAACTGTTATTTTTGTCTCATCTGACCAGGGAACATTCCTCCAAAACGTAAGATCTTTTGATACAGCGCTCATTTTCAGACTTTAGTCCTTTTTCATGTCGGTTTTGGAGCGACGGTTTCCTCCGTGGAGAACAGCCTCTCAGGCTCTGACGATACAGCTACAGATACTCTCTTTACTGTGGATGGAGATATTTTTGTACAAGTTATATTTTGATGGTTGTTTGGTCCATTTATATTTGTGCATTAATGTTTGTACAGATCAACATTGTACTTTTCTGTGTCTTTGTTGTATCATTTTCTCCTGAGGAGAAACCAGACTTAGGGAAGTCTGTTGTTTTAAGGTCTTGGCTGATTTCTATAGATTTTCCTGAAATGCTAAGCAAATGGACACTGGGCCTGAAGGTCTGGGTCTAAAATACAGCCACGAGTACAAGCGCAGTTTACTCCAAATGATAATCATAATGACAATCAAACAAGTCATGACGCTTTTTAAAGACAGCGAACTTGGTGTATGTAAACTTTTGACCCTCAGAGAATGAGAGAAAATAAATAAAACTTCTCTCTACGATTATTTTGTGAAAAGAAGAAGTGCATTAAATCATACATGACAAGTAGTAATACGTATATATCATAACTCCCTCTTTCTCGAGTCCATTTGAATTTTTATGTAGCTCTCTGATTCACTTTAAAATATGCACATAATCTTACGAAGGAATATATTGGCGTCGGAGGTATCGGCATTAAATTTCCATCCTTTACTCCTCTTTCATCATATACAACAACACGTGCTTTTTTCTTTTTTTTTCTTTTTTTTTTTCCAGTAGGCCCACTTGAATCTAAAGGAAGACACTATGAAGATAAAGCAAGTACTAGAGGTGGGAGACAAAAAGAGGGAAAGAGTAGAGCGATGAGATTATAATTCCTGTCACATTCCCTGGCACCGTCTGAGTCCAATGTTTGAGAGTTGGCTAAATGTCAGCCTATGGAGATGAGACCGAGATGAGCAAGGAAACGCTGCTTTTGTCCCTTTTATACCCAGTTGCTGATGTCTTGGCTCTTAATGTAGCTGCCATCAACAAACCATGTGCCAGACTGGAACAGAGATTCCGTGCTTCGAGAGAGAGAAAGAGAGTGTGGGTGACTTACTGTTGCGTGGACATTATTTTGTTCACATTAATATGATCTGGGGATTCGACTGCCTTTAGGGGGCAAAATTCAGGCCGTAATGTAAATCATTACATTTTTAAGGTTGTGTCAGGGCAAGCGTTACGTTTATTTCAGTTTAAATTACTCCTTGTATTGAACTACATGAATATGTAGTTGAGTTTAGTTTTAATGAAGCAGATCTGGCATTAGAAATTTGAATTGTGAATGAATGCAGTCCTTTCACACCATCTAGTGTTGAAATTTCAGACAAAAACACACTTGATGATTTGACTCTCGGTTCATTTTAAAACGTGTGTATGGATTTACTTCACTTATTTAGTCGGAACGCAGGTGTTTTTCCTTAATTAGCAGAAAAGTACAGTCCCTCTTCTTTATCTACCTTGTGTAAGTTATGAGTTCATTCAAAAAAAAAAAAAAAAGATGTTCTACTTCAGTAAGTAAAAGTGCTGTTGATATTTAACACCTCTTTGCACAAGATCAAGTTAGTTGACAATTACCTGAAGAAGTCGTCCTGTGTTGCCATATTTGAAAAAGAGGAAGTGTGGGGGGATGATGGATGTTAATGAATGCCTTTTGTATAAACACATACATTTGTCTTGTTACCTGACCGGTACCTGCAGCTCAGGGATGTTAGCAAATCATTTACATTGCTGAGACCTTTGCAGGCTCGCATATAACACTGATACAGTCACAGGGAAATGTGTCAAACTGTGTACCAGACTGAAAAGTGTGGCAAAGAGATTAGACTTTTTTTTAATTAGACAGCTAACATGGATAAGCATAGTACTTCTTTATTTAGACACAAATGAACTATTGAACTAGAAAATTGGGTCACTGTCGTAGCAAGATAAGAACACAACAAAAAAAAAATCACACACTGAAAATAATACAGCAAATTAAACATATGAAACATTTGTTCCATTTTCAGGCCCATACATAATGCATAAAGCTCCTAATGCTTTTTATTCAGCCGGGGTCTTTCATAAAATATAAGTTCAAAGATGACTACATCCACTATTTCACTATTAAACCTGTATTATTTCCCTAGTCTCCACCTTGCCGGAAGCCCATTTGGCCACAACAAGTCGAGCTTTGCTTCTTCTGTGCAATCATTAAAGGAATTAGGTACTATGTCCTTTCTTTTATTCATTGCTCTTTGGGTCAAGTAACACAACACATTACTCATCCATATATAGTATAGAATACACAATACACCCCTTAAATCCAAAGGACAATTAAATGCAAGCTTTTAAAATATCTAAATTATGTAGCAGCCTTGAGATGCACTGTGTTTGTTAGTTTTCTGGGCATCTGTTTTGAAATGCAGTCAAGCTTAAAAATTGTAGTGTATTGTCCTTCCTCATTCACCCTCCTGAACCCCACACACACACACACACACACAACTGTAGCAATTATCATTAAAACTTGACTTACGTTAACCTTAAAACAGACACCTTGAATAACAGAGATACATCATGCTGCGGTCTACCACATACCACCAAATCTCATGCACATTATTATTAATGAAATAAAAATAAGTACATTTCAAAAGATAGAATAAAAGCACTAACATTGTGGACACGTACGATGCTTGGGTAGTAAATAGTGATACGTCAGAAAAACAAGCAAACCGTACAACAATGTAAATATATTTATAATTTATTGACATTTTAGAGGACAATATAAACCTCCTCTTCCACCATCACTGACGCTTGATGATGAGTTGTTGAGGTATGACATAAAACAGTCTGTCCATGAGAAGCCTATGAGTCATGTTGTGAATGAAACACTTTCTGCTGGTAGCGCTGGAAGTGTTGTGACATATAAATGGATGATTTCTGGTAGCATTTCAACAGAGATTCTTTTTCGTTGCTAATCATTGACACAAATCATATAAGCATATTATTGTAAGAAGAATCTCCACTTCACCCATTAACTCAAGAGGACATCTTTTTCAGTTAAGCAATACAAAGAGGAGGGAACTAAATGCTTTAAAAGAAATCTAGAAACTCACACTACAATAAGCATCTGTAAAGCATCCCAGCGCTGGTGTGACACCGTATATGCTTAATAGTCTTCTGCAGTCTGTTTTCACTGAGCTGAACATATCTTTATTGTGCTTTAACAATAAAAGGCTCAAATAGTGAACAAGATGTTTATGGATGAGCGGATAGTAACTCTGTTCAAAAGGAATGCTCATCACACACTGACTTACTGGAGCGTTTTCTTCAGCTTTGGACTTTGCATTGCTTTTCTTGGACCTACAATTTTGGACTTGCAATGTCAAACAAAGTCAACGCTTAGTCAGATTACCTGGGTGTTTTTCTCCCAGCAATTTTGCTTGTTGATTGGCAGCTCCATCGCTGGTGTTTTCAAGAGGACGTAAGTATCATGAACTCACATCTGAAGTTGTTCACGTTCGTCCCAAAACTGGCATTCACGTCGTTTTAATCTCTTTTCTCTCCCAAAGGTTGTTCAGCGCTCTGTCTGCTTTATTTGTCTCAGCTCTCGTCATCTCTGTAATATTTGCCATCATCCCTCTGTGCAATAATGTGCTTGTGTTGGCGATTGCCATGGCTGTATCTGGTTTGGCGATGGGTATTATCGACACCATTGCAAACATCCAACTGGTAACCATCTATCAGAAGGACTCAGCTGTTTTCTTACAGGTGAGAAAGCTTGTAGTGCCAGCAGTTTCTTTAATACTAACAAAGCAGTATTCTCATACGAATTATGACCAAATTAATTAGCACTGTGCGCACTGTATGGTCAGCACGTACGAGTGTGCTGTCAAGTTAGGACCCAATTATATATTATACTTTGTGAAAAACTGCAGTAAGTTATGTCCCTGCCCTTTGTCTTCAACATTTTGCAGGCTCTTCATTTCTTCATTGGATTTGGAGCCCTGGTGAGCCCACTGATTGCAGATCCTTTCCTCTCAGAGACAGGCTGTGGGAATCACACAGGGAATGGGACTGAGATCATGCATCATTTCAGAAACATGCTGAGAAACAGTCCAATTGCAGAGCACAACATAACTCAGAGCAATATGCCCCATGAGGCAGGGGAAGAGGAGTCCATTGTGCACTATGCTTTCTGGATCATGGCACTTATTAATGTAAGAGACTGAACAGAAGTATGGTAAAAGCATGAAAGGAGTTACTTTTTCATGGCTTCTTATTTGTATCTGATATTTCAGCTAATGGTTTCAAATGGCAACGGTTAAAGAGCTGATTATAATTTGTGCGTCCTCAGCTGCCTGTGCCCATTGCAGTCCTGTTCCTGATGTATAGGGAACAGCTGATCCCATGCTGTCCCAGCAGCACACCTCGTCTTCTGGACAAAGATGAACTGGCCATGGAGAACCAGCAGGGGCCTGGGGGCTCAGACATGGAGCAAACAGAACATGAAGCTGGAGGTAAAAAAAAAAAAAAAAAAAGTGGAAAAAGGGATTTTTATTCAGAACCTCTATTTTAAGATCGTTAATGCATACTCTGCCTGGATTTTCAGACAGGTTGGATAAAAAAAACTGCCATTTAGTGTGCTGCAATCTGTCATTTATGACTTTTTGCTTTGTAACAGGTCACGGGGATATCTTTAGCTGCTGTCAGAATGATAACCTGCGCGGTTTGCCGGTATCCTTCTTTATGATTCATATCCTTGGCGGGATGGTGCTTTTTATGACCGACGGTATTGTGGTAAGTAAGCAAGCAGATAAATAATGTGATGCAAATTTCACTCATTATGCTCCAAATAAAAGTTTATGAATACATACAAAATTGGTTTTACATAAAATATAAAATAGACCTCATGAGAGAACCTGCCCGTTGCTTTTCAGGGTGCATATGCTGGTTTTGTGTACACTTATGCTGTGACACCGCCTATGTCACTGCCCCATAAGACAGCAGGTTACCTGGCCAGTATCTTTTGGGCAGCAATCACTGCGGGACGTCTGTTGTCCATTCCCCTTTCGTACCGTTTCCAGCCAGTGAGACTGCTCATGTTCAACCTGGTAAAGCCAATTATACATTACACACCGTGACATTATAAGTCATTCACAATCAAACTTCAAACGCTGATATCATGCTCTCTTCTTTTTTGCTTTTACAGGCAGGTGCTATTGTGACTGTTTTGATGTTGCTCATTTTCTACACCAGCAGCACCTTTCTGTTTGTTGGGACCTGTTTATGTGGACTTTTCCTTAGCAGTATCTTCCCCTGTATGCTTGCATATACTGAAGACATCCTTGATTACCAGGGTATGAAAACAGAGTTATATCACAATGATAATGACACACTATTAGATTCAAAGCTTAGGCAGTAAATAAACAATTTGTTTCTCTCTGCAGGATGTGCAACCTCAGTCTTGGTAACAAGTGCAGGGATGGGAGAGATGGTAATGCAGGTTCTGGTTGGCTCGGTAAGTCTGATATCTTTATTATTATAGAAGCAGGCAGTTTAGAGAGGTAGAGAAAAGGCTTATAATTGCAAAACAAGCCCAGGAGACATATAGATTCATGCTCAGTCATTTAATGTTGCTGTCTCGTCTCCAGATTATCCAGACTGAAGGCAGCTACAGCTTCCTGCTGTGTGGAATGATAATCGCCTGCATCGGCTTTATCCTCTTCATTGGACTCCTACTGTTCCATCGAATGCACAGAAACTACCTCACAGGTACAATTTTATTCCCCGTCGCCGTGCATTCCGAAGGAATTAGTAATTAGAATTTTGCTGAGGGTTTATCTGCGTCCATGTTATACTCATATACTCAATGTTTATCTGAATCCATGCAGGAACTGAGAAGAAGTCAGCCATGGTGGAGGAGCCAGCCCCAGAGCAAAATGGATCTGCAAAAACAGAACAGAAAGAGGAGAAAGACAGCAGCTGAGAGGGGGGAGCATTGTTTCCTTTTTTCCTTCTTTGGCTACTGTAGGAGCCAAGTTTCACAACTGTCATCAAATTAATGGCCTTGCACTTGCCTGAAAGACTTAATATATTTTACCAGAGCCTATAAAATAAACATGCCCAAAGATACTGTGTTCTCTTACTGGGGTAAAGAACGTAGATAGTATGCTACTGTTAGAGGCAAAGTTTGTGTTCCATTTGTTTTGTTTTTCAGTTTTGTAAATCATGAACTAAGTTTGTATCAAATTGTGGCTTGGAGGTCTGTTTTGTATTTCACCTGGGTCATAAACTTATAATACCAGTATGATTTTATTAGAATGAAAATATACCTATACTTTACAGTTTTATAGGGGTCTTCTCTTTGAATGTAATCTTATGTTTTCATTTCATATGAAAGTTGTATGTGGTTTATTTTATGGATTACGTGAATGGGAGTATACATACTGTAAAACAATGGATATTAAAACAATTATAACGATGTGGACAATGAACTATTGATTGATGATTGATTTGATGAAACACTGCAACACATAGACAACAAAGACAAAAATGTGGGTTTGTACACAACACATTTAGCAATTCAAATTTTTATTTTCTTTGCTTTTAAGTTAATTAACAACTCAAGAAGACGGCCTCAGGTTTTACATTGTTAAACATCCAATCTGCAAGGAAAGGCTTTGTATACGGTGTAGTTAGCCTAACTGAAAAGGAAGAACAAATGTAAAACAGAGTCATCCAGCCTTAAGCTTTAGGCCCAGTTGCAACAAGAACAGGAGCTGTCAAAGACCAGACCAGCAGCGCAGCGCTCAAAGTAGGTCTTGCCGGCACTGCAGTTGTAGAACTGGTTCTTGTTTTTTGGGTTGGGGTACATGCCGTTAGCCTTTCCAGCACAGAACCCGCTGTCCATGTCACCGGTGCCAGAGTCACCACCAGAGGAGCCGCCACCACTGGATCCACCAGAGCCGCCTCCAGTAGTGGTGCTCACTCCTACGATTGGAGGAACGGGTGTGGCAGGAGGTGCACAGGCTAAAGCAAAAAAAAAAATCACAAATTCTGAAACACTTTCTGATAACACTGAATTCCACATTCACCATAAATGGTATGATAAGGGTAGGGTATCTGATGAGGATATTACGAGTCTTACATGCTTGCTCCAGGTTGAGGCCCTTTTTCAGAACATTGATCAGAGGATATTTTCCCTGGTTGCAGAAAGTGCCCATATAGTCATCCATATCTAGGGTCCACACCATGGCACCTCCAAAGTTGCTCTTTTTCACCCAGTCAACCTACAAACAGCCAGAAGATGGCGTTATAGAAATCCTTTTTATTGCTGCTGCAAAGCAGCAACATAATAGACAAACTTGACCCATTGTTGTAATGCGGCAGCACTAACACAAAAAGAGGAAATCAGCTTTAAATACTAGGATTAATAATTGCACAGATTTGTTGCTGTTCCATTATTTGGGGGAAAAAACTAACATTTTAGAGGAGCCTATACTTCATTTAGCTCAGAGGTAATTCACTACAGCCAAACATATTGTCCTGTCAAAAAAAAAAAAAAGTGCATGTCTATTACCTTAATCTGGAAGCTCTTGATGTTGTCATAGCCCACCCACTGGTTTCCCTTGTAGGCATAAGGCACATCCTGGGCCTTGTTCCAAACCTCAGTGGCTCCATCTTTCAAAAAGCCGCAGATCTGTAATTTCACAAAGTAATGCATTAATGACCTAAAGCCTGAAAACTCATTCACAGTTTTTCTGACGTCTGTAATAGTATGATAAGCCAAAGTAAGCTCTGTTTTCCAGCACACAGAAGAATTCTAACAAACACTAAACCAGCATAAATATTCAAGACTCTCTTTATTACAGTGATAAGATAGCAAACCTCAAAGTAGGCGAGTTCTCCAGCCTCTTGTGTGTACTTTCCCGGAGTTCCAGCACCAGCAATAGGTGCTCCAACACCGTTGTTTGCAGGGTTCCTTAGGGTGAATGTGTTACCATATGTAGGGAAACCAACAATCAGCTTCTCAGCTGGGGCACCCTGGCTCTTCCAGTAGTTCATGGCATAGTCCTGCAAACAAAGAATTTTGTAAATTGACATACAGTGGACCTGGAACTTAATAGTCTGCTTTAATTCACACAGAAAAGTATGAGAAAACTAATGGTGACATTTCAGGTGTGTGTTGAAATCACAATGTTTGAGTACTTACCACATTGAAATAGATAAAGCCACCCTGGTCCTCTGGGCCTCTGAACAGAGGACTGCACTCACCAGTCATTGGGTCCCAAGAACCATGGAAGTCATATGTCATGACATTGATCATATCCAGGGACCTGGATGGTTATGGGGGGAGACAACCATTGCAAACCTTGATTTGTCTTAAATTGAATTCAGAGATTCAGAGATTTTAGAGGACATGACTGACATTTAGAGTTGTTTAATTAAACTGTAACCTATCGTGTCGCCATGGGACACTGTGTGTATTACGCGAAATGCTTACTGGCCAAGCTTAGGGATTTGATAAGCAGAATCAATGGTATCCTTTCCAGCCGACACAGCCGCAGACATCAGAAGACGAGCTCTGTTGCTCTTTTTGGCCTCGTTCTCAAAGGCAGCTCTCAACTCCTGTTGAATGTCAGCAAATCTTTAATATTAAGTGAATGTCAGAATTTATTACCCAGTTTGTAACACGTTTCAGGTTTAAAATCATTCCCTTTTATGTATTTGTTTATTCACCAGAGTTCAGTAGAAACACCATAGGGATTTACTTTGGTCTAAAGGAGAACGGAAAACTGGAAATTGAACAGGAAACACTACAAGGTGAACAAACCTCCAGGAAAACAGAGTAGTACTGCTTATCCTCAGGGGGGCTTCCTCTGTTGGCTGGATACTCCCAGTCAATGTCAAGCCCATCAAACTCATACATCCTCAGGAATGAAATGACGGAGTTGATGAAGGTCTGACGGTTGGCGGGGCTTGACACCATTTGGTGGAAACTAATGTCGGAAAAGAAATCTATTAAAACAGAGGATCTCCTGTGTCTGAGTGTCAGGTGTGAATACTGCATATCTGTAGATTATCTCACCCTGCAGAGCCGAAGTTCCATCCTCCAACAGACAGAAGAGTCTTCAGGTTACCATTCCTGCCAAGGAATTAGACACTTTACACAGCAGTGACAGATAAAAACACTCCTTCCTATCTTCTTAGCTGTCATTCATTTTAAGACTATTGTTCTTTTTAGGGATTTTTTCCAGTATTAAAAGGAAAAAGCACGGGCACATCCACAGAGCTGAAAGCACCTAAAAGAAGTCTTAGTGACTCACTTATTCTTCAGAGCATTAAACTGACTGTAAAGCTCCACGTCATTCCACTCAAAGGTGGCCAGTCGGTTGTTCTTTATGGTGGCGAAGGCGTACAGGAGGTGGGTACACAGGCATGGGTCGATGTCATTGGGCATATAAATGGTTGGTGGTGGTCTGTACTGTGCCCAGTTTGTGAAGTAGCATGACAGTATGAAGGATGAGCCTTTAAGACAAAATGCATTTTATTATGTGCAAACCAAAAACATGCCCACTGTTTCAAGCCAGAAACGAGCCAAAACAAGCCCACTGCATCCCATATATAAAATGCTTACCAAGCTGTGCATGCAGCAGCAGGGCCAGAGCTGGAAAATTAAAAGTTAGGTACATTAGGTACTGTTACATTAGAACAGTATATCCAAAGAAAAGTTACTAACAGAAGCCTGTGTTAAATTTAACTAAAATGAATCAGCAG
>JAPQRN010000025.1:7799621-7813296 GCA_037367275.1 Coranthus polyacanthus | reverse complement strand
CGGAACTTTGATACTTTTAACGGCACCGACCAAATCGTTTAGATGGGCTACAATCGAGTATCAAAAAAAAAAAAAAAGGAATTATTATTATTTATTATATTAAGAGACAACTGTAAATTGTGGTGAATAGATTTCTTTTTTTTTATGTTATAAAACTGCTTCAAATGTATGAAAATCCTGCGGAGCTGAAAAATAAAACCAAGCATTTGTATCGTCACGTGGGATGTCATTTTGTACTGAATTTTATTTAGTATTGACACCAACGTATCGGTAGTATTGAAAATGAGGGCAGTCCAGTAGAAATCACTGGCTGAATTTGCAAATACAATTTATTTAGGAAAAAAAAAAAAAAAAAAAAAAAAAACATAGCTGAACTTAAGATATAGGGCTACACTTCCATCCATAAAACTGGTGAAATGGTTATTTGTTGAGGCTGTGGTGAAGAGACAGGGCAGGTGAAGGTGCAAAGTCAGACAGGTATGAAGGACTGAGCAGGTGACGTCACCTTTTCTGCTGCATGTATGGACTCAGGTCAAGTCAGCGTCCACGACAGCAGGAAGTTAACTTTCAAAATAAGAGCACACGTGGCTCGCTCAAAACTTGCACAGCTGCATGATCGAAACACGCCCGGAGACATCTACCGCGCTTTAAACGACCCACTGCGTGTAGCATGTTGAAATCTTGGCAAGCGCGTTAACTCGCGTGTGCGCAGATGCTGAATGGTAGATGTTTGGCGCTCACATCCGGTTTCATTCCGTCTAACTTGACCGTCGTATGGAAGTCTGGACTTAGAAGCTCGTCTCTTTAGTAAGTTGCTGCTGGCTGGTGCCAACGCCCGGCGAAAACACATAGCTAGCTAACGTTAGCTACAAGAGAGACGACGGGAAATTGGTACGTAGTCCAAGCATTGTCTGACATCGTCGTGTGTAGGCCGTGTAAAAAATATCATTCCTGGTTTTAAATCTTTGCCCGGCAATGTAGAACGCAGGTGAAGCGTATAAACTAGCGGTAGTTTATAAGCTAACGTTAGCCGGCCGGTTGCTAAACTAGCTAGTATCCTGTAGTGATTGCTATCTGTGTTACCGTTCTAACACGGTAGATAAACCCATCTTCTTTTTCGGTAACATTACACATTTGTCAAAGTAGGGAGTGCCTTGTTATATGATCGACTATTGAACGTCTTGACACATAATTTCACTTCGGATGGTATTTACTGAAGTCACTAAGCGTTAGCAAGTGTGTAGTGTTAGTAAACGCTAACGTTAGTCTGTAGACTGTTTTGGTAATGGGGTGTGCCACTTCACTGTTTAATCCTGAATAAAAGTTTCCTTCTTCATCAAAGCTGGTGTCGGCTTTGAGGGGGTTATGGTTAATAATCTGAAATGTTTCGTGGTTGTTTTTTTTCCAAGGTTAATATAAAAAGTCGTATTGAGTTTTCACTTCTCTCAGCAGCTAACGTTACTGCCAGCAGAACCAGAAAGCACAGAGATGCAGACTATCAAATGTGTGGTGGTGGGCGATGGAGCAGTGGGTAAAACCTGCCTACTGATTTCATATACCACCAACAAATTCCCCTCGGAATATGTACCAACAGTAAGTATGTTTTGTGTTGCTCCTTTCACGGTGAAGTAACGCTACGTGCTGACGTACAGTAATAACTCATTCTTTTATCGCAGGTGTTTGACAACTATGCAGTAACTGTAATGATTGGGGGCGAACCATACACCCTTGGCTTATTTGATACAGCAGGTAAGATTATTTTTCCCTTCAGTTTAATATCAATCTCAGTGTGAATAGATGCAGTTATCGGTCTGTCATTTTATGTGTTAATCTGGAGTATGATTTCTTTTTAGGTCAGGAGGATTACGACAGGTTAAGGCCACTAAGCTACCCACAGACTGACGTCTTCTTAGTCTGTTTCTCAGTTGTTTCACCATCTTCATTTGAGAATGTTAAAGAAAAGGTGAGTACGTGATGTTTATTTGATAGCAGTAGAGTCGTTCACCTGTGTTATTACATGATCAGAGAATTCCATTATGGTACTGCAAGGAGTTACGGTTTACAGACTCACTAACACTGAATATTTGTGGGTTTTCTTGACTTAACCTCAGATTTAAGATGTAAAAGGATCCAGGAACAAAACCAAACACACACACACACACACACACCTTAAACAAGTAACAAGCCTATCCTGTCTTGCTCAGTGTTTCGCCATTGTGCTGTTTCTTTCCTGTAATTCAGTTTAAAGGACTGGGAATTGCTTTTTAAAATACAATTTCTGAAAGTGTAAAGTATAAGAAAAAGTATGACCAAAATAACCATCAAAACAAAACACTTTAATGAGAGTGAAGCCTTGTGATGCTGTTTGAAATGAGCAAAAACACAACATGAAGCTATTTCCTCAGGCATCCTAAAGATGTTTATCTGCCTTTCAGTGATGAGCGTTGCTTCTTTGTCTCTTGTTTTTCCTCCAGTGGGTTCCAGAAATAACTCACCACTGTCCCAAGACCCCATTCCTGTTGGTAGGCACGCAGATTGACCTGCGAGATGACCCCTCCACGGTGGAAAAGCTAGCCAAGAACAAACAGAAGCCAATCACCCCTGAGACAGCAGAAAAGCTGGCTCGTGACCTCAAGGCAGTCAAGTATGTTGAGTGCTCAGCCCTAACACAGGTAAGATTTCTATTAAGCAACATGAGACTTGAATGGCATGTGTTTTTAAATGTCGATTTCCTAACACAGTTGGAAATGCCTTGCTTTGTCTTTTGCTAACAGCATTTAGCTTAAACTCCATCTAACTCTGTGTTGTGTGCCTGTTTTTCTCCTTTCTTTTCCTCTTTCTGTAGCGGGGACTGAAGAACGTATTTGATGAGGCTATCCTAGCCGCTTTAGAGCCCCCTGAAACTCAGAGAAAGAGAAAATGCTGTTTGTTCTGATGTCTTCTTGCGTCTTACTTTGCCTCTTGATCGTCTGCTGCTTACTCATTGTAAAGAAATGTCTGTCACTACAGTAACCACAATGCTCTTTTAAACTTAGTGCCCATTAACTTTGTTTTCCTTTTGTCCGTGTGTGCTTTCTTTTCAACTTGGCCTAATCACAATTAGCCATGCTGCCTAAATTATGAGAGTGCCAATCTTTGTTCTTTCTGTTGTCAGAACATGTACCAGTCTGTGTTACTGGACATGACTGAATTTGTATTGGTTTTTAACCAACTAACATTCTGTTATCTCAGTATTTAACTATTGAGCATCACTTGTAACCTACAAAACGTTTATGCTACATTAGGTCTTGGACAGTTCAAACATTTATTATTCCCGCCCCCCCCCATCTCCAGCATCAAAATTTTCCATCAGCTTTTGTCTTTACTCAGACAACATGATCATGAGGAAAGTCTTGTATAATGTAATTTGAATAAAGGAAAATTTTGATTGCCCTGCTCCCATTTCTCCTCAACGTTCTTTTGCAATTAGTTCCCTGTAGATGTTAATTTGTGTCTGGAACATCGCTCTGTTTTGAATATTAATATTTTGTTTCCACAGAAAGGATTAAAGAATGTGTTTGATGAGGCAATACTGGCTGCCCTGGAGCCTCCTGAACCTAAGAAAAGGCGTAAATGCGTACTGCTCTAAGTTTGGTCCCAGCCCTCTCCACACCACTTTCTAAATCTAGGTTAACAGTACTGAAGAGTTCTGCTGCAGATGCACATTCCAGCGAGAGTTGAGATATCATGACTGAATCAACCTAAATACATATTCAATGTGTGAATGAACATGATTGTACGATTGAGTAACAGTTGACGCTGTGTGTGATGATTTTATGCCATTTAAAATTGTCTACATGATGTAAACACTGGATAGTTCAAGAGACTATAGTGGACCCTGCAGAAGTTTGACCCACAGTATGTTTATCTTTCACTTATAAGTGCTTTTCTAAAACAACTGACTTTGAAATATTAAACTGAAACCACTGTTTTTAGAGACACGAGGTGATACAGATGGATTTGTGAGATGCTGAAGTTCTTTTACCGTGTATTTACATTTGTTTTCTGCTTCTCAAGTCAAGTTTTCTCTCATTTTCACTACTGTCTTTGTTTAACCTGACAGACTAAAGTCTTTGATGTACACTGCGTCATTCCCACTCTGCATTACCTATAGGGTCTCTAGCAATATGTGTCCTGAGTAAATCGCAACTCAGTTTTCCCCAACACCACACATTTTTCACATCTATTTAATAAAAGGTTTAAAGAAGTTTGGATTTGACTTAATATTTACTGACATGTTGGAACACTGTACAAAGCAGATCTCAGAAATATTTGACGCTTCTGGGCCATGCTCCAACTTCAGTCCTATTTTGCCAAAACAAAATAGGGCAAACTGACAAAGAATTAATATAATCGTAGTGAGTGTACATTTAAGTCAGTGCATTCAACACATTAAAGCACATTTTTTACATGAATTTGTGATAGACATGAGTTACTCAAGTTCATTGTGATGTTTTTCCTGAGCGCTTATTGCTTCTTACAAAACCAGGGTGATGTGCAGTTTTGTAAATTCAACTTGGTTAATACAACCCAGCAGCACATGACACACCGACAGAAGCAATTTGCAAAATACTGTCCAGTTTGAGAACCTGAGAGGGTTTTCCAAACTAGTACTATTTGCTTTGTTATTTTTGCCTTTCGCTGTATCGATGCCTAGGCGATGGGCTTAAATTTGATTTGTAAATATAGTGAGGATAACTCCTAACTTATTACTGATTAGAATACGTGTGTTAGCAATACTGAAATTAGGAGATGAGTCTGAGATCAGGTTAACCGTAGCAATTTGGAGAAGAAAACGAGTTCTTTATTGAATTTGACATTAAAGCTGTACTGTATCTTAACTGTGATAAAACATCACACGAATCCAGTATTATGAATAAAGTTAACTTCAAATACGGTGTTGTTGACTGACTTGATGGTTACGTAAATAGCAGTTGAGAAAATGTATTTGTACTGACAAGAAAGAGGAACACAAAAGAACATACTGAAAAGCTTGTATTAGACATTTAAGCTTTACAACTTGTGCAGAACTATGCTATGGAAACTGTTACGCTATAATGCATAACAGTGGTTTGACATTGACATTCATATACGGAATCTGCTCTGATGAGATGAAGAAACCCATGTAGGGTTCGCCTTCAGAATTAGGTGGTAGTTTAAATTAAAAGAACACGTCACTCATCGATTGCTTCATTTGACCATAAATGTGCAATTGCTCCTTCACCTTTGAATGAATTAAAATATCTGAGAAAAAACATCAGAGCAAAACCACAAAACCTTTGTGCAAAGATATCGATCTGAGGTGTTTACAGTAAAATGGACATTTATCCATGACCACATTTGATGAGTAAATCAAATGTTTTCTAATATTTTAATACATGATTATATTTTATCTTTTAATATTGAAAAATCTATATTTTTACTCTTCAGTTTGTTTACAAAGACAAATTGACACACATTCATACCTAGCTATGCAGATACAGACACTGTTTATACAAATAAAATTACTGTAGATTACATAAGGCAATGAGGACAAAAATGTGCAATTTCAGGTAAAGGCAGGAAGCAGACATTTGGTTAGTCCCACAGAGCTATGTGTCCACTTCTGAACAGATCTCAACAGAGCTGTCAGTGACACGGATTCCATACCATCCTGCCCAGAACTGGCAGTCCTTGCCCCCGTGGATAAACCGGACGTATCTCACTCCTGGACCGTAGTTCTTGAATACATGGGTCATCTGAAACATAAACATCAGTGCTTCTAGAGTTGTCCTTTGGTTTTATATCTACTTTATACCAATTACTGCCTTGTGCTCTCTAAATACCTGATTCCACTGCTGATCATTCCACTGTTCAAAGTAAACAGTCTCAGGATCAAATGTCTGGACGGGTTTCTTTTTTTGGTTCAGCAGCTCCACACAGATTGAATATTCACAGCTACAATCCCATCGTGGTGCATACCTGGTTATCACACACACACATAGAAAGACAAACATGTGCACATAGATGCTCAGTTAGTTAATTAAGGCATCCATTCCCATAGACTGGGTCAGGATCCACAGGTAGGTTACGGGGGATTTTATGTGGGTAACTTGAAATGGACACAAATTTTAATTTCAAGCATTAAAAACATTCAACAAGAAGTGTTGTTTGAAACTACGCAACGCTGGTGTATGTAACACAGATGAAAGATATCTTGTCTTCTCACCAGTCAGATATTTTGATGTGTGGCTGGTAGTGATCCATAAATGATGAGTTGTAACCTTCTGCGTCCAGATCAATCAGCTGGGACTTCCTGCACACGCTGCAGGCAATAGCAAATGTGTTAATGACTTAATATGACTGTAGCATATAATGACCATATGGTTCCTGCATCACAGAGGGTGAATACTCACCCATAAGAAGTCACAAAGTTTTTCTGGACCGTCTCATTTGGATGTGGCACCATAATTCCCTCTACTTTCCACTTGTCACCACCGTTCTCCAAAATCTGCCAATCCTTGAATTTATCTGCATGTACAAAGAGGAAGATTGTGGAATTTAAAATGTCTTTAGCTCCGCAGCAAAACAATGGCTTCAACACCAGCAAGTATTTGTGAGTTTTGTGTCTTCTTACGTTCTGCTCTTGGATTCTTGAGAAGATTTCTCCTCTTCTTGCACAAGAAGTAAAACACCCTCCAGTCTTTGGGTATTTTGGAAGCATCATGACGGCTGTATCCCTCTCGTCTACATCGCTCCCTCCACAGAGATTCACTGTCGGCCACCTCTTTCCATTGCCTGCACACTAATCGACAAAGCCGAACCACCTGATCAGAAGGCAGATTCAGGAAGATCTCCTCCAAGACCTCCAAAGGAACAGAGAATAGCTGGGGGTGGGAATACAGGAGACAGATTAGGGATGCACCAATCCTCCTTCTTCACCCCAGTGCCAATGTTGATAAGCAAGTCAAGATATTCAATGATTGAATCAAAGGGTTACTGTGTCAAGACTAAAGCTTCTTCAGAAATGGTCAATTAAAACTCAAATAGCTACTTTAAATAGTAAAACATTTCAGTTTACAGATGGGGAACTTTAAGGAGTCCATATTCCAGGTGTGTTGAAATAACTGACAGTATTTACATTTCATCTACAGCAACCAAAAGAAGCTGATTCCAACCAAATAATCCACTTTAAAATCTCCTCTAAGTGCAGTCACACAACACTTTTGTAAGCAGTAATTTCGCGTCAATAAAAGAGTGTCGCCACTTACTTCCGCAGTTGAATACGAGTTTGTTATTCCTGCAGCTGCGGCTGAGTCAGAGCTCGAAACGGCACCCATAGCTTTCTTCTTCGTGCTTGGGACCGAGCTGGGCCAAAGACGTCTTTTCATGTACCGGAATAGAGCCCAAACTTAAGTCTGCAACAGCTACAGTCACTTATCAGCCTCCTAAAGGAAACTGGACTTATTGCATTGGTGCATATACCTCTTAATATCTCATATATGGGAGTTGCGTGCAGGCTATCGCATAATACTACGAGTCACTTAGTGCGGGTCGAGCTAAATATAAAGTGGAGCTACAACACCTTACGCAGCCATCGACGGAAATGCTTTTCGTTTGAGTAAAGTTAATAATCACATTCTGTTTCGGTTTAATACAACGTCTATTAGTCGTACTACGTCAACATTTCCTATTTCCGGTTATTTAAGGTGCGCTTCTATTTTGTTCCCGGGGCAGTCAGGGCGGACAATCGCTACACGGGCGGAGAAAACCGCTAAGATCGACCTGCTCAACTTCCAAACAGCAAATCCAGCAGCAGCTTCGCTCACAACCACCAGGCTTCAGCACAGTCTATGCTACAGGCAGCAGCCCAGGAGCGTGAGCTGCCGACTCCGCCCGTACGGGGAGTTCCGGCGTACGCTGTGCTGAATATATAGCGAACCCTAGGTTGCGCTTTCATTCCACATGAACTAAGCGGTCACAACTTTTCAGTTTATGTGACACTTACAACTAGGCGTGTCGCTAATCACACACGACAGAGATAAAAAAAAAAAAAAAAAGTAACCAAAAAAGAAATGAATTTCACCCAAATGCTCAGCTACACAACCATGAGCCTTTTCCTCAGCTTTTTACTGACGTCTGTCATGAGACGTCTTTATGGAGCAGCTTCAGAGAGAAAAAAAAAAGTGTAGACATACTGTTACTGTATATGGAGGCAGCGGACTTGTGTACTATGTGTGTATAAACTGAATCTTTACACCTGCTGAATGATGAGTCAGTGTGCTGATGATGCATGAAACGGGGTTGTCTTTCCCGTCAGGACTCCCTGGCTCCTATGACCCCTATGTGGGGAAGGCGAACAGACTGAAGGTGCTGTATCAGTTCCAGGGAATCATACATCAAGTTCTGTCGCACAGCACCAGTCTAGACAAGTTTCTCTTCCGATTATTATTTTTTTTTTTTTAGCTATTTGTTGGGTTGATATTGGTTTGGTTTGATATAGATATTACGGCGTCTGTACAGATCAGGGTTGAAGTGAAATAGAAACAAGACTAGAAGTGTTGTGTCACTGGAAATCTTCCCCATGATGTACAATTCCCCAGAAAATAACCTTGGTCAAAAACAGTTTTACAGTTTGTGTCATCACTCTGCGTAGGAAGAGAGCAACTGTAAGTGTTCTCAACTGCATATGTTATATTCACAAATTTCACTAGTACTTAGAATTTCCTAAGGGAACAAATCACCAGGAAAACAACATTAAAGGTCCCATATCTTAACACTTAAAATTCGACCTATACCGTGCATATGTGTATATTAAAGACTTCTGTAATGGTGTTGACATAAGGAAAAAGTATGGATTTGATTTTTCCTCACTTTTATGATGCTTCTCTGCGCCACAAACGGCTCATATTACACTGGGAGGCGACTGCCACCGCCCACCTTTCATCAGCAAACGCTCTGATTGGCTAACCTCAGATCCCTTAGCAACCGTTAGCAATAACAGAATTCTCCACAGCTATCATTTATTAATGTGCTGTAGACATACAAAAAGACTGAAGATAAGTCAAAATAAGTCTCCAAAAGTAAAATCCATCCACTGGTCTGTAACAATTCTCTCCTTTGGAGACTATGCAGTAGTTTTGATTCACTGAAGCAGGAATAATACACTTTTCATAGCTAGTTTTCCTGACAAGGACACTGGCAGGCTCTGCTAGTAACTGATGGGGGCGGGACTAACATATTTAAAACAAAAAAAATACCATGAATATGATTGGTTATGGATATTGTTCTTGCTTACTACATCACAAGCAAATGATTTTCTAATTGCCTTGTTTTGTCAGGAGACCAACCTGTGGTGGGGGCGCTAGAGGACTGACAGTACTGAGCAAATTCATATTTTCACAGCTTTTATTTTACAGCACAGAGTTTATATAAATCTAAAAACGCAATAAAAGTGCATTTTCACAGTACGGGACCTTTAACAGTAATAAAACAAGTTACTGAAATTTTTGCTTCTAACATGAAATGCCCAGGATCAACCCCAAACCCAACTGTGAATCACCAACGGTTCAGCAATATGAGAGAGACAGATCTTTAATAACATGGCAAATAAACAGAGGTGCATTCATGTCTTCAATCACATAGGCACTGCAGTTTGTGTACAATACAGTACAAAGAACTCAGGCATACATTACAAGCCATACCAAAAATAAATGGATACCAACGAGGCAAGAAGACCTAGAAAATAGGATGGTATCCATTGATTCTGGTGCCACATTCGAATTTTGAGCAGGCCACAACCCTGTCCATAAATACTGAATTGTGATCAATCCAGTCTCTGATGCTTTTACTCAACTCTAGAAACAAACAATATAAAGACAAAAAGGTAAATGCATGATATCTGAGTAACAAGGATTCAAATCCATGTTATCTAAAACACATGTCTACCCATCTTCTGTCAAAAAGCTGAGAGGCGTGTCCTTTTGGTCAGCAGAGTAGTTCTTATGTATCTGCGTCAATCCTGTGGGCTGTACAGTGGAAATAGGGACAAAGAAGTCAGAAAAACAATGAAGGTGAACCACATTCCTCTTACAGTATGAGAGTCACTGCTGTTTAAGCCCAAGAGACTTACATTGCTTTGGTATCCTGAGTGGTTCTGTGTCTCCTGACAGAACTTGATGCATGACTCCCCGGAACTGATACAGCACCTTCAGGCTCTTCTCCTCCCCCACACAGGGGTCGTAGAAACCAGGGAGCCCTGACTGGAAAGACAATCCAATGTCAACAACAAACTGACTCATCTTTCAGCAGGTTTAAGACACCAGTTTATATACAAAATATACATATACACAAGTGCTCTCATCTCCTACGCACAACTGGGAAATACATTATAGCGTGGCAGAGAATCATTACTGCAGGTGTTAAAACCTTGCTCTAAATTCATGCACATACCTTTGTGGCCTCAGTGAGGATGAGTTTTGAGTCTTTCACCAGACACTGTAGCGGCACAGTCACGTCAATGACCTTTGCCCTCTCGTGTCTTCTGCTATTGTCTGTCACAAACTTGCCGTACCAGGCGTTGAGGATGATGAGACCTAAATAAGGTGCAAGAGTCAGGGAGACTGTAAATCATTTCAATTCTAATGTAATCAGTTTGCAGTTGACTTAAGAATACATTTCAGAAAACCAAGGACAAAAAGGAAAAAAGTGACGATAAATTTTGGACATCGATGAACTGGTATTCAAAGCCCATCACAAATCACTACTGTCGGTACTGTGTAATTTTAATCTTGCCGGCATGCCAAAACTGTTTATATAGCACCAGAGCCAGCGTACTTTTTGAGACTGTTTGTTAAAATCACTGTGCAATTACATAAAAAAAGATGCAATTAATTTTAATTGTGAGCTGCATAAACAATACTGTAACCAACACATAGAGTGTAATCCAGTGAATAAGGAAGAGCAGCTGTTTGTCTGTCATTACAAACACACTGTTATTAACTGTTACTTTACAAGAGCAAAGTCAGCCTCTGTTGATATATTAAACTCAAAGCAACCTCTTCAATGATGGGTGTCAAAAGCCAATTATCACTTACTCCCCCTGATGAAAATTAGACTGTGTGCAGAGAGTTTTTTTGTTATTCTACTTGTCAAAGGCAGACTAAAAAGCCCCAATTATCACCAGTGGAAATGGAGGCAGGAAGGTCATTAAAACATCCACTGAACTCTGTTTCTCCATTAACTCTGTTTTTAAAAAGGGACCAATATGTCCACAAAATCACCCTAGATCCTATCGGGGTCCATACAGTAAGTCCAATCTACTACAGTGGATAAGACCACTAGGAGTATCACCTGGATTTTTTCATATTTCTCTTTTATTACTATTATAATATATAGTTATTATAGTCATTTCACATTAGGAATCAAATGTTTTCTTATTATTCCATAGCATATTTCAAGAAGTCACACACCCTCCTTCCCCTTTGGTATTGTTTTCTTCTTAAAGATGCCAGTACGAACACACACAGCCTCTATTGTGCATCACTTGGAGCAGTAGTAGAGCATCACTCTCTTTTTCAAATGTGAAAATGAAGTCCAAGTAGCTATACACACTTAAAAAGGTCCAGTGTGTAAGATTTAGGAAGATTTAACTGCAAACATGGAATATAATATTCATAGCTATGTTTTCATCAGGGTGTAATCATGCAAAAATAAGAACTGCTGTGTTTTTTCATTAGCCTCAGCCTCAGAAAGACCCTCTTCCCACTCAGGACGTTAACAGTGCAAGAAGTGATCTATCTTAGGTAAGATTTATAGTGATGGGCTATTCTTCCTTTAGATTTAGGTGAATACCCTAATGATGCCTCTCACAAAAACCACCTGATAACAATTGTAATGACAATTACTAAATAGGTGTTCAGGTTTTACCCCAATATAAAGTGGGAGATTTCTGGCCAAGAAAAATGGATTTAGTGTTAATTGCCCCAAAGTCTTATAGAATATATGTGAAATTGCAGACAATTCCATCATTCTTTTCTTTTTCTGCAGGAGGGACAACCAAACACTAACTTTTACGTGGATGACACCTCTGAGACCCACACACTAGTCTTACCTCTGTCAAGTTTACAGACTGTTTACACCTCAGCAAACAGCCAAATACTGTAAAAAAAATGGTGTGCATTCTACTGTAATTTGGATTTTTTCATAACTGGAGCACTAGCTTATTTAGCAGAATCAAAAGTGAGGAACATTCAGAAAAAAACAAACAAACATTATTTTAGGAAAAGATCATCCCTTAAAAATATTACTGATCTTACCCATTCTGGACTCCTCAGCTTCAATAATCCTGCGCACAGACTCCTGCATGAGCAAGACCTTCGCATGTGAAAACAAGCAGAGGGAGGGAGACAAACAGTGAGATTCCACATCAGTATATGAATCGTTCCATCTTATTGTAGCGGAAATGTCAAACCTCGTATTACTCTTGTGCTACTTTTATGTATCTGAGTTTGTTTTTCATGCCCTGTGAAAACGCTACCTTTGCACAACAGTGCTATGGGAATATTCTTCACTGCATAGAGACTTTTTTGTTGATTATCAGTGCCAGGTAAGGTTAAGTTGAAAAACCATGGGAGGACTTCTTAGACTGCGATAAACCATGGAAAGACTACAGGTATTTTCAAGACTGTGAACCTTGTGTTACTTTTCAGCAAACAGGCTTTTACCATAGTATGTCATAGATACTGTAGGTGAGACTGATCTATAAATGCTCTTGCTTGTCTTTCTGTTTGTGCAGACAGTCTGACCCACATGCATGTGTTGGTATTTCTATAAATACTGAAAGAGACCTGCTCTTTCTTGAATTCACTTTATTGCAGATAAACACTGCACTACGCTTCTCTAATCCCATCTCAGCTCCTTCATTAATGCAACTTTCTGATTGGTGTGGGGATGCTTCCTGACAGACCCATACAATACCTGCCTCTAACACTGAGGGGAAAAAAAAATACAGGATTGGTGCCACTGTTACATAAAATACTCACAGCAGCTTCTGCCTCCTGTTTTTTCTTGGCTATGTTAGAGGCCGAGCTCTCCCGCTGCTTCTCCAAGTCTCTGTCGAGTTCAAAGATAAAGGGAGAAAAAAAACAGACTCAAAGCTCATAAAATACGGCCATAATAATACATGGAGTGCTGCGTCCAACAGTGTTTCCTTTATGAAACAGCCAACTCAAGGTGGAGGTTTCTTACTGCTCTTTCTGGGCACGCACGTAGGGCCGGATAACAAGCTGCTGGATGGCGAGGTAGAAAACCAGTGGTCCAACTGTGGCGTAAAATACAGCACTGGGCAGGAGTTGGTCAGTCAGGTGAATAGGGAAGAAATACGTCTGGCTGGCTCTGTTAAGTCTGCCAACAGGAGAGTGGGTTTCATTAATTAAAGCTAAACACCTGCTAACTGGATGATAACTCCATGCTGGTTATTGCTCCATGTAATCTCTATAGAAATGTCTGTCTGAAATGGCCGAATTCTGAGGTCAAACACTCTAAAAGGTAAGCCCAAATGTATAAAGAGGTAGAATCCTGTTATGCAATAACATTATTCAGTCCATTCAGTACCATCTTAAACTCTCATTTTAGGTATTTATAGCTCAGAAATAGT
>JAPQRN010000025.1:7773472-7799521 GCA_037367275.1 Coranthus polyacanthus | reverse complement strand
GTTATGCAATAACATTATTCAGTCCATTCAGTACCATCTTAAACTCTCATTTTAGGTATTTATAGCTCAGAAATAGTTTAAAAAAGTCAAAGTTATGTTAGTATGTCTTAGAAATGTAAGTAAAAAGCTGTTCTAATTCCTACATGCAACAAACGACTTATTAAAGGCAGATTTTCTGCCACAGTCTGATTAAACAAGAAAGTGAATCATGTGTGTGAATGAGATGTCACAGAATTATTGACAGATATGCTCTGTTGATGTCTGTAAGTGTTCATAGCAGAAGAATGCACATGCTTTTTAAATTCTACTCCCAGACTACGCAGTGTTACATTAGAGCAAATTCTACAAAACTTTTATGGAAATTTCCTGAGTGCCTGATGCAGTAAAGTTTGATGCATACAATCATTGCAAATGAGTCATTTAATACTTAAGCTGACTGTCTGACATTATGTTGCATCTCATAGGTGCCATGGTAACAGCGCTCTGAGGAAAGCCCACCGAAAACAACACGTACACAGTGAAAAGGAGCAAACAGCCACACTCACTTGATCTTCAGGGAGACACCTTGGGGCACGCCCACGCTGACGGTGGCCCCCAGGACACTGTGCCGACTGATCTTCCTCTCAGCACCGTATTCTAGCACAGTCCCAAAGAAACCTGATCTACAACACAAAAACACAGTCGCTACTACCTCTCCACCCGCTGTTAAACACAAGGAAAACTGAATATATGGTAAAAGACAGATAAGCAGAATCACTAAATAAATCTTATGTCCTACACCAAGATGATTATTCTCCTCTAGCAATCAAAAAATATTGCACTTTGACAACATACTTTACTGAGCCCTTAATCTTCGTCTGATCTTCATCCTGAAACTTATACTGGTAGCTCATCATCACAAAAGTGTGAGGAATGCCAAGCTGCGGAGACAAAACTAAATGGTTATTCTGGCACAGTCCTGACAAGCACTTCTTGATTTAATAGTGTTCTGCTTAGCATTAAAGTTAAATATGACTGGCTGCTAACCTGCATTGCAAAGGTGAAATGACTGCTCTTGGTGTCCCTGACTATGCTGGTGTTCATAGACGACTGGATCCCCCAGCGCCACTGCAGATAGCCCATAGTGTTCTTGTCTAGGTGGCGGGCCAGCACAGTGGTAATACCAGGTCGCACACCTCGGGATGAAAACTGGAGCCCACACTGAGCAGTCACAAAGCTAAAGCAAACACAGTAAGAATCATCTCAGAACTTGAACGAATTGCTCATGTTGTAGTAGAGGACAAAGTATTGATTTTTTTTTTTCCCCCTCTTGAATTTCTATACACTTACAAGCGAGGTGTCAAGTTTCGGAATATCTTCATTCCAAAGAGAGGCCCGTGGGTATCTCCAGCACCAAACTCTACCTGTGTGTACAGATACAGCAGACGATGTTTGACACCTCATATAGTATTGTACTGAACAGGCAGATGGAGTACCATTTGTGGTACGCAACACAAAACATTGTGCACTACCCAGAAAGAATTCAGGATACCTCTCCCCACCCCTTAGCTGAGGTGACTCTTCTCAAGGACAAGTTAATGGTGCCACCCCCATTTCCGTTGTGGGTTGACAAGGATCCTGAGAGAATGGCTGTGTCTCTTGTGGTTAGAGGAGCCTGCAGCAGAATAAATAAAACAAAGAACGTACGTGCTTTTGATGGGTATTGTTATAAACATCTTATTTAACAGCTGTCATTAAGTGGACTAGAGACACGTCTTTCCATTCATAGCATATCACCAGTTAAAGGAATGGAGAATCTGGAGAAAAAACATTACCTCTATGGACTGTGATATGTGCATCTTATTAATTTCCACATGTGGGACTCCTCCTCCAACCACATCCTCATAGTCCTCTTCATACCGGTCAAAGAGGTCTGTGGCATCAATGCCCACACTAATAGTTCCCTGTGAATAAATTCAACAATAAATGTAGTGTTCGTTTATATATTTAAACATGCACAAGAATCTTAATCACTTCTTACGCTACATTCAGTTTGACACGAGGCTTTGTTATCTTCCAGTGAACGTACCTTTGGGTTGGTCCTTTGCTGAAGCCTTCTCTCCTCTCGCTCTCTCTGAAGACGCTCGTATTCCTCTCGGATCTCTGCGGGAGTTCTTTTTCTTTCCACCACCTGGAGTGCAAAGATATGATTTGAATGCAGAGCAAATGATGGACTGGCTGCTTCACAGGTGGCAGGATGCTCTAATGGGAAGAATGCAGGCCTCGTTCAGGCGCCTGTGCTGCCAAAATATGATGCTTGTGTGTGGTTTATTTGCTTGATTGACTGTGTATTCCTCTCTTAGGTTTAAAGTTAGATCAAATAGGCTGGTTCCAAGCCCCTAAAGCACTGCCTACAATGATAATTCAGTCTGATAGTAAGGCTAAAAAAGAAGTGCCGTACGAATGGGTTTTATGCCCATCCTTTTAATTTACTACTTTTGACGTTGGGTCTACATTACAAGTGTACTGAAGCTGTCAACAGGATGTCCATCATAAACAACTACTGAATTAAACCTGGCTTAACTGGAGAAAATATTTCAGGCTTGGAATTCATCTCATTTTAGGTTTAGTAGCAGATTGTCAATACCCATTGTTTCTGACATTTTTACAAACACATGGTCATTAATGGACATACCTCCCATCCTTCGACATCAAGTCCCCGTTTGCCATAGATATCATAGATAGCTCGTGACTGTGGGTCACTGAGGACTACAAAGACATTGATAAGCATTACTATTCATCAACAGTACTCATAACACTATTTTTAAAAATACTTTATAATGTAGATCATAACAGTTGAATGCAACATCAGGTTCTGACATGGATGAAAAAGCAGGTCACCTCCATGATGTGAGCAAAGTGTTTCTTACCTTCATAAGCTTCATGTACGAGGTTAAAAAGCTGTTCTGCCTGTCGCTTTAGTTCAGGGTCTCTGTGTTTGTCCGGGTGATACAACATGCATAATCGTCTATATGCCGCCTTCAGCTCCTCCTGTGTGGCCTGCAGAAAACAACGAAATCAATCAATCCAAAGAAAAGTAAACAGAAAACTTATAGTGAAACTTAATCGAGGCCTGCATGGTACAACAATGACAGAACAGTCCTGAAAGCAACTTGCAGCTATTGCTTAAATTCAGATTACTTTGAGTCTGACTATAGTGCCAAGTGCCAGCCCACTATTTACTTTCACTTTTGACATAACAGACACATTTATGTTTAATCATTCATGTTTACTGACTAAAAATCGTGGTGTGAATAAAACATTACCTTGCCTTTGTTAATCTAGGTTCGTTCCTCACTTTTTTTGCATCTGCCTGCACATACTTGTTAAGAAATACATTTAACGCAAATTATAATTTCAATCAGACAAAAAAAGATAAAGATGACTTTACCACAAATCCGTCTGCTTTAATAACTTGCCACTGGAACACAATGTCCTCGGCAACTAAAGTTAGCATGACCAGACATTATGGCACATATTTAAGTGGTAATCTACTTCATTATTAAGTCTTTCACGAATAAGCAACATCAGTTTGACTCATTTATATTAGCATTAGCTTCTTAGCACTTTCAGGAGTCCACGATGTCTTTCAAAAACTGAAAAGTCTCTTAGTTTATTAACATCGGGCCCTAGATTATCGCACTAACACACGACACTCTGCCTCGTACGGGTCTCGTATTAAACAGACAGCTGATGTTGGTGAGCGCCAAAGATCACAACCTGTTGTGAGTAAAGTATTCAGCCGAAGAGTCACAGAAATCAATGTCGAGGGTCACAAGCTAGACACCTAGCGCCCGTTAAATCTGATTACACGTGTGGCCGTTACATGGTGTCCGCGGAAAGTTTAACGAATGACTCCTACATGGACGCGCACAGACATTTATTCCGATCCAAACCACATATCCTACCTCTCTTCTGACATTTAGCAGGGAATAATAATCATCATTGCAGATCTCATCATCGTCCAAGGCTGACGCCATGTTTACACCCGGTCATCTCTTCTTCGTCTCCAGGTACACGGAGCTCAACGAACACTCTGTCGCCCCCTGGCGCTGCGGACGAACACATCCTGCCTTTTATTCTTAGACTTTTTACTGATGAGGCTCTACCCGTTTTCACTGCAAATTGCAGGGTGCAAACTTCACACCAATTTTCTTGCAAATGGCAATATAACTAGGGCACAAAAATATGCCCATTTTCCAACTGAACATAAAAGCATTTCTGCTGTTAGAAAATTGTTATGTGTAACATTACAGCCCCGAACATATGTTTTAAAAAATCTTAAAACTTTACACTTTCATGACTAAATAGCCAACGATAAAATGTAATGTATTTTTAGATATGATTTTATATTTTTAAGAAAATAAATGCAATATTTTGAGAAACCCCTTTTATGTAGTCTAATTTTTGTTTATATATTACCACTTTAAAAATCCGAATTTTTCTTCATCAGGAATATGTGGGTGTGATTTAAAAAGTGTTCTTGATCGTCTAATGGCGAAAAAAGCAGCTAGTGTCACTGCCTTTTTTTTTAATATATATGTTGTTAAAGCTTGACTGGTGACACTATCCCTTTTCCCACCTGAGGCTGACAGAAATATCTCAGGTGAATTAACCAACCCCCTTCTGACCATCTCAGAAAATAATGTGGGTTCATGTTTTTTCCCAATGGCACCCAGTAAAAGGCTGATTAAGAAACCATGTTTCCAGGGCCCTTTAGAACACAGCACATGCAGCCTTTCCCTAATTGTAAAGGGATCATTTCTGCATCCTATCCACCTAACCAATCCAGGCAAGGGGTGAGAAAATAACTTCACTACATTAGTGCTTTCATTAGTCCATTATTAGTTTCTTTGCAGTAACAAGAAGCCATCGACTGTACAGCAGCAGGCAGCAGAGGAGCTGTCCTTTCAGCACCGCCACCTCAAACTACACTCATTTCAGCACTGACCGTCTACAGCCTGTTAACACGGGATGAAGGCTGTCCTTGAGTGCTGTGGTTGACAAGAGTGCCAAAGGCAACGTCTATTAAGCACAATGATTTGTAATTAGATTGCTTGTAGTCATTTAACGTGGCCGTACAATTGCAAAGTCTATGTAACTGCACCGTAATGAATTTGAAAGCGTCGACAGCACAGTGGACGGAATTAGCGTGTTCAAATCTATTTATAATGTTTCCCCTGTTTCCTGACATAACTGTCTAGGCGTGCTCCGTCCCTCTAACAGATTCCCGTGGACAGCAATAAGTAGGCGCAACGTCCGGTAGTCTATTAAGGTGCCGTAATCTACGGTAGAATCAGATCAGATCTACACGGGAAGAGTTTGCGCACAAATGTAAAATGAAGTCTATTGGACACGAGATTTACATACTGTAGAGACGACGGTTGTCTGATGTGTCCAATTTGTAAGGGTAGACTCTTTCGCTACGAACTGGGAGTGAACTAAGACGGCAAGAGTATTTATTTATGGAGGATCATTTAAAGAGTAGCCCATACGTTTTTCTGCAGATGGTCTAATTCTGCTTTCATTCTAGTGAACGACGGCCTTCCTTTTCAGGTCTGTAGAAATAGATAACACGGTGTTAAAGGGGAGGTCGACCACTGATTTAGCCTGCTCTTTTACATATAGTCTATTAAAACACTGCAGTGCAACAAGACATGACATCGCATTCAGGAGGAACCACGTTGTTTGTCAAGCGTCAAATAACTTTATTGGGACGAGTGACAGGCAAACTTATCATTCACGTTTTAATTCATATTTATTCGCATCGTAGGCCTATTTAAGGACAAGAGATAGCCTATCAACCGGAACCTGAAGTTATTTCTTTTCTTTTTTTTTTTGGTAAAGCGTCACTATACCCTATTATTTACGAAAGCTTCGTGCTCGACCTGCGGCGCCTCTGAGCTGTTTTAAATTCACTGTAAAAAAAAAAAAAAAAAAAAACCCAAAAAAAACAAAAACACGGCTGCTGGTGCCAAGGTGAGGGGAGATGTGTTTTTCATCCCGGAGCCTCTCTGTCAGTCACCGCCTCGCAGCCAATGGTAAGTTCGCTTCGGTCGGACCGACTCGCCGCTTGCTCCTCCAGTCCCTCCTCGTGCTGTCCTCGCCGTGCACGCGCGTGGTACCCACGGTCGTGAGGAGGAGGAGGATGTTGCGCGTGAAGGGGAAATGGCTGCCGAAAACAAGCCGGAAGGTAAGAGAAATATAATGGGATTAATTTACTAGTATGACCGCTGTGTGATTTTACAACAGTTTTAACTCTGTGCGGAATTGACACACGCGTGAGAGCAAGTGGAGATTTTTTGGGTAGAAAACGGCTCCGGTATTTTCCTCCGAATAGGCTGCTAAAACGTGGAGACATCACCTAGCCAGCTAATATTAGCTTGCATTCTAGCCAGCTACTATTCCCATCGTAGCCCACATTTAAAGCACGCCACGGGGACAAATAGTCAGCGTGATAAAAGTACTGCGTTTACCGCGTATTTTGCTCACGGTCCTTGTCAAAACACGACCAGTTTAAGTTGTTAACAACAAGGCTAAGTTAATGACAACATGTCATTGGAATCGACTAACTTCTTCCCTTATTACCGAGCTTTAAAAAGCGGGGTGGATGTCTTCTGCAACCGCTTTATGCAGTTTGTTTCGAAGGCAGTGTTATAACGATTTGGGCACGTATGTTTTAGAAACGGACAAGTCTGAGCATATCTTTAAAAATAAATCCGCGTATTCTTGAAGAGGGTCGTTCACTTCTCCCCCGAAGCGCAAGAATTTCCTTCGACTAGTATTTTCGAGTCAAAAGTGATGTCATATTTCAGTATGTGGATATTTTTGTCCGTATGTCAATTACTACTTGGTCTATATTTGCTTTAAGACACGGACATCAAAACGTTGTTAATGCCCGCTCCGCTTGTAATGCCCTATCGCACTCGAAATTAAATGCCATCACACCAGAGGAAACAGGGAGGATGGAGAGCAGGATTTCCAACAGCCACGTTACACTGCTATACACATAGGGCAAAATGATGACTTTTCCACATTTAGCTTTTTTCATACGGCTCACTAACTTAAAATGGAACGCATTAAACCCACTTATTTCCTGTTTAGTGAGGTATTTTGCTGCAAAACAAATCGGTAGCCCATGAGTTGTGGTCTAATTTAGCTAAGCCATTGGAATTTGTAGGAAAGTGATAAAACAATGCTTACAAGAATTACAGATCAAATAAAATAGCCTAAAAGGGACCAGTGTTTTAACCCAGATGGCAGCTTTCTGGTGGCGTGCAGTCTAGAGTTAGTTAGGTATTCAATCTGTTTCATATTTGATAAAGGGGACAGTTTCCTATGCTGAAACACAAAACAACTTTAACTGGAGTTTGTTGACCTGATGATCATTCCTGATCAAAATCTGTATGTTGCTTAGTTTTTTTTAGTGTTTTGTAATATTACAGTAATAAAAATAGCCTTTAACAGTTGGGGTTATTGACTATTTGATGAGCAGAATTGGATATGATAATAGTTCATTACTATATTATGTTCTCGCCTTTTTTCTTCTCATGATTGCCGGGTTTTTTATATCTACTGAGTTATTTTGTATATCCTTAGGGTGGAGCAAAAATGTCACCTCATCATTTTAAATTGGCTGCATAATTTGAAAAAGAGAGAGAACGACTTCCACAGAAATTGTTAGTTCCCAACTGCTTTTGTTATTGCAGGGTTTGCAGTTGTGAACAGACAGACTTTGGTGTCAGTAACCTCAAACGCAAATTCTTTTTGATGGAGAATTACTTTAATGTTTCAAAAGAGTGTAAACAAATTGCCTCTGCCCATCTGAAGGAAATGATAAAACATTGGGCATTCAGTTTGTTTGGATGTCAGTGTGCCAATGAGGAAAGTAGAGTCCCACCAGGGGGTGCTATTGAGCTACAGAAACACACTTAAGTCTATGAATGATATGTCTGTGGCTATGACAAAAAATGAAGACATCTGGTTTTATGATAGTAATGACTTCACTGTGGTGTGTAGGCCTAATGTATTCATCTACATAGCAGAACTTAGCAAACAGGCTCCAGTTGTTAATCTTGAAGCCTCTCTAACACAGGGAGCTGTCACTGAAAACCCTGACTTGAGAGTCCCATTGCTGAGCAGGTTAAGTTATTTTCAGTGTTCCTGTGAGGCTGGTCAGTGGAAAAAAGAGAAGGAGGAAGGAGAGCGTAGATAGTGTGTGCTTCATGCTTTCATGTGAATGCAGTGTCGTGTCATGCAAACGTGGCACTTGAAGATTTTTGCTGAATCTTTATTCCTGCATTCAGTGTGTTTTTAGTTTTGTGTGTCCATGAATATAAATAATGTGAATATATTTTTCAACGCACATTACAGCGGTAAATGACATCTTTCCCGTATGCTAGGCAGCCACTGAGAGAGCCGACGAGTGTTTCCTTAACCTTTTGTCCTTGTGGCATGCGGGGAGTGCTGCATGAACTGATCTCTCATAGTTGTTTGGCAGCTCTTATGATGGCCCATAACAACTGAGGGTTACATCTTGTGTTAAACCCAGGGGCCATGACCCAGTCTTACTCAGTGGTGTAATGTTTACATCCTGGGGTATTTCTCTCCAGCCTAACTGATTGTCAGGGCCCTTGGGGGTATTTTTTTTCTTCACACTCATAAAATGCACTGTGGGTCCTTTACTTTAAGTACAAGGCCTGGAGGGCACCGAAAAGACAGGCTTGATATGTCTTAGAGTGAGATAAAAGTACAGCCAAAGGTTTTATGAATCTACCAGAGCAGACGCTCATAAAAATATTGGTGTACAAGAGCCAGAAATGAAACGCGCACTGAGACTTTTGTCAACAAAAAGCGACCGCACTAACACTTATGTGATGTTTGGTTTAACCAGAAAGCTCAGTGCTTTTGTGCTGTTAGTTTTTCATATGCTCTGCATTTATCAAAAGTGTTACATTCATTAATAAAAATCAAAGATATGCGAGGCCAAACATATATTCACACAAAAAGAAAGCAGTAGTAGTTCATCAACAAATGGTTGAAACAGTTGTGACAAAGGTTGGTTTCTTAATTGGTAATGAATTAGGCTTGTAGCCTCAGCTGTGCAGCAATTCACATTTCCCTTTAATTTTCACACGGGTGCAGTATAAAAAAAAGTTTCATGATGTTATCATTTCATTCAAAGTTCAGGGTGAAGCGGCAGCAAAACATCAAGTAAGCACGCAGTCAGCCATTAACTTACAAAAGTGCTTGTGCAGCAATGGTATAAATATTTCTGAGCTGTTTTGTAAAGAAGGATGAATTTAACCTCCTCGTGATGTCGGACGACTTAGTCTTCCAGTTTTGTGTTGAATCAGGCGCTACATTTTTCCCCAGCCTCTTAATTGAATCAGTGAGGTGTGGATGGATGGGACCCACGTCCGGTCTGTGGTTGCTGAGACGTATCATTCTTGATGTCTGCCTGTAATAGACTTTTACTGACTGCTTTGCACAGCCTCTACTGATTGATTGTATTGATTCATCCAGTTTACCACTGACACAAAAGTGAGTGTTATTGACCCTTATCAAACTGGCCAAGAGCTACAGTGACCCTTACCACGGGCCGTTTTTCTTGTAGGAACAAATGTATTCTATCAATAACAAACAAACACAATTGCTCTTATTACTATTGCTGTTATTGTTGTTTTGTTGTATTTTACCATACATTTTTTTCTGAGCAACTTTTTCTCAAGAGATCTTATGTGTTTTAAATGTGTCAATTTACCATCTAGCTTGTGTTGATATTGCTTGCATGGGGAGTTTGCTTAGTTATCACAGGCTTGGAGAATGCTTCTTTTCCTCGATTTTCTCTACTTTTCTCTTTGCCTCCTGAAGGACTGAAGAAAGTTCGTAATCCGGATCGAATGTACAGATCAGCAGTGTGTTATGCTGGCCATGGTCCACCTAAGAGTATCAGTGATGACACAGAGACGAACAGTAAGAGTCAGTTATTAATACTGCATTGCTGCTCCAAGAGGCCACTAGCTGGTCTATCTATTATTCATTCATCGATTCATTTATTTACTTCTTGATTTCATTCGTCCCCATGCCCCCCTCCCCTCCTTCTTTTATTCTCCTCCAACACAACACCTCCTCGGGCTGCTCTGTTGATTGAAGTGTCTGCTTTACGGGATCACGCTGTCAATAGCTGAAGTGTTGTCGTTAACTAAGAGTGATTGTTTCAGGTTGAGGCCAGGGGATCAGGACCTGCACAGACCCTCAGAGAGAAAGCTTACACTTTGAGCCATCAATTATGGCCCTGTTCTTGCCTTTTCCCGCTTTTTCAAAACTCGTATGTGACAAGGGGGGAAAAAAAAATCAAACCAAGTTAAGTACAGAGCTTCAAAATCCAACTGCAGTGACCAAAATACATTAGCAATGCTTAAAACAATTTATATCCTATGATATTTTTCATTGAAATGGATTAATCTTCGCTTTAGCCTGCCTCTCATTACATTTGTGCTCTATGGGGGCAAAGAACAAAGACGACACAACATCATAGCTGAGGTTTTTATGACTTGTAAAATCCAGCTTCTGTGGGAATTGCTTCAGTGCATTTACTAGTCTGTGCACTGTGCTATTTTCTGGCACAACCAAAACAAATCATTCAGAAATATAGGCCAAAGCCTTGATTTATTTTCTTTTTTCTGTTTTTTTTTTTCCAGAAAATGTGTTGGAATTTTAGCCTCTGTCTTAACTCATTGAAAAAACTGTCCTCTGTAAAGCAGATTGTTTCTCAGCAGAACGGAGCCCCTTCATTGTTAATGAATACACCAGTCTCTTCACTGCTGGAAGACTCTGTTGATCTAGACTAGAGAATGGGTAATTAAGTGTGCTCATGTATTGTCATTTCTAAACAGAGACTCTGAAATCACCCCCAACCCCTTGTTAGACTCCTCACTCGATATCTGTCACTGGGCGAGCTCTGCTGCACCAAAGCTTTTGGTATCTTTAAAAGACAATGTTTTGTTTAAAGGGAGGGGGGGGGGCGCTGCTTGATGAAGACGGTAACAGGGACAACGCTGATAGACTTTTGCACGACTCCCTCAAGTGTGACAGCTGTGACTGACAATACTTTTTGCCAGTCTTGCTATTTTCCCTCATGTTATTGCGTGGTATTACAGTATCCTGTAACCATGTCAGACACCCTGTTTAATGCGTTCAGCCTGGAGGTTTCTGCCTCACCAGGACACTCTGCAGCAGAACACAGCAGCTCGAAAGCAGTCAGGTAAACCATTGATCTGAGTAATTGTAGTAGTAGTTATGATACAGAAAAAAAGGGCTTTGCTCGTGTGCATGTGTTTAGGGAGAAAGTAAAAGGCAACAAAAGCAAGAGAGAGGGGGTGGGAGAGAGAGAGAGAGAGAGAGAGAGAGAGAGAGAGACCTAACCTCTGCTCTCCTTGAGATGGGATTTTTATGGATGGGTGAGCTTGGTGAGGGCTGAGAACACATAAAGAGTCATTTTCAGTTTGTTGCAGGCAGTTAACCGTGTGTGCATGTTTGTTGAACTTCCAGTAATAGGCCCAGGCTTCTTTTTTTTTCTCAACTCTTTGACTTCTTGACAGTCTTCCCTTATTACATTGTTCTATTATAACTACCCAGAGATATAATGTGTCCACTGTAGCCAATGAGGGAATGTAAACAGTGTAATTATTAACAATGAATGCTGCCACAGTGCACATGTTGCATCTTGATTGGCTGAAGCACATGCAAAGGTGTCCAGTGAGATTTAGTGTAATTCAAAATCTCTGACTGGCGTACTTACCCTTTTTTTTATCTTTCCCACTGGGAGTTAAAAAACACCTTTTACATCTTTAACAGCAGCTGCTGTGTGCGTTTTGGGTCAAATACTCATCCTAGATGCTATTGCTAGAAGCCATGTAATGTTCTCTTTGTAGTTTTGTTTGTAACATAGCAACACCATGGTGAAGTTCAGGAAGACTTTTCTGCTTGTGGGCGGTTTTTAATATTACTGTATGTAAGAGTGTTTCTGAACAGGCTATAGGCCAAATGATAAAGATAATTGGTTTCCCAGTCCTACACTAACACGTGGCTATTTTCAGTCTACATACTCCTCTCCGTGTCCCCATCAAGAGCCATCACGCTGTGGGGAGACTGGCCAACTATAACTGAACTATTGGCCAATCATTGTTTTTACTGCCACTGAAATTTGACACTGGTTAAATCGTTCAGTGTTGTAGAAAAGGTCCGCTCAGGATCTCCCACAAGTAAGAGGCTATACACTTAAATCTATTGCTCAGTCTTCCTTGTAGAAAAATGGATCGGATGTGGATGATTATTAGATGATTAGAAATTATTTTGAACTAATATGTGAAACATATGCACTCTAAAGTGAATATTCTTTACAACAGGTTATGTTTTAAACTGAAGTAAATCACATTAGGGATAAACACATTTGTTTAAAGATTGCGGTTAAAGATATAAAAGCGTATTAGTGAAAAATAGTTAAAAACTAGGTCTGGTGAAATCTTAGCTTAACCTGGAGTCAAGACATTTAGTCACAATGATTAGTGCATTTAGCAGAAAATTTGAGGCTCAGCGTTAATCAAAGGTAAATGGCCTGATGTGAAGCCTTCGGGGCCAGTATCCCATTACTTTAAATGCCATCACAATAGCCCACTGCAGGTTAAAGCCCCCTTTTTACCTTTTTCATCTTCTCCTTTCACGCTTCACAACCAGATTGATCGATTTTAATTGACAGCATGTCATTAGTCGACCACTGCACCTTGGCTGTCTGAATTTCTCCCTGCTTCATATTTGACCAGATGTATTTTTGTCTATTTTCTTCTGCCAACATCTTGTAACTGCTTTCACTGTGTTAGCCTGTGAGAGCGCCTTTAGTTTTGGTATGAGCTGTCATTTACTAGTCTGACATCCCATCTCCTTTGCCTGCCTGCATGTCACTTCCCACGCACCCTATTCTAATTGTGGTTTGTTTAAATTTAGATACCTGTTCTCATATTTATTGTCATGTCTTTGCATTTTATCAGCTATAAACATATATATGTATATATATATATATATATATAGGTGTATATATATATATACACCTCTAAATGTAAAGAGCATGTTTAATACTGTGTGTACATGCTTGCTGTGAATTAATGCCATTTACATCTTATATTTCCTTTTCTCCTGTCCATTCTCATCACCCTGTTCTTTTGAACTTTCAGTGTGCATGCATGTTTTAATGGCTTGTCTACTTTATATTAAAACCCCTGCCGCAAGTGCTATGATTTAAATTATGTTATGTTATTCTGTCTCTCTCCCTCTCATTGTAACTGCAGAAGTGTACACATGTTATTCTGTCCATATTGTACAGAGATTAAGTGGTCAAAATATTCACCACTTCTTCAAAAAATTTTGTAAGAGGAGGTGTAACAGATGAGGATGCATCTCCAGATGAATTAAGGCTGCTTGAGTTTTCCCCACTTACTTATCATTCCCGACTATTTTTGAAAACATGTTGCTTGGTTACAATTTTTGCGCAGTAGATAAAGGAGTATGCATTTGTTTCATCATTCAAATACTGTTTGGCCGAGCTAAGCTCATTTGGCTAAACATTCTAGTTTTGGAGCAAAACTCTTAGGGACATTTTTGGTCTAGCCCAGTGGATGGCTGCCATCCAACCTTATGACAACATACATTTTTATAGGCCTATTTCACTTTCACAGCACTTCTTAGCGGACAGAAGTGAGAGTCCAATCTGCATCCACAAATTTGTTCTGTGATTCACTTCTACATTCTTCAGGTATAGTCACAAAAGAGCAGATACTGTTACACTGCCCTCCATATCCTTAAGCCTTATTAGCCACTGAACTGTGTGGAAAATGTTTGCATTCAAACTGTTACTTTGGCTATGCACCGCCAGCAGCGATTTGTTGAATGATCTATAGCCAAAACATTAGCTTGCAATTTCTCCACAATGTGGGCACAGATTAAAAAGAAAAACTGTCACTCCCAGAGCGCTCTGAGACAGAGACGGAAGAGAGAGGGTTTTGCGTTCAGGGCTCAGATATTGATTAAAGATTTGTTTTTGTCAGCCTTTCCAGTCTCATGACCCTCGCTCTCGTCTCTAGGGTGGGGCTGGAGCAAGCTAGCATGACAGATACCCTTAAATTCGGCCCAAGTGTTTGCTTAGCAGCCAGGATCAGTGATAATCCAAACATCAGCACACAGATATATATATCTTATACCCCTTCGACAGAGGGTGATGTGAATTATGAAGGGGCATTCACAGGCTGCCACTGTTCAGCACTCAAATGGCCAGTCACGGCAACATGAAAACTGCAGACCTGTATCCTCTGTTTTCTCTCCCTGTTTAGCCCTTTGTATGTGCGCTCGCTCATCAAGACCAAGAATGTAATTGGCTCCACTGTGCCAGCTCAGCTCAGCACATCCTCTCATGTAACAAGCTCTAGTATCAGCCTGTCTTGCACTTTAGTGTTTTACAACCAAATAGTAGTTTTCATTCTGTGTATCCTTTTCTTGGCTAATGTACAAGCAGTCATTAAGCCTAGTGTTTAGACTCCAAAATAAATATTAAACATTACAGGGGAGTCCACAGGAAATGCAAACAAGAAGAGTGCCTTTTAGGCTTTGATCAGCTTCTAGTAAAGAAAAAAAAGCTACTTTTACATTTTCAAAGCCAGGTTTTTACGGGTAATTTGGTGCTCATGCATTGATCAGATCAGACAATTTGATTAAGAAGAGCTCATCTTGGCTATATTTTGTAAACCTATTCCAACCCTGGCATTCAAGCTATTCCCTCACGGGTGGTTTTGAGTTGATGCACAAACTACTATATATGTGGATTTCCATGCCACAGTAGACAGATCTTTAATTAGTAAGCAATACCTTTTTGGCTCACAGTTCCTCCTCTTTATCTGTGGAAATGCCCAGTGGAAGGAAAAGTAGGCATGCGGCAGCGGAAACATTATTCGTGTGGCTAAATAGCAGCAGAAAGAACGTAATAGTTGAAAGTTATGACAGTGTATTGCTGTAGAAAAGAAACCTCAGCAACGAGCAACATTTGTGTTCATGGAAGATTTGTTCTTGTGTAAAAACAATGTTAGACAATAACTGCCAGATTAAGAAGGCCAGCACTGAACATCTGAAACGTAAGTGCTGCATCCATATTCGACAGCACAAAACACAGCACACTGTCTGAAACAGGCACCCTGTCTGTGATCTGATGTGAAAGCAACTGGACAGAAAATCACTGGACAGATTAAAATAACCATATATGTATATTGGAATTATATTTCATATCAGTTGCAAATCCTTTTCAGTCAATGAGCATCTCAAATCCATGATCCATAGACATACAGTAGGAGACACTTGGCAGTTTCCCCTGTGATGCTCTGCCAGACTTGCACTGCAGCCATATTCATTTCTTGCCTGTTTTGGGGGCTTTTTGCTTCCAGTCTGGTCTACAGCAAGCGAAACACATGCTCAGTTGGATTGAGGTCAGGTGACTGACTCTACGAGTAAAAACACTGTTTGGCTATCAAAAGCGTCTGTTGAATATCACCGCCTTGATGCATTTGCAACACTGTTAACCCTAGATGTGAACATCGCAACACGTAAAATGGAAGGTCAGCACTTTGAAGGCCCTGTTCACAGGTGATTCACTTATTAGATTTCTTGTCAGGTGAAGTTGGGCAGAGCTATGCTGAAATTACATCACTAAGTCACCAATCTATGAACCAATAACATGTAACCTGTCCTACCCTGGGTGCAATAAAACTAATAGGATGGTCAGATGGATATCAGTGTGTACACAATACCCATATGTTCCTGAGACAACGTCTAATATAAGAAAATGAGTGAGAGCTCTTGTATGAGTGAAATGCTGCTGCGTAAGGCCTTTAAGCTTTTAGTTGTTGTTTAATTTCAAATCCAGTGTGCTAGAGTAGAAACTAAATAATGAAAAATCACTGCTCCTTCTAGCTGTAGTACTGTACATCTCTTATTCACAGATATGAGATTAATATAGTCTGTAAATTTGATTTTAAAACTTGTTACAGCTACACAGAATTTTAATGCAGGAGGCCCATGACTCAGGTTAGTATGATAAAGCATTTAATAAATGGCTTTTGCAAAACTTTAAACACGCAAAATAGAATTGTTGAACCAATGAAAAATGATATTTTATGTAAAAATGGTATTTTAAAACCCCAAATTACCGAGAATATATCACATGGGACAAAAACAGTACATGCTGTGGCGTCTAGGATGTCCTCATCCAGTGTGTGTAAGTGTTTTACAAGAGGGTATTTTCTCTATGTCACAACTGTCTGCTGTAAAAAGAAATGGCTTAATCGTAATTAGGGCTTTTATGAGGATGTCTTTATAACAGAGCACTGTCTTCACATTCACTTTACATGCACATTAGTCATAAGTGATCATTTTCCAGTTTTGGCAGTAACCTCATTTTAGAATTGTAAAGTTGAAAGATTAAGAGAAACCCAGTTAACACCTGTTAGTCTTTCCGGGGTACATGTTAGCTGACAGATAAGACTTGTATCTCAAAGTGAAATGCACTTCTGTTGCTGTTGTGTCACCTTTTCATTGGCACCGCACACTGAGATGCATTTTACATAAAGCGATTCAGGGGTACGTCGCATAGAGAGCAGTAGAGCCAGCTGCACAGAAACTTGCTGGGCAATGACTGGTGTAATTAACCACGTGAGAGACTTTTTTTGAGAGGCATTTTTTTTTTTTTTTTTGAACTTGTCAAGATGCCTAATGCTTTATGTTCTCATCTCAAGTATCAGTAGCCTCTGGCAGACGTATCCTCCTTGCAGAATTCTATCTAAACTTTCTTTGTGAGAAAATCTTTTACATAATTGAGATGTATTCCAAACCAGCTCTGCCTCTGTGTTGCTGGTGTCATAGGTGGGTGTGCCAGAGGGCAGCGCTGAATCTTGAATAGCCTGCTGAGAGACAGACTGTCGGTTGTTTGCAAAAAAAAGCCTTGGCATAAGACCGTGTATCTATATATCTGCATCTAAGTTTATACTTATCATTTATGATCTAACTTCAGAATTGAAACATTTTCCCTTCTCGGCTTTTATGTTAAAAGAAAACGACCACAGCATAGCAATGTACATTATAGGTAGATTACACCTTTTTGATTGTTTAAATGTTAAAATACTTAATAACTACCAAACAACTTTCCTCTTGCTTAAATCCCCACTCCCTTTTTTATTTGGCACATCTCTGATCATTCAGCTGCAGCATGTTTTCCAGTTCTGACAATAAAACGGTTCTGGTGGTACCTAGGAGCAGATGCTGTATGTGATTCTTAATTGGGCGAAGCAAATGATTACACATACCTGTCTAGCTCATATGAAACCGAGTCTACAAGCAGAATTATAGGTACAGATGGAAATAGCAAATATTACAGATCTAAAGAGCTACTCCCACATTCCTCTGGGAGCGATACTGATGTTCCACCTTCCGAATTACACTCAGAGACTCCTAGTCTCCATCTCTGTGGACCAACTGTGTGTTCATTCCCATTGAATTTTCCATATGGTGGTTTCTGGGCAGCAGCACACTGTTCTTTTGGTAATGCACTGCAGCTTTCATACACTCTTCTTATACCCCCATAATGAAGTGCAATAGTGGATTATTTGTATTGGCTTTAAAGTGGGGTTTTGCTTTGGTTGAACTTTTTTTGTCTTTTTTTTCACAGTCAACTACTAATATCACCTTCCCCGTGGGATCCATAGTCAGCACTGATTTTTTTTTCATGTCTCTCTTTACATGCCCAATTTTTCCACTAGTATCCTAACAGTATATAAACACAATATATGAAAGAACTGAACTCAGTCTGCTTTATTTGTTCTTCAGTTTTTACTTGTTTAAAGCTGCAGATTTCTATTTGAACTGTTGTGAGTTTATTTACATACTGAACAAAAGGTTAATTTGCACACGCTCAAACATTACCTGGATTAGCTGTGTTTTATAATTTTGCATATTACAGTTAGGTGCCACATGAGCCACATGACAGTATTTACCTACAATTAAAGACAAGAGCAGATTCAAGTTGGCTTGTTGTTTCTTAAAAATGCTGAACAGAAATATTTATTTAATGGCACAGGTATAATTGTTTATCCTCTGTTTGTAACAAACCATATGTTTTCCATCTTTGTATAAGAAGAACACCTCAACAGTATTGTCTCTAACTGTCTGAAGTCTTTGCATCATTTTATTATGATTGTCAGTGTCTGCTCTTTGGCATTTAAACAATTATTTATGCTTGTAATAACCTAATTTTGTATGTAAATTGCTCAATTTATTGGCACATAAGCTTACATCTAAAAAAAAAAATCCAGATAATAGGATACTTCACAATATTAGAAATTCAACATGTTTGTTGCCTTTCTTAATAAATGTTATGTTTTACACTTAAAGCCATCTGCATATTTGAGCAGTAAGAAAGCAAACAGAATGAAATGAATGCAACCATGCATTAGGGTGTCTTTAAACCACACTGTTTGTGAACTGATTATGAAATGTAAATTATAGATTGAATGACATGCATTATGATGTAAGCGTTAGGCCTGGTGATTGTAATTATTTCCCTGAATAACATACCACATTATGGTGTGCAGCACACAGATTCCCATACAAATCCCCATACACTATAAAATCACTCAAGGGTGTTTATTGTGTCTAAATAATGAATAGACACAGTCTTTACAAGTTGACAGTGAAAAATTTCTGGTGAACTCCCCTGACAGAATGCATTTCACAGTAAAATAATTTAGTGGAGCACAAAATAAAATGTATGCAGTACTCTATTCTTAAATTAATTTTCTAATTCATTTGGGGATACTTATTTTACAGTCAGCGTTTTGCTGCAGAGAGACTGATAAACTGATAAAGAGGGAGACAAGCAAGTCAATAGGGTGTGAGGCCTGTGCTAAATATTCTGTTTTGTCTTGCTCTTGTTGCAGATGAACATGGACATTTGAAAATATACCTGCCCAAGAAGCTGCTTGAATGTCTACCAAAATGCACGTCGCTGCCAAAGGAGAGACACCGATGGAACACTAATGAGGTAAGGCCACAGCTTCTTACTGCAGCACTTTATACTCAGTCCCTCTCTTTGCAAAAGTGCTCGTCCATAAGACACGCTGTTCTGTTTGAGCTGTGTGAAGCCATGTGAACTCCCTTCAAAAAGAGCTGAACACGGTTCCCCTTCATCAGTGCTTTTTTTTTTTTTTTTTTTTTTTACATCAAGGACCACTGAGATGCATTTTACATAATGAGTCTCAGACTTTAGGTATTTCTGTGTTTTCACTGGTGACCTGGGGTTCTCTCTTATTGTGTGCAACTTCAGAAACATTTATCATCAAAGCACCTTTGCAGTAATTCGAATGAGATGATTTTATACACAGATTGTCTTAATATTGGTCCGAACCTTTTTTATCTGCGTCACAAAATCTTTTCCTAACATACATACTTTATCCCCACTGGGTTTTACACAGATAGCCTGACCTTTTATTATAATTCAGCATGTTCTCTGGGGGAATAATAGAATAAACTGTGAAATACGGGACATGTATCCCTTCTATCCCCAAGTTTAAACTGAGAGAGTTGTAAAGTATCAGTCTCATCCTGCAATTTTTGTTTACTGTGGGTTTGCCATTTCGCAGGGAAGCCCTGTTTCGCATAAATCAGAGGCTACTGTCAATGTGTCGCGCTCACATAAATTCACCAATGCTGTATTTAGCAGGCATTATGAGGGGCTCTTGATGTAAACGTAAACAGTGTTTAACATTGCTCTTATGAAAGGCAAGGTGTCTGACATTTCGTATTTGCATCACATTAGGGAAGCTAAAAAAACCTCTTAGAGTTTCCTCTCTTGAAAATCAAAGTCAAAAATGTTTGCTTGTGAAAGATGTCACAGATGGCCTCTGTTGTGGCTTTCCTGTTTCTGTAGTTATTTGTTCAGCCCTTTCATTTAATAATTTGAAAAGCTGTCTTTTTGTGTCTTTACATACGCATCAGAAATACGTTTCATATAAATTCACCTTTTAAGAATCTAATTGGATACACATTATTGATCTGTTCTGTTTCGAACCTATACTTTACACGAGTCTGGAGTAAATATGTTATACTTTTCTAGCGGGAATGTATACTGCTTCATTTGCCTCAAAACTCATTTTCCCCTTTTCTCAAGAGGCCGCTTGATGAATTTATCACTTAACATTTCCACTTTTGATACATGAAGAACTGATTCTCCTGTCCAGAGAGTAAGCGGTTATAATTAGACCTAAACACACTCCACAACAAATCTTAAAACTAATATGCAAAAATCAACCATCCATGCTTTTGATTAACAAATTGTGACCACATAAATATAGTCATCTGCGGCGATGAAAGTTAATTAACTGAAAAACAACCAGATGATAAGGCGCCAGGCGTGCTGTTCCTAAGACACAGGATATTCAAAAAGACAATCTGTCATTGACACACTGTTAAATGTTACTTCGTATTGATTTTGTGTATAGTCATCATATTTCAGAAAACAGACTTGAAAAGTCAGTTTTGTACATCAAATAGTTTGATGTACAAAATTATGATGGTGATTAGTAAAGAAAATATGCAGCATTTTCTGTTCTGCACATCACATGCGGTTACCATTTAAAACTCCATCTGTCATATCTCTGCTCGCTTGCCCTGGCCTAGTTATGACAAAAAAGTAAAGCACTTGTGTGTTTCTAATTGACTGATGTTGTAACTTGTTTGCCCTGTCTGACCTGCATTGTGCTGCTAGCAGTCTTCTAAATTAATTAACATGGTTTTGAAATTGATCTCAAAATGTAAGTATAAGCATTTGCTGGGGATAAATGCTGTCGGCTACAGTTGTTAGCATGCCTTGTCATTTATTACCAAATTAAATCATAACAGAGATACAGTTTTTCAGGAAAAGCAGCATGTTCCTGTTACCGGGCTGCAGATTCTTCTGTTGATATTTTGTGGGCTAATAGGACGTTGGAAATAAGTGAGAAAAAAAAATAAATAAGAAGATTCCAGTGGTGCTGTGGTATGCATGCCAATAGTGTTTGCCAGGGTTGAAGAGAGCACGGCAACCTTTCCCAAAATCAAGGACGTTTCTTCTTTGTGCGGACCATGCAAATCAGAGTGTTTGTGCCTCATTGGTGGCAGACAGGCAGGAAGGGAGGGATCAGAGAGGCTCTTGTCAGTGCAATTGTGTGACTCTTAGTGAAAGTGACACCTCATCAATTCAGTGCATATTTCTGGCACTAGCTCAGCATGCTTAATGCACTAATTTCCCGCTTTTTACATATAAGGAATCTGAGTAGTCTGGTATGCCAGAGCTGTTCATGATCGTGTCGGGTAGGTTAGAGCTGCTCATTTTCTTTCCATTGTTAAGGCCATTTCTGGCAAAAGGAGAAATGATTGTCAGACTTTTACTGTAGCTTTTTCTTTTCCTATAAATATAAAGCACGTGAAGCTAATATTAATCAAGTACACGTTATATAACATGCGCTCTTGGCAGACAGTGGAGATCCACGCAACAGTAGATCAGCCGGGTCATTTTAACGGTCTGGAATATTTGCAATGTAATGATGGGAAATAATTGTATCTATGTCTGCACAGACACTGTTTCATTTTCTGAAGGATTTCTCATATTCTTGATCGATTAACTCATTTTATTTACATAAGTCAGTTAAATATGAATAATAATTGTTCTTTTGTGAAGTCATCTTTTTTTTTAACCAAATTAAATGAGGGATAACAATGAGGAAATTAATTGTTTTTTTTTTTTAGCTCCGCAGTGTTTTAGAAAAGGGCTGACAATAGGTATGACAAACACTTAAACACAAAAATCTTGCCTTGTTCGTAGCCCAGTTATTACTGTCTGCTGTTTGTGCACATTCACATTGAACTTCCAAGAAATTACTCTTCGATTCCTGAAATGACTCAAAAGTTGCAAGTTCTGCATAATGTAGCCGATATGATGGAGTATTCATAAAATACCATTTGTTCCTTACACCTGCAGCCCACATCTCGCTATTACACATTATTTGTACCTTGTTTGAAAGTAGTATAATTACATTTTACTCCTATTCATGAAGATATACACACTTACTTCTGGTTTCGGTGGAAAATATCGAGGGTACAACTTGCTGCTTGGAAACTTTAATGTGGAAAGAGAGTGAGTAGGGATTGCTGGTGAAGCTAATGCAGAACTATTCATTTCTATCTCATTCTCATGATTCCCCTGTGTAGTTTCATTAGATAAAGGTGTGCTGGAATACATTTCAAGCATTTACTGGAAAATTTGATAAACCAATCGAATCAAAATTCAAGGGAGGGGATGAGAGTTTAGAAGGTTGAATGGAGCTCTTGTCATTGAATCATGAGCGGCGTGCAAGGTACGGATATGCTATCAGCCTTCAAATTATCAATGGGAGAGAAGTACCTGGCAGCGCTTGAGAATTTACTTGGCATCTGTAGTAGAGACAAAAACATGCTATTATTTGAAAGAAATACAAAAGGAGGTTGGGAGTGAAAAACTTCTTTTTGTTGAAATAATCATTGCCATTCCTGTGATTTCTGCTCTCTCAAAATGAGGCAAAAATGATAGCTCTCTTTGTTGTGAGTAAGGAACGGAAAGCAGAAGGAAAATAGAAATACTTTGAGGAAGTCTGTATTTACATTGCTCTTTCAGCCATTGATGTGCCCAAGTCGCTCAGGTGAGACACGCAGGAACAAATCCTCACAGAATTCCTCTCAGGTCTGCAGCCAACTGCTATTGTCTGCTTGGTGCTCTGGCACGATGACCTCTATTTTGCTAGACATTTCGGCTGAGATTAGAATCTCTTTAAAGAAGGACATCTCACACAGGAAGAGCTTTAGGCTTATATCCCTTTCAAGATCAAACAGAGTCAGCCTGATGTTTGGTTATGCTGGCACAGAGGTTGCAAGACTTGAGAGGCACTGGAGAATTGCAATTTTACCAGTGCTATTTTCAAAATAGACTTCTTGCTCTTTGGTTCACTTTAGAGCTCTCATTCAGAGTGTGTAGTATTACAAAATTCAAACCAAGTGTATGATCAATTGGGAAACCGTTTTATTCAGGCTACACTTTTCTTCTATTTAGTTTCAGTTTACCCCTTAAAAATGTTATTTTTATAGTAGCTCTTATGGGCAAAGAGTTTGAATGACAGCATTTATGACTTGCTACAGGAGTCCTGAGGACAAGACCAAGCAATATTTTTGCTGTTGCTACATGCTGGCTTAGACCCCCTCTGTGTTGCCTCCTTGTAGACATAAACCTTACTGACTTTTAACAAGTTGCTCAACTTGTGTGACATTTTACAGCATTGACAAACAGAGAAAAAAATGCCAGTTTTGGAGAAGTGACTGTATTCCTAGTCACTCAGTCTTAGCAAACAGAGGCAGAGGAGTACAGCATGAAGCCTTGGTTGAGGGAGGACACTAGGCCTAAGCTAGTGTGACACCCTCAGCCTTTAATGAACGGTACAACGCTCTGAGTACTGTGAGCTCCCACTCAGCTTAGAGGGGACTGCCTCTGAACTGGTGCTGAACCAAAACAGACAAGAGAGCATCAGCTCGGGCCTCCACTGGCCTGCTACACATTTAATGCCCCTGTCGTCAGGAATAATCCTCTCTGCCTCACGTCACCGCCAGCAGCAGCACAGCATGGTGCCCACATGCAATATGCTGCCGCTCAGGTCAGAGCGTGAGCACCAGCGAAAAACACTTAGCGGACTCACTGGACAGCAGGTGTAACAGGCAAGGAAGCACTCTTCAAAACCCACAACAAATGAAATTAAAGGCGAGATTGGATAAACTTGAAAGACTGTCAGAAACACTGTAAGATAGGTGCTATAATGACAAGCACAATTGGATGCAGTGCAGTGTAATTCTTCACTCCTTATCTCTGACTAAAACATAATTTGTATTAACCCCCTCTGTGCCACTGTGTTATCTTGGATCCCGCTGTTTTGATTTTACCCAACAGTACAATCTCTTGAATACAGTTATAGCAGGGAAATGAATATAGTTTTTAATCGTTCATCTGTTCTTTGAAAACAGTAATGACTTATCTTTTTCTGTTTTTTTTCTTACAAAATATTTTAACTTAAAATTAGAAAGGATAACAGATGAATAATTCTCTGTGTGTATTATAGAGATATTTAGCAAAGGAAGGGTCATTCCTGAATATTAATATACACTTTCAGTTCACTAAGCTGTTGTCAATCTATTGAAATGTGGCACAAGAACCATCCCCTCAGTTCGTTAGCTTCATTGACTACTACCCAATACCCAAAATGCCCAGTACTTTTTAAAATGTGCATTGTTTGGGCCATTCATTTCTGGTTTACGTTCATTTCTCTTCTTGTTGTGTTTCCTCTACTTGTAACTTGCTCTTCATGTGATTTGTGAGCAAGTTGTAGTGTGAATGCCTGCATTTAGTCATCGCAACACTTTGGCTTGAAACTTCTGGTGCAAAAGCAGGAGCATCCCCCTTGGAATATCCTGACCTCATTAAAACATTGGCTGGATAAAAGCTTTCTCCTATGGATTAGAAGGACGCTTATTAGAGAGATCAGGCTACCCTGGTCAACTTTCCACCTATTTGACTATTCACCTCCAGTTCTTCTACATTTCTATCATTACAGCCAATCCTGAACTGTCGCTAGTTTAGTTTTTATGGACATCAATACTCACTCAGAGAATTTGCCCAATCGAACGCAAGGTCATGGCTGATTAAATGTTTATCCTAATTTGAGCTCCGCAGCTTTCTCTGTGGAGAGTAATTAAAATGACTCTCACCAATTGCAAATGTTTACAGAAATGTTCGTTAGCTCCTCTAGGGCAATCAGTGGAAATTAAAGGTCACGTTTGTCCATCTATGTGTTTATTTGTTTGTTATTTCTTTTTCTGTGCAATGTAATGTTTTCTATGATGTTTCTATAGTAACAGGCATTGGGAAGTGTTTATGAATAGAGTAAGTGTGGGGAAGCCTGTTAACAAGGTTCAGATATCAGCTCTTCAATGAACTCAGAAGAGGTTTAGATAGCACCGTTTGTTATTGTTCTCCGCTAAGGTAATGTAGAATGACAACTTTTTACCATTTCTTATCAGTAGATAGTACAAGTGGTTTTTTTTTCCTGTTAGAAGCTTTATGTGTTTGTCTCTGTTGAGTGCCCTGAAACTTTGTTTACACTCAATTACAGCTTACTAAATATATTTCTGGTGCTTTTTGAGTTCACATTTGGGTGGTGAAAGTAGAAGACAGTCAGATAAGAAATTGGTAGAGTTTCTTTGGATGGCTGACTTGATAGTAACTTCCTGTGAGCTTGATAGCTTTACTGATTGCTAGTGTTGTAGCTTACTGTGAAGTGTCAATTGCAAGGCTACGGTGTAGTGAGGCAGTTGTAATAGGAACCCACCAGTCAGGTCATTCAGGGGGTCTTGCATGCTACAAGGACCCTTTGCTTTTTCTTCTGGATGTGCACATCAAGGCAGGGGTCCTCAGTATCCTCTGAAGACAGGGATATCCACTCAAAATTGCATGACCTCTATTGTAGCAGATACAGGTCACTCCACCTCCTGTGGGAAGCCTCTAAATTGAACCCAGCTTGTGTCTTCGATTTCTTTCCAGCTCTCTCTTCCTCTGGTTTCCCTGCTTTCCTCTTATCTTCTGTCTCTTTCCTTTTTCCCTCATGTGATCACTGAGCTGCAAAGCTATTCAGGTATAGACGGAAAGATTTCTACCTTTCTCTCTGAATTGCTGGGTCAGGATTTTTCTGTGCGGAACCATTTTGTAATGGAGTTTAACTTTATTTACTAGATAAAGGAAAATGAGTTCTGCATTTGATGTGTGCGTCTATGCTTCAATAAACTGTTATATTGTTCAATATACAGTAGATG
>JAPQRN010000025.1:7705205-7773372 GCA_037367275.1 Coranthus polyacanthus | reverse complement strand
AAGGAAAATGAGTTCTGCATTTGATGTGTGCGTCTATGCTTCAATAAACTGTTATATTGTTCAATATACAGTAGATGTTCATATGAGTGAATAACTCTGTTCTGGCAGCTATGAATGGAATTGAATGACAGTAGCAGTATTACCAAAATTACTACCAGGATCTAGGTAGCTTCCTTGAACTTTTATCTCTGTATTTGCAATTAGTTTTTTTTTTAACAGTACAGTAAAGTGTGATGGTATAATGATATATCTGAGCGTATCTCCAAGTGAAGAGGTTGCCCATAACTATTTGGGAGGAAAATGTTCTTTGAGTTTAATACGGTGGTCCATGTCTGTCAGCTTTACTAATTTAAATACACCATCTCATTGCCTGCATCTGCTCAACTAACTTTGTTCATTCTTCAAATAAATTCTTTACATTTCTCAGATGCTATGTCCCTCAGAAAAAAAAACTGCTTGTTAAAAACACAAGTGAAATCATTATTCTCTTATCTCAAGCAGGAATACAAAATATAAAATTAAAGGCAAGAAACCTTTAACCATTTAAATTGGGAAGAAATCGCTGGAAACGGGCCAAAATAAAGACAAAAAGAAAATCTGGAGGAAAAATATGCTGCTCGCAGGGGAGGCACATCAGAGAAAATATATAATAGAAGGCAAATTTAGTACCACATCAGCAAGAGTAGGCAAAAAAGATACATGGAAAGAGATTGCAAACAAAATTAATGCCAGCTTTACTCTTGTCGTTTGTGCCCCTGTGGAATATAAAAAAAGTGGTTTAACATCCTGTCAGAAGCGTGTCAGGAGATTGCAGCTTACAAGAAAGCAGCTGCTGCAACTGGTAAGCTATAAAATTACTCTATTCTGAATTATGCATATTACTTCAGATAACGTATTGTTCGTGACCAGTGCTATATTGTTCAGCGAGAGTGCTTGATGCTTTGGGACCGCCGCCTGTACAATCAGGTTTTCAAGCTGACATTATATCTTATAAAACGATGTGGGAGAACAGGTTACAGATGATGCTGATGCTGTTGAGTATCTCAGGTGAAGCAGCCTTTGTAGGAGAGAAACGTTTTTTAGCCCGACTAGAAGGAGGCACAATTAGATGAATATTAGCCATCAGTATTAGTCAGCACAATAGATGGCAGAGTGTAGAGTGGCAGAAGGTGTGTGTTTCCTCTAAACTGGTTGGTGACTGAGTTACTTTCATTACACATCTAAATGTCAGAACCTGCTCCATTTACAGGCAACCTGCTAATTGTTTAGGCTGACTAAATCCCTGTGCACTTGGTGTCATCCTCTCATAAAACCTAATGGGAGACATACATTTTCACATTTGTTTTGAAAATAATGGGTGATAATTGACTCCTTTTAACATTGCTCCATTTTCTGTACTAGACAGGTAGGCACACTTGGTGTTAGTGCTGTCAGCAACAGGAGAGAGCGGTTTTGCTTCAAAAGAGCCTTTCACTACGACAACAAAGGTGACACCTATTAGTCTAGGATGTGTTTATAAGAGTCAATGAAAACATTGACGTAGCACATTTTAATTAGCACAGATGTGTAAAACACCCTGACATTAAAAACAAACTTTTTGTTCATATTCTTAAGATGTTTCTGTTCTCACCGTGCATAAGGACACGTTATTAGTGCTATAATGATATACAGTATGTTACAATTGTCACACATACATGCATGGGAAGATCAGAAAATAATTACGTTTTCTACATTATATTTGAAGATTATATTCAATATCTCTAATTTTACAAGGTTCACATTGGCTATGCTGCCTTTGTTTCAAGGCTATTGTTTTGGATTGCATCACATTATAAGCTTCCCTTGTTATTTTGTTCATCCTCTGTAGCGACTGACTGGATTGGATATAAATTTTAAGCACATCTCATCCCTTCTAGATAGTTCTGATGGAGTACATCCTTCTGAGCAAACACTATTTCAGTTGAACTCCTTGTGGAAATCTCCGATAAAATTGTGTCTTAGCTGGACTGAGCTTGGGCTGAGTTCATATTTGGAAGGCTTGGCCTCTCTGTTATATTTTTGTTGTCCATTTTTAGATGTTCTGAGTTGTTTCGTAACGCTTCATGTAGCTCAGTATTTGTTCGGCTCTACTGCTTGTCCCATTTTGTATTTCACCAAGGTTAAACAACAGTGCTGGCCAGCAGAAGAACACCATGTATCTTTTTATTTTTGTTGAGAGAGTGAAAGCAGGGAGAGAGGCTACTTCAACTATTCCTCAGAGGGAAGATGATCTTTTTTTAGAGTATCAAAGGAGCACATCATTTCCACTCTACAAAATATAAAATGTTAGGATGGAGCTGAGGTCGGAAGATACTTCATCTGGCGCCGGATGGAGGAGCCTGCGCTGGCTCAGAGTGGATGTTTCACAGACGTTCTCCAGGAAATCCCTTTGACTGGTCTTTGGACTCAGTGGGTGGCCTGACGTTTGGGTAATCAGTGGAAGGCCACATGGGTTCTTCGAATTCATGGCATCCTTCCTGCTTACCCCACTCACTTGCTTTGCTCCATCTCTTCCTATCTCTGTCTCTCTCTTGCTGCCTATCTTGTTGTGTGTTGGTCTTTGATCTCTAAAGGTCCTTGAGAATGAGAAGCCAGCAACAACAGCAGGCTTGGATTCTCCGTGGGCCTGTTTGGATCCTAGCCCATCATGCCCTTTTCTATCTGATGGACAGCTCCAGGCATGGCAGTGCCTGTACAACCCTGCTGCATTAGGCCGTCATCTGATTAAACCTTCTCTCGCTGTTTAAGGCAGAACTAGAACTAGGGCTATCATTGACCTTGTTACTAGACAGGAGGGACAACTTTAATATGCAAGCGTGCATTTTTTGTATCTGTACATTCTTTAATGTCTTCAGTAAATTAAGACACTGTTAAGCTGATTGCTGCAGTTCTCCCCAGTTTTTAGGAAACCCGTGTTTAATTTAACCACATGCTGCCCATCTTATATTTTTATTTTTAGCTCTCATGCTGCCTGCATTAAGCATTTATAAAATTTGCAAACGAGGAACTTGAGCATTTGGCAGGTTGACACGACTCTGGATACACAGCTGACTGAGCTGTCATTTTCTCTCATATAAAACCTGGATATTTTAGACTGAAGTAAGGGTGACTAACGACAGAGATGTTTGCTCACATCCAAGATGTTAACAGAATTACATGTTAAAACAAGTCTTTTGAAGAATCGGAGTCATACTGTACCTCTAGAAATCTAGACACGGCAAATTAATTATCACATTATTTATAGTGTAGGAAGAAATGTGTACAGTATTATCAAGTAATTCTCTTTACCTAGAGACTTACAGTATGGATGAATGCATTGTTTTTAACGGCAGAGCTAAAAGAGTTTCTGTTAATGGTATTTTTGAAATATACTGTATTTTACTTTGTGACATTAGTCCCCCATAAATATCCCATAAGCTCATTGTTTTCTCTGCATCAAAGCTCATTGTATAGTATGGCAGGATTCAGACGTCCTTTTGATTGGATGTCCTTGAGCCCTTTGTTCACGTGGGCAGTATGTGAAGTCCTTTTTCTCTTCGCGATGTTTACACATCAATAAAACTGACTGAATTTGAAAGTTGACAAGGACATAATAATCCGTCCCTCAGGTCCGAGTTCAGGACTGAGTGAGTTCTTAAAACATAAGATACGTTAGAAAGGGTAAAGTTGCAGAGTAAGAGGCTCTCAGTAGGTTTGTCTTTGTCCTTTATTCTGTTACTTTTCAATGATACTCTCTTTTTTCAATTTATATGTAGAACAGGAATGACAGAATTCACCTTGTGTTCTTCTTCTCTTTGGCTTCAGTCACCTGAATTTCTTGAAGTTGGCTTCACTGCAGGAGTTTCTCCAAATCCTGCCGTGATATCATTTTTACAATAACTTTATATCCAATAAAAGTTTTTGCTGTGAAAAATGAATTATACTAAACTTTGAAGAAAGTGGACACTGAAATGATGATTGACAGCAGAGTGGGGTGCTTATTTTCTTGCTTAGCTTTCTGCTTTGGTTACATTGTGTACTTCTCTATCCTCTGTGAGTGATCTGTGCAGCTTTTTTTAAAAATATCTCTGGCAGACGTAGTTTATGGAATTAATTGTGAACTACTCAGTGACAGGTACTACAAACTGGAGACACAGTAGTATACTGTTTCTGCTGCTCCCTCCCACTGTATACTGAATGCAAGATAAGAAAGAACGGGAAACAGCTTGAATGATTCTAACAGTTTATTATGTTAAAAATTACAACATCATTTTTATGCTAAATATTTTTGTGCAGTATTTCAAGATATGCAGCTTATTTAATCCTCTGTATTTCACAGCTTGTAAAGCACTGAACCTTAAACATATTTGAATGAATGTACAGTGCAGATAGCCAATGTGTCTGACACAGCACTCCGACTCTGGACTTTAGTACCTCCTCTGACCAATGGCAATTGGGTTTGAGCCGTCTTCATCTTTTTATCTTTGTTCCTTATGTTGTGAGCTTGTCTTTAGCGTAATTCAAAGTGCTGCCTCCAGTGCATCGGGATAGTTGTAGTTTTATAAGCAAGCATGGGGGATTCAGCACGCTGGTCCGTGTTGAATCCGTCAGCAGCATTTGCTCTCCAGCTTTGGCCTAAAAGGTTGAGGTGTCAACACAACGTATTTCGAGAGTCGCTGCTCTTTCCTCTTTCCTTCGAACTCATAGCCTGTCCTTTACCAGAACCTTGAAGCACCATTGAAATTCTGCACTGCCTTTTGAAATCTCTGTTGATGAGGCAACGTGGACCCACAGTGGCTCTGCTGCTCTCCCACTGCAGGATATTTTTCAAAGTCATGTGTTTATATACCATAGTACAAAGGAGTCAAAGTGCTTTGACAGTATCTAACAATGAAAATGCTCCTCTGGTCTGGAAACATGAATGCATCAGCTTAGCTATGTTATCCCCTGATACATGTTCACGTCCTCAGTAGGACATGCTGGTAACTGTCTTTGCATTATATGCTGTGACTCTAGGGTTATATTATTGTTATAATAAATTAGAGCTAATGATGTGTGACGCTCTAAAACAAAACATAGCACATGCAAATTTAAAACCGTAAAATAGGCTGAAATATATATGACAAGAGCTGCGTTTGAATAGTTTTTATTTTAACACAAACACAGCAAAATATAAAATGAAAATAAATGTAAAGGCGGCAATAGAGATACAGGATTATTACAGTGGTTTAAGTATGTACTGTGTAAGGATGGAGTCTTTTTTATGCATTAATTTACCCAAAAAAGGATCTGATACATATAAGAAGTGCATATAAGTACATATGAGGATATATATCTCGTAAATAGAAAAAAGGATTCTGTGAGCGGTACCAAGCTGCATAAAATGGATTAAATATAAAATATAGAAATAAACAATATAAATGTATTGTTAAAAAGTGGCTCTGAAGTGATTTTAAAGTGGCAGTCTGTTCAGTCAGCAGTTTTCTGAAGGTAATTAAATACGAGTACAAATAAAACCCTCACAAGGTTGTAGGTTGTATGAATCTTGAGGATGTCATAGTTCTGTATGCCATGCATCATGTTTGTATGTGACTGCTTTTAGACACAGTTCAGGTGTGATTCAGATTTACTTGCATCATTTCTCTGCTGTTCTGATGCAGTTATATTCAAATTAGAGGACAGTTTTCTTTGCTGGTTGACAGTGTCGTGATTGATGTTTATGTTTCTGTTTACTTGTGACGACTTTTGTGGCGCTTTATACACATCTCCAGACTGAAAAAAAAATAATCTTCAAATGCAAATCAGATTGTGTTTTAAGTCTGCTTCTTTGCTGCTATCTTGAGAGATGATCGTGCCTTACTATAAAGGCAGCCCAACACACATCTTCATTGAATGTGGGATGATAAAACATTAATCCATTCAAGCAGTGTTTTATTTCCATTTATTCATGTCCACCCACACATTACAGCAATTAAAGAGAGAACGCATTCCTCCTGAGTATTTCTTGACCGAAAAACAATCTCAGTTTCTGTGATGTCCGATGATAAAGGGTTTTTTGTAGACACAACTCTATTTCTGTGTCCAGTCACTCCGGTGACCTTTAAGAGGACCTGCTCCATATTGAGTTTCCAAGTATCGTGTGTAGTATGTGAATTGATCATGAGAGGAAGAGATATGTTCCAGTAAGACTTTTCACAATGTGTGTGTGTGTTAAGCTGGACCTCTATTGCCATTCATGTAGTGTTGGGGTTAGGTCAATATTATATTAGCACTGCCACTGCATTTTCCGGAGCCCATGAATAATGTAAAAGTTAGATATCCCTTCATATAAATACATCATATTATCACTCTGTACTCTTGGTAGATGTAAGACAGTTCCATATTTTCCTTTCACAGATTTGATTAAACATATTGCATGCTATCGCCAAATGGTGGCATAAAGTTGTTGCCACAAGAGATAGACCCCTTTCAGTGGAGAAAGAGACCTTATTGTGACCTTGTTGGAGACAATCAATGGCCTTTATCTCCCCCAATGCATAATAAATCCTACCCAAGGGTTGGTCCACACATCCCTGTAATGTATTGACCTGCACCGCCAACATTTATCAACCGGACTCGCTGGCTAAATAATTTAGCTTTTGAGCTTAGACCATACTTAGTCTGTGGCGCCCAGACCAACTTTGGCTTGCTGAGTTAGATTGATGTGCACCACAAAAAGTAACAAATAAGGAGAATGCAGCTTTATTAACCCTATCAGGCTGAGCAACAGGAGTTTAACAATTCATGTCTATTTTCTACACGTGTGCCGAGATGAACACATTCACCAACATGTATAAAAGCATGCACACACGGGCTCCATTTTATTGGAAAGGTCAAATTTCAAGGTTAGCCACTGTGCATGTCTCAACTCTGCCTTACAGAAGTCACAGCTAATGTAACACCTGTGCTGCTGCAGCCGTGAAATCTCTAACCAGGCTGTACCCAGAATCAAACATTTGATCTGTTGACTTTTGATTGGCCTTTCTTATCTCAAAACCAAACTTCTACCTCATAGACAGACACAATATATCCCTCTCTGCTTGGAGATAAGGGAACCTGCCTCTCAGACGGCAGTTTCTCCAATATTAGACTGATTTTCTAAACTGTGCATTTATGTTTGTCCTGCTCAGTTCTTTATCCTTGTACTGCCACAGGCCCTACAGACATAGCCTCTTGAATCAACACAAGAGCTTAAACCACTATTGTCGGCAGAGGAAAATTGCTCTCATTTACAAAAGCAAATTATAGATTTTTTTGGGAAAGAATTTCTCTGACAGGTTTAAAACCCAAAAGCTCGCTTTTGTTCTCATATCAGAGTAACTGAATTAAAAAAAAATATGTTATTCTCTTGTCTGACATATTTAGAAATGCTGCATTTGTATTGATGTTATGAGTTGCCCTAAAGTACTGTCATTAGACATGACTTCAAGTAAGGAAGAAAGAGCATCACATTCTTCAACGATCATAAATCAAAACTTTGAGTTGAAAGTAAAAGAACAACAGCAAATTTAAATTCATTTTTTCCTTTTCCCACTCTTCACATTTGCTCAGTCTCAGCTCCTTCCTCTTGGATATTTGCACTGTGTATTAATAAGAAATTGATGTTGCCGATGACTTTTAGTAAAGCAACACCAGATTACCATACTCAGCATGAATATTAAACAAGAGAAAGGGACGTGCTCAGGCTCCAGCTGAACCTTGATCCAAAATCTCCAACCAACCAAATCACACTCCCCAAGATGAAAGGGGAAATTGTTCTGATAGGCTGATCAAAGCGGTGTATCACTGTACTATAAAGGAACACCTGCAAACCTAATGGAGAATTCTGGTGGAGCAGTAAGGGCACTGGGCAATACATAATGTATTTGTACATAATGTTTATGTAAACATCTGCTCGGGGCTGTTCTAATTTATTTATTTGATGTATTTTGCTCTCCCTGCTGGTGTGGCTGATGATGTGCTGATCTTAATGGCCAAATCCATGGTTGTAAAGTCTGGTTTCCTGTTGTCCTTGACTTTTGCAACCAACACTTGCTAGAATAAACATACTGCATTTCAATGGGCATGGCTTTTTAAAATGGCATTATGTAGGGAGCTCAAATGTCATCCTAACAAAAACAATTCATTTTAAGTAATTTCAGTCCTGCAAAGAAATGTAATAATTTGAACTTATTTATTAATACATCATGGATGTATGAGTAATGTGGATGATCTTACCAAAATCTCTTTTTCCTGGAAGATGTAGTGAAAAACAATACAATATGGAAAATAACAATGACTCAAATGCTTCACGTTATTGAAAATCAGAGAAATATGATGTAATCCTATACATATCTGATGGCTTATATTTACCAAGACTACTGCTTTGGCCTTGTATTTTGAATTGCAGCCATTTCTAATTTTTCTATCCGTCCATATCCTTTCTGTCTGTCCTTAATTCTTCAGTGTTTCTCAAGATTGCATTACTATGTATAAGCCAATAATCACAAGTATGCTGATGGAAGCTTAAGATATCAGACTGTGGCAAAAGGTAATGTCAGCATAAGATTGGAAAAAAAAAACAAAAAACAAAAAAAAACTGTGACATTTCAATACAGATCGTCTTTGTGGTGTGCAATAAGGCATCAAAGAGAGGATGTATATTGTCACTGCATAATGAACTACATTGTGCTCCTCCTAGTGAACCCCCAAACCTGTTAGCACAACATGCTATCTGCTGCTAGTGTGCTGACATGATGGCTTTTCCAGTGAGTGAGCAGGGCTGCCAATAGTGTCTGGGCTGGAATGAGCTCATGGTGTAGAAAGCAGAGGAGTGTGAGGCTCTATGCCGCTCTATAAATACCCCTGTCACGCTTATATCACATCAGCTCTGCACAATACAGGGCTGGCGTCGGTGTTCAGGCTGTTTTTTTGCAGACATCTTCAGGGGTCCGGGGGGTCTGGAAAGGTCAGCGTTATGCTCAATAGCACATTCATATGAATAGGATTGTGCATTGATGTTTATCGTGATGGGTGTCGCAGATAAAAAGTATAATTAGAATTAATTATCCGCTGGGTTATGGGACAAGGCTGTGCAATCACCGCATCCAACCACTGCTACATTTATCTTACTCCACATGGCTGTGTGGATTCAGGATGAATGAATGATTTAGACATTAGCCAAACAAGCATTATTAGCATATATTGGATTTAACATGCCTTAACCGAAACCATTTTTCTATTTCTCTCCTTCAGACACATGGCATGATACTGTTTGAAGATTCAAGTTGAATTTAGAGCCTACATGACAGGTTTAGATGCTTAGAGTTTTATTATTTTCTCTGAATGATAGTTTGAAGTCATTCTCCTTCCCATAGGTAAATATCTTCAAAACTACCCTTGGTGAGTGCTGGTATTGTCAGCATTGTTATGTTCTGATTAGTTTCCATGTTGCTTGAAGAAGCCTTGCCTCCCTAGAGGCTCCAGTATTGGGGAACCCCTGATTTAAAAGGCAAACACACCTGCCTGATGCCAGTGTTGCCTGTACCGATGATGATGAAGTTTCCAGGGAGGGGATGATAATCCTGACACTGCATCCTCCTAAGTCAGTGAGCCATGCAGTATAGATATGGATGTGTCGCTGGCAGATTGGGAGGTAGATTTCCCATCTACACCTCCTGTGGTGGCTCGTGTCTCGGGGGAAACGCTATGTAAATAATGAATGCCTGTGGGTGTGAAACATGCCCAGATAACCTTCAAGACAGGCGCGGATCAGTGCCTTCACATTAGCTGATAGGATTAAGGTTAAAATCTACAGAAACCTCTCCATAACAAAACACAGATCTAGCTTCAGCGAATAGCAGGTTACATGGGTACATAGTGTTCAACTGATAAGGACAGGAAGAGGTAATCATGGGAGTCTGGTAATAGTTCAGCAATCTGATGATGGAAATGACACAGTTACCTTTCTTCAGCTGAAAACCAAAATGAGCAGCTATACGACTTCACTTTGCTAAATTTAAGCTTGAGTTGTTTGATAAAATGGAAAAAGCTAAGTTGATAATATCCACAAAATATGTCTAGAAGTAGAATGACCCGTTTATTCAGATGACAGATGACAATCAAAAGGCTTTGAAAAGATATGAAATAAAGATGTGACATCAGTATTCATTTATAGCAAACAAATGTTTGTGAGATTATCATGTTTCTGCTCTGTAGAGAGATTCATTGAGCATATGTTGGCATCCATAAGAGAAGGAAATGCGTAGGGGACCAAACTAGTTCTCTCTGTTGTCCCATCTGTCTGAAGAGGACTTTGTGCGCCCAACAGCGGCCTGCGAGTTTGTCTTTTTCACAAGTAGCCCCTTGCTGTGCAGGAAAAGATGTCCCTTAGTTCTCTCATCTTTGCCAAGATGGATGTCCTGTTAACAATCTCTTCAGGTACGGCAAAGTCATAGATTTGGAGGATTTAGAAAACAGAAATGAAAGAGAAGTGGATGTATATATCTGAGAGAATATAATCCACAGTGAATGTCCCTCTAGTTTTGATAAGGCAGTCATGCTTGGATGTGAAGAATGATTTAAAGTTGTTAGATGGAAATTGATGCCCTTGTGTCTTGCTATTTGGCCATGTAAGAGAATTACACCTGGAGTAATAACTCATTAAAACTGGAAAAATTAGCATAAACAGCTGTAACACAATGACCCCTATTCATCAACGATATTGGGACCTGCATGTTTTATAATGTGTATCTATTTGTCTCTCTCACTATCTGTCTGTATGTCTGTTTAATTCACCAGTAAGTACTATACTTTTAACAACAGAGCACATTGCATTGCATGTGGAAATAGATTGGCATTGCCTGAAGTTCAGGAACTGACAATGTCCATCTGTCTTTGATTCTTATCCTCCAGCTGCATGTTTATGGTCTAAGTTGGAATGAGGACATAGAGGGTGCATGAAAAAGAGAGCGCAGGAGAGAAATGAGGGGTTTGGGCATCATTGTTAAGCTGAGCTCCAGGCTGGTCCTGAAGGACAGTTAAACCTGCAGTCCAAACTACGCTCAGAGAGGGGGTGGATGTTAATCCCCCATCCCCAGGCAGGTGTATCACAAAGGCTAAACATATACATAGGAAGTCTGACCAGGGGAGAAAGTTGGGATAATTGAAGTCTGCTAAGAAATGAACATGTGCACCCTTAGGGTGAGTCAGTTTACTTTGTGGCATTACTTCTTAATGTTATCAAGGTAAAAGAGATGGAGGTTTCATTGCCCAACCTTTTTAACATTGTTTATTGCTACCTAGCTTGGGAATTTAAGAGAGTGGATGGACTAGCTTTGTTTCATGTTTTATACTTTTGCAAAACTGCTTCAGTCATGAATGAGTTGTAGCTGTGGTTCATGCCACAGGCACAACCTGTTAGCTAATAAATCAGAATAAACTTTCAGTTTAATATTTGTCAAAGCTCAGTGATCAACTTCCATGTCTGTTAATAAAAATGCTTGACAACAATGCAAGCCTTCGCTGACCCAGGAAGAGCGAGGATGGGTGATCATTTTCTGTTCCACTAGCCTTAATCATTCATGACACCACCCGTTGTCTCTACAAGGTGTCTTTGTCTTTGACTGTCCTGATTCCCCTCAGCAGCAAAACAGCCAAAGTCAAATTGAATCCAGAAAGGAGGATTTTAAACGGAAAGATAAGGGGGCAGATATGCCTTAATCATCATTTGCTCTTGATTAGAAAATCAATGGCCTTTGATGCCAGAGTGCATGTCTGCCTTTGGAGTTAAGAGTGTGACAATGACAATGTGGACTGGAAAATTGGCCTTTTAAACAGCTGCTATCTCTTTGTTGTTTGGAGCCCCCATTCTTTAATGCAGTGAAAAGTCTCCTCTATCACATAATGTCTGCCTGTCAAAGAAATTACTTTTTTCTCTCGCTCCTATGTGAAACTTTGTTAAAGAAATCCTTCGAAGCTTAGAAAGCACAGGGAATTTCTTAGTTTGTAAAGCTGACTTTCACAGTATTTTCTGATTTATGTAACAGATGAGAAATAAAGTTGTCACTCAGTACTCTGTGGCAGTTTTGAGATATGCCAAAGAGAGAAAATCTTTGATGCCTTCCCAGGTTTACCTGTCAAAAATGTTTAAAGGCTGCGTCCCAAGTTATAGTAAAGATACACTGTTGCAGTCTAAAAAAATCATCTGTGCACCTATGAACCACACAACATTTTTTTGCTCTGTACTGATATAAAAAGTATACAGTACCTCAAGAGTTAAATTGCTATTGCTGTATTTTGCAATACACCTCCTGGCATTTAAAGTAGCAAGGTTTTGCTTACTTACCTTTAAAGCTTTCTTGAAAATGAATATTTTTATTTCCAAAACAGCTTGTAAAAAAGTTGAGCAAACATGTTACACTATGGAAAGAATATTATCCAAACTGTACCTTAGCCTGCAGTGTATATGTTCATATCATATTTCCTGCTGTATAACAGAGGATTAAAAGCCTCGCCTTGTCTCTCCTCATTAATATTCTGTTGATGATAATTTTTAAACTGAGCTTAGCAGGCATCTTTCTTTCACTCTCTTGTCCTCTCTGGTCTTTGCCTTTTTGCCATGCTGTTGTACTTGCTGTGTTTTTACCAGCTGTGCATATCGATCCGGCTTTATCACCACCGGCTCCTCTTGCAATAAGCCTGCAGGAATATGGATGAGATCTGGTTGGCAAGGATGTACTGCTGATTAATATGCGCTGCGTGAGAATATGATGAAAATTCACATTTATATGTCTTATATGAACACTGATCTCTCTGTGTGGAGAACATCCATAATGGTAAATGAGGGATGTTCTGTGGGATGGTGATAAAGAGGCAGTTTGTGGGAATTTTGATATACTTGCATTTACTAGTGGTTTGTCCTTGCGCCTCACGTTCACCATGAGCGTACATAATATATTGATTGCAATTCAAATACAGGACTGACAGCTTCTAATCAGCGTAGAAGTATTAGCTGTTGCTATCTGCAAATGGAAATGTCAGAATTCAGCCCTGATCTATTCTGCGAGAACTAACATGCACATCTCCCTAAGATTACCTGGTTGACTTCATTTGGTGATTACAGATGGCTAAAGGGGACAAACTGACCATAGAGTTTTGTGTGGTTTCATGAGACTTTAGATTTGAAGGGCAATATTCAAACCAGCGAAATTACTGGCACTGAGTGTATGCATTTGCCTTATGTTAAAAAGACATGGGTTTTAATAGCACACAGTAGCACATTAGGCATTGTTTGGAAAACCAAGTGCTTTGTGCCCTTGATTATGTACATTTTGCTGAACTAGCGACTGCTACTGTTTTCCTCAGGGCTCCTGTATAAAGTGAGTTGGGGGACAAATTGAACCACCATGCATGTCCAGCCTCCTCTGGTAAATCTCTCCTCTGCTGGATGAAAAAAAAGTGAATAGTGTGACTCCATGTGTATTCCTTTATGTTCAAATCTTCCCAATGTCAGTGCTGGTAATACAAAAGAAACTGGCCAATCATGGAAAAAAAGAGATAAAGAAAAGAGCACTATTAATTCATTTCGGTACCAACTGGTAGAAAATTAACTGCCTAATCTTTGAAGTTTTTGCATAATTGCTTATCACTAATCAACGTTTAATGAATGAAAGATCTCAAAGCAAACATTAATACACCTTCATCACAAATTCCTTTTCAAGGAGATGTCAGTGAATATGTTTTTTGCAGATATTTGTCTGAGCTGTGAAGGTAATGCTTTTAGCAGTTTTGCCCTTGACTTGCTTCAGTTGGTTTTGTACTGAATAAAGGCATCATTTATGAGAATTACGTAGCCATAACAACCATCTCAGGCACAGTGTATTGTGTCAGCTGCAGTTGTTGAAAGTGAAGTAGTGGCTTATTCCCTCTAGGGAATAGCCACATCAATCAGACAGCAGTGATGTGTCTTTCATTTTTACCTCTAATAGTGCTGTTTCCTGTTGTACCTTCTAGATCAGATTAGTGATTGAACACTAAAGAACAGTGGACCACCTCCGCGTAAGCCTCTCAAGTTCCTACACTGACTCAGAAACCATGAAGAAAAAAATACTTACAATGTTCAACAAAAGTGGGTGTCTTGTAAGCATCTTGGGACAAGTTGTTGTCTTATGGTCTTAATGCAGACAGTTTTCTATATACACACACACACATATTGTTCATGGTATTTGATGAAAGATAATTACGAGAATTGCAGTTGCTGAAGCATGTAACTAATTAGCTACCAATGATTATTAAGCTTCACTGGAATTTTACAATTGCTTTTCAATGCTTTGAATATTAATATCGTCACTCTGAATGTAGTTTGTTGCATTTAGGACATATGTATTCATAAAGCATACTTTTAGTGGTGAGGTATAGCATGTAGTCTGGCTTCCACCCATTTCTTGTTTTCCTAGAAAATACCTTGTGGCTGTCTATTCTAATCCATGCAACACACTGAGCTCACAGTGTGGCAGTGTGTTCCACAGTGGAAACCCTGCTGTGTGAAGGTAATGATTGCAGGTGTGTATGGAAACCACTTGTTGGCACGACATGACGCAAGTTGCGGCTCAAAAACAAACATTATGTGTTATTATTACATTTTTATTCTGAATGAAGAGTCTGTCACAGCTCCTAGAGTTTCATTCTCTTTGATTCCCACCTGTAGTGATGTTTTGCCTCGCTGCCATACTGTAAATCCTGTCTTATTACCTCCGCCAAGGAGGTAATAAGACAGTTGTTTGTTTGTCTTTTTGCAGTCTAGCTTCCACAATTTTCGACAAATTGTCCTAATTCTTTGTGCGTGTTCGTGATGATAGTGAGTACAAATTTTGACCGTTCTAGGTTACAGTTCAAGGTCAGGAAAAATTCCCCAAATTCCTTAAATACCCATTTTTTTCTACATGGGACAAAAAAAAATCATATCTCAGTTAAAACTCACCTGATGTGATTCTAATTTACCACATACATGCATAGTGTCAAGATCTAGCGCTTTAAAAAGTTTGACCTTGAAAGGTCAAAGGTGTAAGTCACAGTAGATGATTTTCAAAAAATCCCTATGTCTCAAGATTTTGCACACATTTTAACGGAGCTATCTTTGAACTGGGGCTGGGCAATCTCTCAATCTTAGATCTTAATTTGGCATGTGACCTCCTTTTCAGAGGGATCGTACACATTGTGTCATTAAATTACAGCGTTGTCCAAACTTTCCTTCTCATTTGCCTTCAATTTTAATTTTCCCGTGTATCAGCGTTGCGCTATGAGCTGTTAGTATTAACATTGCTAGACTAACGTGTTTATTTAAGTCTGCGTATAATGTTTCTTTAGCATCTTTCCACACTAAAGTGTTTGGTTTTAGTCCATGTTAACTTGCAAAGTTTGTGTAACGTGTTGTTTTGCAGCTGCTCAAGAAATAATGACAGATGAAATGATGACTTCACACAGTGAAGAGTCTGAAAGTCTGTGACTCTCTGTTCTGGCTTTTGAACTCCGATGTGCTGTGAGTCTGATTTAGACAGATGCTGGAGTTACATTAGAATGTAAAAAACATTTTTGGTTCATTATGCATCTCCGGAGAAACAAATTAGGCCCCCACGGTCCATGTAATTAAATAAAAACACTACAGCTGTCATAGATGTATGTACAGTCAGGAAAATGGACTTGTGGTTACTTCATCAGCTATTGCCAAAATATTGTCATAATGTCGGTCCAAAATTATGCAAAAATGCAGAGTTTCTAGTCAGATAACAACAACAACAAAAGCCATCCCACACAGCCTAAGCCTCCAGAGACCAGAGGAAAACTTTTTAACGTTTGGCTGTAACTCACCTACATTTTGTAAGAAGTGTGAAAATTGTGATTCAGACCAGGGATCATGACTCTACCTCAAAAGATTGTCATATGATTGTTTGGCCAGATCGCCCAGCTCTACTCTGAACCATTTTCTTTCAGAACACAAAATATAATTTAAATAAATAAATACATACATACATACATTTGCGTATTCTGGATTAATAGGTGTAAGTTCTCAGAGTTTGGTTTAGGGTTGTATACAGGGACTAAGCTGCTGTTGCTGAGGTTTGTTCTCTCTTAGTGTTGTAAAGACAATGTTGGGGATGGTGTGTTGTTGTAGGGAATTTACCTGCCTTGGTGGAGGCTTGCCATCTCTGAGTTCTGTCTAGTTAAATTTAGACATTACTTTATAACCACATGTATAAAGAATAGCTGCAACCTTGCTGTAGCCAATGCGGATCCTAATAAACCAAACCAAGCCAAACAAGTTTATGGAGAAAATCTTTAATCTATGTTTGTGATGTCTGACTCAGGTGTGAGTCTGTTTTTCTTTAAATTACTAAAACATAGACATATACATATACGTTATACTCACCTGCTTCTATACAGTGTTACCCCAGAGGGCCTGTGTTAAAGCTAGAAATCCAACAGTAACAAATGCTTCCATGTTGGATTCCATGGTTTAAACTAAACAGCTTTTGCATCATACACTGTGTGTTTGTGGCACCAGTGTTTAAAATGAGTACTTCTGTGACCAGCGATAAGGCCGTTATGGTCATGACAAGGCCTTGTCTAGCTCTGCCATGATGCTTCTATTGCTCCTAGTGCCTGTTTGCTCCCAGGGCCAAAAACAATATGCTGTAAATTGCGCTACAGCCTCTTCAGGTTGATGTGCTGCCTGAGAACGTGATGTGATTGGGTATCGATTCACACCACAATGCTAAAATTGCCTGCCTCATGGCCCTAGACACCAATAGTGACAGCTTCAGTACAGCACAGGAGGAGCGCCACGGCATGGGCTTGTGTCTGGGAAAGGATACCTTCCCTTTTGATCTTCAACCTCTCCTCCTCCTCAGAGAGGAAAGAGAGGAAGGGATTAGAGATTATAAGGACAGAGCCCCCCTACTGGGCAGCATTAACCTATCACAGCTACACAGCCGACAGCAATCTAACAAGTAAGGCTGCCCATCTTGTTGGCATTTTGCAGTTCTATTACAAAAACCGAAAAGAAGCATGTAAACATCTTTTCATTAAAACGCCAGTGATATTTGCACATGGACAGTTTTTAATCTGTTGAAGTTTTAACATGTGTGACACCAAACAAAGATGGGCTGGCTTTTTGCTGGCATTTCATTTGAAAGTAGTGGTGACACAGCAGTGTCAATCTGCATTCAGTATGATTAAAACATGCCCCGGATCCTGTTGGAAGATGAATAATGTAAGAGAAATTGCTTGTGTAATGAATAAATGGCAAATAATCCCACTACAATTAACTCTCCTACATACAGTATGCAAACCCGTCTTGCTCCATCTACTAGGAGAGGATGTCCAGCTGAGCTAAATCCAAAGTAACCTTGTACTCATACTTAAGTAAGTTGCAGATTCTTGGTTTATGCTATGCTTTTCTAATGAGGCAGAATTTTAGATTGGTAAACAAACCAACCTTGAAGGCATTATATATCATTAAAATCACCAACAGTACAACATGTTAAATCTTACAATTGTAAAGAATTGACTCCTAAATTGATAGTAAGTCTATAAATCCCCGGAAATATTTGATCCCTTTTGAATTTTGATTTTAGCCAATATATGTTTTTTTTCCTGAAAGTATTCAAAGTTGGTGATTGAGTTGTCAGCCATGGGCCATGATGCTGCTACCAGCATCGGTAATGACCTTCCTATCTTGGATACTGATGTTACTCGGTTGACAACTACCAATATTAGAGTATTTACAGAAATATATCTGTGCAGTATTCTGCTTAGAGCATAGCTATTCATTTTTCATGTCTTATTTCAGATGGAATGTGGAGTGTGTGGCTTGAGATTTTCACTTACAGTTTCAGCTTAGATTTAATATAAATCTCGAAATCACCTTCGACTTGTCAAAGTAGAAACATACCTTAGGCTAGAACTTACATGAAAATCTATAGAGGACACAACAGAGTCTTAACTAGCTGCAAGCTGTATGGATAGACTCGATGTTGATAATATCTAACCCGAACATAATCATTAACTTCTTCGATCAAGGGAATAGTTTTCTCTCCAAAAAGGGCTGTATCTTGAGAAGCTTTCAAATCCATAAGAGATAGATAATTGACATGAAATCTATTTAAAAGAGGAATACTCATTGCTTTTTTGGTCAGAGCCAACTTGCGTCCCCTCCTAACAGTCAAAATTGCACACTGAATCTCTCCACCTGCATCCCTTCCCCTGGCTCTGTAGGTGTTGATGTCCAAAGCTGAGGCAGTTTTCTTTACACACAGCAGAACAAAGCATGATTTAGGGAGGAGGGTGGGCAGCTGTAGTTGATATATGTGTGTTTTGCTTCATAGGTGAGAAGAATGATGAATGGATGAAGTCGACAGCCACTGTAATGGTACCCTTGTGTACCATGGCAGGGGGAAAAGAGGAAGGGTGTACTTGGGAGAATAAAAGTCAGCCTCTTCAATCAGGACTACCTAAAAGAATTCTTGACAATATATCCTTGTTGTGCTTTCATGATAAGCCTTATGCTGGGAAATGGGGGGGATGGGTGGGTATGAGAACTGAAGGAGGGGAGGTGTCAGGGGGGCATCAAATGGGGCGTAAGTCAGGCATTTTTCTATTGAAGAACTGAAGAAATAAAATCTGTTTACCTGACCACAAGTGCCTTAAATAAAGAAGGCCGCTTCGAGTTAAAGTCACAGAGGAGTTTGGTTTCTATTCCAAAGTCACTGTTAATGATTGAACCTTTGAATCATAGCACCATGGGTATTTAAAATGTTACTTTTCTTCCTCGTTCGCATGTTGCTTTGACATGGAGGCAGCGCTCAGGCTGTGGGTATATCTAAAAATCCTCTGTTGTGTTTTTAAAAGGCCATTTCCTTGTGATGTTGTGTATGACTGTGTGCATTCAAATGTGTACTGATCCCTTTGTGTGTGTATGTTTTTAAGCCTATTTGTCTGTCTGTGTGTTTGCAGTTGTCCTGTCAGGTCGTTTGTTGCCGGAGCTATTAATTCCCTCCAGTCCTCTGCTCCTGTTGTGAACTCATTTGCTGATATACTTGGTCTGTCATTAGTCTATATGCCTACTCTGCATGTTGGAGAGAAATATTGACATTGCCAAAGCACCGCTCATTGTTTCTGAGCATAAGCCGTGCTTTTACATATCAGGTGTCAAATGTAAAGGGTAAATTCATCAGCGTATTCACACCTCAGTGATGTGGCAATTGTAGTCCCCTTGGACATAGATTGGGAGAAGAGGCACTTAGAGGCAGAGGACGGAGTGAGGAGCGGGATGCTGGAGCTGACCCAGCCATTTTGATGCATATGTTGCACAGAAATATTGACCAGCTCTTTAGTCTGTGACTCCCTTAGGGCTGGGTAATTGTCTGTCTGTGTTTCTATTGTTTAAACTAACTGCATTTTGGCAGTCTTCCTCCTCAAATCAGCAATGGAAACCTCGGCAGAGCAATGACGGAAGACAGTGGAACCCATGATGATCAAAAGGAGCTGTTTCAAAAATCAATATCTATTCTTTTAATGATATTCATTTTAAAGAGCCGCATTGAATTGTGAAATGAATTGTTGAAATGAAACACATTCTTATTTGATAAAATTCCCTTCTTTATTTTTTTTTTAACGTTGAAATTGATTTTGATGTAGTGCCTTAATCACGGGAAAGAGTTTGCATTTTTAAAATCCTAAAGTAATGTATTTATAGCCTTTACAAGCATGTAATTGGCTTCTATTTTTTGCCTCACAAAATCTCTTATATTAATCAGGTGCCCAATAATAATTAATCAGTAATAAATCTGACATTTGGAAAATTGGAATTTGGACGTGTTTGGTTTTTTTTAAAACAAATGCCCGTACCACAGCGGAACATTTCATAGCTGCTTAAAGTAGTAGTATCGGTTTATTGCTACAATACACTTTTAACTATTTGCATCCAAACTTAGATACAGATATAATGGATTTTTTTTGCCAAAGTGTGAGTCGAGTTTTCACTTGTCAGTTGTGGTCACTTACTCATACATTGAGCCGAGGACAGTGTTTGTCCTCTTGTCTTGGCACAGAGAACGCTCTTCTCTGTTTATGGACATTTTATTACACTGCTGCCAGTGTTGCAGTTGAGGTGCTGATGATGCAATAAATGTTGCCAATTGACAGCTCTGCTCTAAAAATCAACAGCACATCAATATGTGTTCAGCAATCCGGGCTCAAGATCACCAAGCAAGCATATAGTATGTAAGAAAAACCCCAAATTAGTCATTTATTTTAGTGTCTTTGATCTGAACAGAAGTTGGTCTTGATGACAATAGAACAGATATAAAATATGGACAATAACGTGTGGGGTCAGATGCTCTTGATCCTGTTATTTTGTCTGCAAAACAAAGAAGATTATGTTATTGTGTAAAGATTTTACAAAACAAAAGAAAGCTGTGGAACAGAAGAGTGCCTAAATTTAGATGTTCTTAAGTTCCCCTATTCTCATGTGAGTGAGGATATTCAGATAGACTACAGAAAAAAATAGTTATCACAAATACAAACCTTTATCCAAGTAAGTATTACAAAAACAAATCACATTTTGTTATGCAGTAAAACGCAAAATGAATTATATACACTATAGAGCAGATTATATTAATATGAGCAGGTACTTCTAGCAGTAATAGTTGGAGTGATATATTTTGCAACAAACAATCAATCTCACAACAATCTAATTATAATCTAGATTTAACTGGAACTCTGCTGGGATCCGAGCAAGTTAGGCACAAGAGAGGCAGTGCAAATTTGGGTCTTTATTTACACAAACTTCATTGTCCATGGGAACCAAACTACTTTACTGTAACTTGTGTGTGAAATATTGCAGTACTCTCCGGCCTCCTACAAAACTCAGGTTAGCCACTGCTGAGTGATGGGGTGACTGACAAACAGGCCGAAGGCGTCTGAAAATAGACTGTATTGCTCTGACATATGAGGAGAAAACACGTTTACATGTTGTCTTAAGATAATTTACAAGATCACATAGTCTGTGCGTGCAGTAGAGCTGTTATCTGCTGTATTGAGGTATACTGTGTAGCTCTCAATCATGTTTGCTGTTTTAAAAAAAATCCTACATTAGCATTAAAACCTGTTCTGAAAGTACATTTCCAATTTGTAAATGCAAAATATTGCAATGCTGATCTTTTGATGACTTGCATCTAATTTGGAATTAGCATATCCCAGTGAAGTGTACTGTAATTTGTCTTTGATGATTGGTTCGTCTGTAATAGATAGGGGATTGCCTGAGCTCCCCACTGCCCTGTCTCTCCCTCTCTCTCTCCTTCCCTCTGCTGGAGAGGCACATGGCATCTTTGAAATGTGCTTTGACCATCAGAGCAGTGAGAAAGCACTAATATTTTACTGACCTGAAATGAAAGGGATTAGGCTAGAAAAAAAACCCTCTGCCAAAAGGGTATCTCGATTTACAGGTGATGTTTTGTTTGTTTCTTTTTTCCATCCTTTTAAAGTGAAGACTTGGATATAATCAAAATACGTATTCCAAAGGGTAAAGCTTTGGGCTTTGAAGCTTTTTGAATGTTTTGTTGGTAGAGGCGAGACGCTGGAGCAGCATGCCTGCATTCCGAGCATCCATGAATCCCTGTCATCAGGCTCCCTCTATCTCCTTTTCCTCTCACTTCTGCAAAGTCTGGCTTTTTTACCTCAAAGCAGATACAAATGCTAGATAATGAATGAGTAGAAGACAGAGACTAGAGAAATAGGACCGCTTCAATTTCACAGCTTAGAGCTGCATAGATTGCTTTTGTTTTATTGTGGGTATATGTGGCATGAGAACTTTGCAATTATTTGCACAATTAGTTGTAATTATGGTATAAGCATTTATCTTGTGCACCCAAGAAGTTCCAATGCGTATTCTGCAGAGGAGAGTATGAGGAATTAATATAGATTGTTTTCTCTAGAAAGTGCTGCTTGTTTGGTTGATGGCAATTAGCAGCTAATACCTGTGAGATCTCCCGTCTGCTCCAACCCGTGCTGTTTTCAGTTCCACAATGATCAGACAATTAATGATGGGTGGAGAACACTGGCAGGACTATGGTTTACGCCAGGCACTGTCACAGTGGTAGGCTATACCGTACAGCAGTTGTTGTTGTTTTCTGGAGTGTTTCCCTGCCTTGGTGACACATAGATTATGATGAGGTTACATTTGCTCTGCGTGCTTTGTCTTAGGTAGTGGAACTAATCACACACAGATGCAGAAGCCTTTGGAAGTGTCTCTCCAAGCCTTGGGCTTTTTTTCCCCAATCTTTCATTGTGCTACAAAAGAAAATGCCTTTGTTTGAGAGTTTGTGCATGATCTTCTTGAAGTGCAAGATACTAATAAAACGGAGAACGGAGGATTGTTCTGAAAGGTATTTCCTCTCCTGTTTCAATTCTGGTACGTTGCCTTAGGGTGTGATGTGCACTGAGTGTTGTCTTACATCTGATACTGTTTGGATTTCATGCTTAGGCTGGGTTAAGGGTCTGGAAACATGTTTCTCATTTGTAAAACCATTTATATCATGTTTTTTTTTTAACCGGACAATTTAACATCTGGCTCCTTAGATGCTCCTCAGTGGATTTTTAAGTTTAAATTTTAATAGTTGAAGAATACAGTTTCTTGCTTCAATTAAAAATGAGTCATCAGCCTTACACAGAAGACGAGATGATGGTGTTTTAGTGGATTTTTTATTGGGCTCTACTGTAAAATTTCCAGTTCTGTGTTATTACATCCTCTGTATGCTGGTATTTAACTGCACATGGACAATAATATCCTCTCAAAATGTCAGGGCCTGAAATGTCTTTGTGAGTCACACATTCCTGTACCTCCACATGTAGAGATGGTCATTGGCACTAAGCAGATCATACGATCATCCTTAGAGTAAAACTGCAGAATTACTTTCAAAGAATGAAGATTTTGATTTAGAATAATGCGCAAAAAACCCCCCACTATGTTTATTTGAATATTTACAAAAAAATATTTCTTATTTGGTGTGTTTTGTATTTGCTTCACAAAAACAATATCAAATAAATAAAAGAGAAGTGTTTTATGCATAACAATATGTGCAGACTTAAATAGATGAATACTTTCTGCTCCGACTGCACACCCATTTGTGTAGTTTTTCTTTATTTGGCAAAGAGTAATGCCTTTGTTGTCTTCGTTGTGCCTCACAGACTGTTTTCTAGGCTTCTATAGGATTCTTTTTCTTTGGTTGAACAAAAACAAATCAAACACACTTTTTGTCTTACTAGTGTCCTTTCACTTTGTGTGAGCTTAGAATCTGGTTTGTGTGTAAATGTGGGAGTTGGGGTGGGCATGAAAGCATGAAACATCAAACATGAGTGATGTGTTAGCATTGCATTGGTGTCTTACTTAGTCTACCTAATTTTGCTGAGAGGTTTTGAAATGAGCAAACACTTAATTTATGTTCTGTGTGCTGTTATGGGATGATAAAAAGATGCCTTCTACTGTTTTAAAGGGCTGGAATAAGTGTGTCTGTGATTCACTAAACCCTGAAATAGCCCAGCACCACTTAAGGAAACTGAGCTTCACCGGTTTGTGCACTGCTGTGAATCAGTGCTTACTACAGCATTGTGTCACATTAATATTTGAGTGCTACATATTGTCAAGAAGATGCAGGACTTAAACAGCACTTACACTAAAGTGTACTTACATCAACTCCTTGTTTATTTCTTCCAGAGACATCCATGCAGACGCCATAATGGTTTCCCTGTTTATATTGAACTTGACCTCTGACCCCTGACCTCCTGCATAAGCTTGGTAATCATTTCATTTTTTATTTGGTGCATTATGATTGATTTGATCCTTTTGCCATTACCCTGCATTATCATTGCCATTGTCTGTCACATCTGTTTTTTATCTATCATGAATTACTTTCCTGATTTTTGTTTGTTGAAGTTATGATTATTTCTGTTCATAATATTATAGCTGTTGCTCTTTATTACTTTGGTTGCATCCTTTTTTATTTCACACTTGTCTCTCTGTCTTTGTTTTTTCCTCTGTTCTTACTCATATCACTTGTCAGTTATGTTTGCTAACATATATAATTTATATTTTTAATATTTTCTCATTTCATCTTTATATGATAAACCATCCAGCCATATTTCTATTGATTTCTTTTCTATCTATTACCAAGGACTACAACTCCCTATTTCGTACATTGTGTACTGCAGTAAGTCTCTGTCACAATCTTTCTCTTCTTCTTTCTCTTTTTTGTGTGTGTGTGGGCGCCGGTAATGTTTGGAAGTGACAAACAAGGAAACTAAAGGCAGAGGGAGGAAATGTAGCACAACAATGGATTGCAGTATCACGTCCCTTGTGTGTATTAGGCTATTATTTCCTGAAATATTAACCAAACACCCACTAGTCAGACAATATGCTCAGAAATGCGTAAGCAGTTTTTGCCAGAATTATTCCAAAAATGTGTTCTTGGTAGATGGTAGGGATTCGACAGCAGTAGTAGGCCAGTGAGCCCATGGAGTGGCAGGGCTGGGGCTAGATGTTACGAGAGCTGGCAGCAGGAGGGAGAAGGGAGTCACAAGGTTGCAACCCAGAGCAGTAGACTTGCTTGTCTCAGCAGAGTAAACATCACCCCTCGTCTGCACACAGTAATGACTAACAGAGGAAGACGTGCACAGAAACACTATCAGGACTACTGCCTTGTCCTGCCAGACCCCACGCACGCCATTCCTATCATCTCCCAGACTTTACGTTCCTAAAAACAAGCAAAGAGCTTCCACCCTGTACAATGCTGTGGGCACAAGTATTATTAAAGGTGCTGTGGCTCTTATACCTCTGCCCTTGTTTGTTAAAGCTAACAGTCAACCTGAGGGGTACCTGCCTTATCCAAAGGCGAACAGGATAAGTGAAGTGTTTGGTGGTGTAGTCTTCAGTGGAGTTTGTCTTTAAAGAGTTACAGTTAATTATCTGGCTGTCCTGGCCATTGTGCACATCACCAAATTATCAGAGTCCAATCAGGAGCAGTGGAAATGCAGCATAACAACAGGAAATTATGAGTGATTGGGAGCATCTTGAGATCTGACCCCCAGTTGTTTGACTGATTTTCTTTTAATTGGTTGTCGTCTCCCACTTGACACCATCAAAGCTTTGTGCTGGAGGTGAGACAGATGAAATGTTTCTTTATTACCATCAGTGTGATAAGATGCACCGCATTATAAGATGCATTTGCAATCACAAATTAGTTAACTGATTATTGTCTGCTAATGAAGTAATATGAAGATAATTGCCAAGTAGCTTCTGTATATTTTATTTCTTACCAGTGTTTTAAGAAAAACAAGTCAATGTCTTGTGCTCGCATTTGCCACAAGTTAACGTTTAAATTCACCATGTGTGAAGCAAACCACCTTGACAAAGAGCAGTTAAAATGTCATCCGTTAATTTATGGAGCTCAGAGTATGGTTATATCTTTATTATTTCTTCACTGGTACTCACACCATATTCAGCACCTGTTTGCTTGTGTATGTGGTGTGTATTTACTACTAAATCACAACCATCTGTTTAACTTTATAGTCCCCAAAGGGAAATTTGTCTTGCCAGGCGAAACTTAGAAGGCACAGCAACTTAAACAAAAGATACATAAAACATAATAAACTGTATAAATTAGGTGATATAAATATGTAAAACACATGCTAAAAGCAATGAAACAATGCATTTATTACTCTTTCATTATTATTACATCGAAAACAACCGATTTGTCCATAGACAGATGTTATCAAACCATCACCACAACCTTATTGTAAAGCAGTAACAAGAAGCGAGCGACCCCTGAAGCTCCTCCCTTAGTAGCATCTATCTAAGGTGCTTCCAATTAAGAGCTCTCTTTGCAGTTCTGCACACAGTGAAATATACAAACACAGACAAATTTCACTTGGGTTGCATTTTATTTATCCAGCAGATTTTACTGCAGAAACATTTGTTATATCCTGCTTAACAAAAGCATTTTGTTCTTTCTCTTGCATAAGGGCAGAGTTGCTTTTGGAACAGGGTATTTGTCTAGTAGAGACATTTAGAGAGCCTTAAAATGTGTCGAAGAGAATTACGGTAATCTGCTGCAAGAAGGGCAAAAGTCAGTTTGCCAGTTGTTTGCAACTCAAGGGTGTATCACAGTAACATCCTTTATGAGAATTAAGGTGTATGACAAGCTTGCCACTCTTGAGGACTGAATTCATCAACGAAGCTGTATAAAGGGTAGTGACTCGAAAAGGTTGAGGACATAGTTGTAATACAAAGAGGGACACAGCCCTGAAATTTGCATGGTGAGGAGAAGCTGATGCTGCCTGAGACTCAGTGAAGGCAAGTGTTTACTATGCCTGGTGATGTGCGAGACAGAGCGAGCAGAAGATTATTGTTAGCATACTGAGAAAAGATCATGAATTCCAATGATTCCTCAAAGCGCAGGCAGAAGATTTAGTGAGACTTTGCCTTTACCCCCTCTATCTATGTATGTCACTACAGAGTGCTGTCAGCTCAGACGATTTTAGGTCGAGGGGAGTTGATGGTGTCCCCCTGTGCAATGATTCAACATCTGATAATGAGGAAGAAATGCTTTTTCAGTTAAAACCACAAGCCATGTTTAAGGAAGAAAATAGCAGACAGCCGAGCTTGGCACACCATGCAACAAGCTAGAAAGAGAGAGAGAGGGAGAGAGAGAGAGAGAGAGAAAAAAAAGAAAACAGATGACGGTGAAAAATTCATCCTTTAGAGCCTGTTTAATATGTGTTAAGGCGTAGCTTTTGAGACCTCTCAGCTCCAGTAATTTCAGCACATCAAAGACATGCCTCCTCCCCAAGCTGGTGTAGTCTTAAGAAGGGCTCATCATATCCAATCACATATTCACCCAATGATCTTGTGAAGAATACCTCCAACCCTGTAATTTTGTTCATTAAAACCCAACTAATGTGAGTTGGTCAATACAAAAAAAAGCTCTGTTCTGTGATGGCGACTGTAGCTGGTAGTCCTTGTCCCTCGTTGAACTGTTTTGTTAACTCTACTGCTGTATTTCACTGCCTGATTAGATGTCACTCAATTAAAAGCACATTTCTGCGGGGAGAGCAGCCTCCCCAGTTGCCATGGATGCCGTGCGAAAGGTAGCAGAGCTGCGTAATGTGTGTCCCAGAGCACCATAATGAAATATCCACGCTGTTACAGCAGAAATACACAGACAACCCAAACTTTCACACCTAATCAATGAGAGCTGTGTGGCTGACTTTTTTTTACATTGAAAAATTAAAAAGGATGTGCCTAGTAAGTCACAGAGGACTCACCCATTTTATAGTCAGCTATGAGAAGCACTAGGATTAATAGACCTCTCCTAATATGCCTCGCATTGGTGGTCCCTGAACACCCTGATCAGGTAAGGCCCAGCGAAGCAGAGATCATTTATAAGTGGTTCATTATTTTACCTTCAAATTCCTCTGTCTGGCATTGATTTAATAAACACTGATGTATCTCCTTGTAGAAGAGAAGTGCCATTTTTCATTTCCCAGATTTGCTATCTTTGTTATCACAGTTATCTGTTGAGCTCTGGCATTTTGGCGGTAATATGCTTCCAATCTCAACTGTGTACGGGAAGCAGCACAGGAAAATTGTGTAATTCTTCTAGAGCAGATATTCCTTTTAATGTTTACTGAAAGATGCTTTAAAAGAAAATATTGTCTTTTATCTCTCTGACTCGGTGCCTGCTCGTCCAGACATGGCTTTGTAAATGAACAGTCTGTTTAATAAAGTTCTGCCAAAGTGCTCTGATTATCCATGAAAGGATTCAACAACGCGTGACATCAACAGTGAGGTACAATAATTAATGATCTATCAATGTGTTCTGATGATTAATGTATTTGTTTTTGCAGTTTGATGGACCCATAAACTGTGAGAAAAAGACACTGAGCTTTGCCATCGTATATTCCCTGTGGTGAAAAGAGGTAGCAGCACTGAGGCAAAATATAAAGAGCACAGGAAAAAAAGAAAAGAAAAAAAACAGGCTCTTTATTATTAAGGTTAACTGTCAGTAAAGACTCATGCCCCTGCCATATCTTGTAACTGAGATGCTTGTTGAGCTTGTTGTATTTTCTGCTCAGAGGATTTTCCTGTGAAGTGTTAAAAGCAGTTTGTGGTCAGATTAGGTGTGTGTGGCTGGCACATCAAATCAAGATGAAAATGAAATGGAATGATCAATTTGCCCTGCATTAATCCCTCCTCTCCAGCTGCATCCTATCGATTTTCTTGTTCAGCTTCCGTGATAACAAGAATCATTTAAAGGTCACATTTTGATGTCTGTCAAAAAGAAAACATTCTTAATGCATTGTGAGTGGCCTTTGAGGCTTATGTTTGTCAGAAAGCACAAGACTCTACGTTGGCACCTCAGACAGATTATATAGAAAACAGAGCTAAATTGCCTGGGATCCAGTGGTTAGAAATTGGCAAGGCGGATACCACTGAAGTATTAAAAGATAATTATTAGAAATAACACTCCTCTTTTGAAATTACATGAGTTTCCCTTTAAGGTAGTAATTATGATGTATACCAAAATTATATCCACCCAAGCATACATTTTTAATTCATCACAAGATTGCAGACTATGCAAAATCTTACGGGCGATGCACGTGCTTAAAATAGCTTGGCGCATGCTATCCTGATGGACATACCAAAGTATTGGTAATGAAAGTGCCAGTTTAGCTGTGGTTGCTCACAAGACACTAATATTCATCCTAACACATTAATATCACTGCACTTTCTGTTTTGTTTCCTTCATTTAGTTGTGAATGCCAGTGTTAGTTTGCACGATGCTCAATGGAACATATATGCTACTGTATGAATACAATAACTGTTCAGAGATTACAGTGAGCTCAGCAGCTCCTCTGGTTTTCACAAACATGCAGCACTGACCTTTACTTGCTCCAGCTCCAGGATATAGAGCCGTGCATCATGGGCCACTGCCTCAGGCACTTAGGATTCTGGGAGGGAGATGTCTTCAGGGAGATTCTGATCAAACGGAAAGCATGCACTGTTATCAAAGCATCCGCACTTCTGTTTGTACAGTTTTGTATAAAAGCCAACAATCACAGTCATTTCATTCACATAATCTTTATTTAGTTTAACAGTACTTTTTGTTCGTGGCCAATAAAAGTTACACATATTAGATCAGAGAAATACTTTAACACACACTCTTGTTCTAATCTGTGCAATCTTTTAAATGAGTCAAACGCTCCTTATTTTCTAAAAGTGAACAAAAGCATATGTGGGTGTAGCTGAAATGTTGGTGCAGGGTAAATAGAAAAAAGGGTGTGGCTGGATGGATACATTTGTTAGCAGGTGGTACACGAATAGGGTTTGTGCAGGTTGAGCTGGTGCAGGCTTCAATAATGGCCAATCACATCAGCTTCTCTCACCGCCATTAAAATCAGCAGACAGTTTAATAGGTTGGGTGGAGCATCCAGGCTTCTCTTAGTGCAAAACCGTCCCTTTGAGGAGTAGCAGACACACAACAGCAAAATACACAACTCCATTTGTAATATAACTTAACCCCTGCGATGCTTTTGGATAAAGTCTGTGCTACATTTACCAAAGCAAACTGCACTTTTTTGGATCTTAATAAACTCTAATTTCGTTTCTGGAATAATTTACCATTTTGGTTTGTAGAGAGGCAAAGTAATTGGTGTACCTATTTTGTTACATCCTATTGTATCAGAATGCAGATGCATTTTCATCTAACCCACAAAACTCTGCCTTAATCACATTAGTTAAACCATATTTTGCATTTGATGAGCATTAGAATTCAAACTAAATGAATGAATCATTTAAATCAAGTTTAAAAAAAGATAAGTATAAGTATTAAATAAGATATAAGTGTACAATGGATAGATCTGTGTGAGTCTGGACCAGACTTATTTTTGCAGTGTGACATGATGTACAAAAGTTTGATCCCAATAAGGAGGAAATATGTTTCTGTATAAGAAAGTAAATCTCACAGTTTAGGGAAAAAAAAAACAGCAGTGTAATGGAGGTTTATGAATTCTTGATGAGTGCCCCTCGTTGTGTTTTGTGAGTGTGCCTCTGCTACCTGTCTGAGCCCACACTGTTTTTTGTAGTGGAGCCCTAAATAGAGGATGAAGAGAGTTGACTGAGTTTAGGAGAAGAGGAGCAGCGAGCCTTTCCACTCACTGTGCCTGGGTCAATATAAAACCTCATTACTGGGGTGTCATAGAAAATTTGTGCACTTTCTGCTCCATCTAGCAGCAATTTTGCTGGATAAGCACTGCTCTCGTTTGGCCCGTTTTAAGCATTTTCACTAAAGAAAGGCTTGCAAACAGGAAGCCATCGCTTCCCCACAGGGGCCCTGGCAGCCCAAATCCCCCCAGCGCTGCCTCTGCTCTTATATGTGCTGTGTTGTGTTTGCGTGCGTGTGCCTACTACAGTCTATAGTTTGAGTATGTGCAATATACAATTGGAAATGTTGAGGGAAACAAGAAGGGGAATGACAGATTTGTGCACCACAATGTGTCTTGAGTTATTTCTTTTCTTGGGTTTGCATTTTGATCATTTTGACAAAAGTAATCCCCTGTTAAAGCAGTTACTACGATGGTTATTAAGACTGCTGATGTACAAGCTCCTAACTCATGCCTTGACTTTTTTTTTCAGTGTTTTTCCATTTATAGAAAAAACACATTTTTCTCACAGTGCCTTTCACCTTGCCTGATGTCAAAAGAAATACCTCAGAGGAAAAAATACAGCTCCTTTTTTTATCCAATGGGTGGATGATGGGGACATTGGCAAGCTATTCACATGTTGCTAGAATGTTTTTTTCTCATCTGTGCAAAATTGAATTTTATGAAAGCAAACAGAATGACATGTTTATAAATATGGATACCTGCCTTCTGGACAAGCTTCTGAACCAGTGCCATATTGGCCCCATCGCTTCATGGTGGAACCTTGTAATTTCAGAGAGAGGGGGAGGGCAAGAAGCGACGAATCAAAAGGAAATGATAAAGGATAGAAGTGCCGTTTGGCAATCCTGTGAAGTGTTTTTTGCGCAGCAGCAGAGACAGTGTCTGAACACAATGTACACAACAAAGACCCTGAATAAAACATGATCAGATAAAAGCCAAACATGCAGAAAATACCAGAAAGGTCAGAAAGAACCCTGGCCATAATTATAGATGGAGAATTTGCCAGGAATGCACTAATTAAAACCACAGACAAATCTCCAGTCTCGACCTCCCCCTTGTCCCTGCAGCTCCACCAAAAGCCTGCATATTAATCATTGGGGAGGGGAGTGAAGACTTGGCTAGCTGGGGCTGCTGTACAAATGCAGTTTGCTTTAAAATACACAAATGCCCATGCAGAGACACACACAGACATTATAATTGAAAAAAGACAACTAGGACAAGAGGACGATCCTGATTGGATACAGCAGTGAAATGTTAGAATGAGCTGAGGTTGGAGTAACTTCCTGCTGGAATAAGTATCCGTACCAGTTAGCATCTCTAATTGCAATGGAGTGGGAGGCCCCTTTTTATCTCTAGACCTTCCTGGCACTGAATAAAGAAATCAAAGGCAACAGAGCTGGGCTGTGCTGTTGTGAGTATCATAGGTAGCACCACACAGGTTAAACTTAAGCTTCGATCACGCTGCTTCTCACCTGCTGAGTGCCCTGTTGGTGTGTGTCTGTATCCGTATGTGTGCAGGACTAACTGTGTCATGCTGTTCACCTCCAGTGGTGTGTCTGTTGGTGTCTTTCTTGTTAAAGATAGCTGGCTGGTGATGATCTGAGTGATCCTCTTTCTACCTTGGCGATACAGAAGTGCACTGCATACTACCTGTAGGGAGAAAAAGTTAATCAGCCACTTGAATTTATTAAAATGCACCTAAAATTATCTGACACGTATTATCTGAGAGATGGAATTGCACATTTTTTTGTGTCTGTGTCTTTTGTGCCAGAGCTGCAGTGTGTATGCCAGGTGACACAACATGTTTTCTTCTGTCCGTAACTCCACTGCTCTTTGCAGTCTGGTATCAGGTAGAATGTTTTACAGTTCCCAAGGATCCAGATGGCTAACTGTACACAACCTCCAGCACTGAATGATAAATGGCAAAAAAGCACATTTCATCCATCGCCCAGCTTACCTCTTGGCTGCACACTGCTATTCCTGCTGAAAGTGTGGTGAAAAGCACAGTTGGATGTATGGATGCAGACTGCACTGGAGAGAGAGTGATATAGAATTATCCCGTTCAATAGTCATTCTACCTGCAGAGGCCTTTTTGGCGTTTGAAGGTGGGGGTTCAATTCTGAAAACTTAACAGCACAAAATGCTGTCACCTTTTTTATTAGGTTTGGAAGCTCACGAGAAGCCTCAGTTAAATTTTTTTCCGGACTGGAGAAAGAAAAAGTCAGATGTAAAGGCCTCCATTCCGGTTTTAAGTGGTAAGGTGCTGAGAGAGGAACAGGTGTGCTCCCCTGGCACATCAGTGCCATAAGCATTGTTCAAGGAATTTGCAGTGTTAATTGTGTGTTATACCGCACCCTATGGGGCGGCCTATAAAAGCAAGCCATCCAGTGAATTAGCTTGTACATATTACAACACAGCCTGAATGCAGTATCTGAGTCTTGGGCTGTGTTTTGTTGTTGTGTTCTGTTGTGTTGGGTTCTCCAATGGCCTGTTCTGGGAGTGGAACCCTGGGGCTCACTGAGCCACATAACCGCCCCTGTCAGAGGAGGCCTGCTGGCTGGCTGGAGCAGCCATAGAGAGTATGTGGCCTTCGCAGTTAATCATAACGCCGACTCACTCTTGCCTGATTGTATTGGCGGCTCCAGGGATCTGCCATAATTGGATCCTTGTAAGTGGGATGGAGGAGCTAAACAACCAGATTGCTGTTTGTTTATACCTTTTCATATATTAGTAACGTGCCGAGACTTCTCAAGCAGTCTGGGACTTGTCTCACTGCTTGCCGCTCTAATTAGTAATTCATTCTTAACATATGCCTCAATTGTGGCCCTATCCAGCTATTTGTGATTAACTCCACTTTAATTAGAGTTGCTCATGCAGACTTTGGCTCTGCATGGACGTGTAGTGGGCACTTGAAAACCACCAGCAGCCTGTGTGGGTTCATGTGACAAAGATTTGCCCTTGTTAGATAGGCAACTTTCTGTTAGCACGGAAATGTCACAATTTCAATTTCATCTTTATACACCAGGAGCGTTGATGGGAAAGGAGGTGAGATGATGACAGTGCAGATATGTTATTCAAATAAAAAAAACAGACAAATGAAGCAACCAATCAATATTCAAAGGTGAAATACTGTATATTTCTTCATGTTGTTGCGAACCACAAGCTGTCTAAAGTAATGTTGAAGGCTGAAGACGCCTGCTGTTTATTTGAATCAACCAATGCAAAGCATGGCAAATGTGGCAGCAAGTGAAGTGTGATACAGCTAAGCTTATGCTTGTTTTTGATGCATGAAAATACAAACATGGTGTGAAATTGTCACTTCCAGTCCACTGCCGCTGATTTGAAATGAGTGACTTATTAACTCAAACATTACAGATATCAGTTTTTACTGGTTTTAATTTTCATAGTGGTTTAAAATCATTTGATATCAGTCTGTGATAAATTGAGTGGTTTTCTTGACGGTGGTGGAAAACCACACACTGAGCTTCATTTAACAATTTTTCACCTCTCTCATACACCACCTAGTGCTTTGACAACCTAACTTAATTAACCAAGATTACATATTTCTTTAAATGGTTCCCTTGCTGTAATTAACCAATACATTTGTCAGACAGCCCCCATGTCACCTTGGGGAGATGAGTGTGATGAGTATGTGTCCATTTAAATGATAAGGAATTTTAATATGTCTCAGAGTGCAAACTGTCCAGCTGCCCTAGTGATGTATATTAGCTGCAACTTTGCTAAATCAATCAAAAGGTTTCCACATTGGAACACTTCAATAGCAAAAGCCAGTAATTAAAAGGCGACAGCTTTGCAGATTAACAGCAGAATGGAGTTTGTGGGGAAACACACGCAGGGAAGGGGGCATTTAGTCACATGGCCCTGAGTTCCCCCACAGATAAAGCTCATTTTCTCTAGCAGTGGGGTAGAAAGAGCGGAGAACACAGCCCATTTGGTTTTGGCCTCACATGGGGCCCACAGGGGTAGCCAGCATTTTATTTAAGGTCACCAGGAATAAATGGGATTCAGGCTGTGTCTGGCAGGTTGCAGTGGACAGGGCCCAGGCTGGGGCCTTCCACCCCTGCTGCCCCCAGGCGCCCTCTCCATCTCTTCTCGCAGGAGAGTGCAGGTCTTTTCCTGCCTTCCATTTCACTGTCTGGAGCCCTGGCTAAATACCTCACAACTCTCCAACTTCCAATACCAGCTCTGTGTCAAAGGGTAATAGCATGTTAAAATCCCCCTCAGGTTGTTCAAAAGGGCGAGTGCAGAAAAAAGGATCCCAATAGAAAAGCTCTTAATTCCATTTAGCTCAATAATGAGAAACAAAAGGATTGAGAGGCACGGGGAAGGCCTTCATTGTTGGGTCTGCAGTGAAACATAGGCACCCCATGGTACTCCACATCAGATGATCCTATGTGAGGCAACACTTTGCTTGAGCCACTCTGCCATAAAGCTCACAATACGCTTTCAGCGGAATGAGTGGCCATCACAGTTTAAGGGCTTTTCTCTCAGGTGGAGGCAACAAAAAGCTACAGAGATGGATCTGGCTGCCAGTCAAGCTTTGTATCAGTGACTGTGCTTTTGAGGAAATATGAGAGGCTGGTCTGCTGTCCCAACACAGCATGATTCAGAGTGAGAGGGATTGGAGCTCATGCTGAAGCCAAGCTGCTCTGCAGAGCTGTGAATATGTGAGTGGGCCATGTGTTGTGGCGAGGATAGTGGAGAGAGGGGAGAGGAAGCCCTCGCTTGCTCTACCTTCAGACTGAGACATACTGTACAAGTGCTAAACTGCATCTCTTATATCTGTCAAATTCTCAGCCTAATTACTTCTCACCATTGCAAACTTGTCTCCTGATGTTTCATAAATACCCTAAATGTGTGAAAAAGAAAAAAAAAAAGCTTAGTGTGCATAGCATTAACATAAGCACGAATGATGTAATTGATATACTGTGCAGTCGAGGTAGCAGATCCTGGGCAAGCTGTTTCAGTGCAGCAAAAGCTGTTCAGCCTACACATATGAAATCCGGAGATAAACATCGTATTTATCATGTATTTTTTATTATTAATATATTTTAGTGGCTGAACATATATTTTGAAGCACTCTTGATGCACAGGCTGACAGCTCTACAGGCAACACCTTTTTCCTTCCATTGTAATAGCGATGACAAAACCTATACAGGACTGACACTTCATTCAGCTGTTAGAAGTCTGACACTTGTCAAACTATTGCATGTACAGCGTGTTTAAATGATTTGCTAACCAGGACGTTTAGTATGCTTTAAATAATCTATCAATTGATTTTCGGCTATGTCTTTCTTTTCTTTACCCTTTAGTGAAGTGAGAGCTCCATAGAAAAGGCTTGCTATATTCACTATTAAGTTGCTGTGCTGTATATTGCTATATATTGCTATTAAGTTGGTGTTTTAACATTCTGTGGGTGTTTTATGATTTTAATTAAGAAATGGTGAATAAAGTTATTAGGCAGTAGCTCAGTAACCCACGTTTTGTTTTGTTCTATGAAGTTTCTTATTCATCCACTGTATAGAAGGCATGTGTATCCTTATAGAGTCCACAAATCCTTCTCATGTCTCTGCACTGCTTATTGATGGACTCTATAGTTTTGAAAATCTTTCTCTTAAAAATAAGTTTTATATAAAAATGTTTGCCATACCAAGATGCTTTGTTGTTGCCTATCGCTGTCCATGTATTTATAAACTAAAAGTGAAAATAATTGTTTTCCAATGCCATAGGAGTCGAGTCAGTGCTCGGAAGCAATTACTGACAGTCTCAATGCTCCTTCATGGGTAATACTTAAAGGCTTTGTACATCAATGGTGACAAGTAGAATATTGTCAAATGCCTTAAGGGTCTTCACACAATCTGAAATATATGCGGTGTACAGACAGTGTGAATAAAGAATCACTGCTATACAGATAATGTGCATTAGGCTGTACACTTTTTGTGGTATCATATTCCTACCAAGCCCACAATGCAAAAAAATTCAACTACAGTTTTTTTCCCCAAAACATATGCATGGAAATTAGGTAGGAATGTGATTATGCAGATTGAGAGAGGAGCCATGGGTACCAAATGTCAGATGTCAGGTATGCATTTTCAGACCCTTGTGGGATGGAGATGATTATCATGGTAATTATTCAGCATTTGAACAATCCGTTTTCTGTGCGAAACACTGGGAAGCACATCTGCCCAGGGACCTGATGTTTGTGTTTGTCTGCCACCACAAACATGAGTGTGTTAGTCAGAGATATAGGAGGAGACAGAGAGGCAAGGCGGGGTGAAGTGATGAAGAGAGTGCGATGTCTGCAATTCAACTGAGATAAACTTGGTCGAGGGAGAAAGAGTTGCTGTACCTTGTGCCCAATTCCCTCTCCTTTCTCTTAGCTTCTATCCTTGGCTCCTCTTAGCATTAAAGAGATTGGGCTGGAAGTGGAGCAGATATCAGTCATTTTTATCTCCCAGCTGGGGGAGGGCTGGCTCGGGTCCGGGCTTTTTCTCTTTATGGTTTCTTTCCCTCCTTTTGTTTTCCCACCACGTTTTGCGCATCATTTTATGCACTCTGTATATTCTGAGGCCAGCCTTGTGGTTTAATATGCATGATAAATTTTATTCCTGTGTTCATACCCATTATCCGTTGGACTGAGCATCCCATTTCTAGACTATGCTTTGCTGACAGGGAGATGCCGCTCTGTGGATGGCCAGCAGGAAGCTGAGATGGCCTCCCCCATCCTCCGTTAACCCTGTGACTGGAGAGTGTCCCCCATACATTCACACACGCTCTTTATACTCATCATAATCCTTTTCAGTCACTGTTTAATGTGTCTTTGAGGTCTAATGTACAGTACTCTGTTAAACACACAGACATGGCTCAATTCTCTTATTGCAGCCCACTAAACACAACACACAACACACTTCACACTACTCATATGCTCAATCCAGACGCCCATTAACTGCTCAGGACATCAGATATTATTGTTGCTAATAAATTTTGGCTGTTTTTGTAAAAATGATTTATGATGTAACACTTGAAATGCTGATAAAGCAGTGTGGTTAATGGTACCTTAGTAGATAAGTATTTAACACCGCACACTTTTTAGTCTTCATAAAAATGCCAACTGCTTTGCAAAATCTTTATTTGGCCACTTGACTGGTTCTGATGCCTGGAGGAGGGGTGGGAGTGGGGGGCTTTGGCCTGAATACTCAGTGTTCCACATCTGTGGCACAGGGACCTTGACCTACAGGTCTCTCATAGAAGGCATTCACAGGAGGAGGAGGAGGAAATGAAAAGGACAACAGGAACAGACAGCTTAAAAGGAGGTTGACTGAGTGCACCAAGACAGTCTGAACACCTATTGTCTCCAGATGCATTTTATCCCAAGTACTGGCTAAAACATTGAGAAACTTCCATCATGAATTGTTAACCAGGGTCGACCCAGGACAAGTTGAGCATGTAAACAGTCAAACTGTCCTTCTAATAAGCTTGACTCTTGATTTACATTCATCCCTGCACCCTCTGGCTTCCATTATACATGAATCCCCTTATGAAAAAATCATAAATGCAAGAGTGTATCCAGGAAAATGGCAAACAGTTTAAATACAGACAATCTAGTATTTACACACAAGGCATCATTCTGCATTCTTAGTCTTATAACTCTTTAGGTCCATTAAATGCAATCCATTGTATTTAATTCAAATTAAAATGTACTATAATAATACCTGGATAGTGTATCTTATTTACATTTCTAATCTTAACTATATATTTTAGAATAGTTATGTCTACATAATAATATAATAGGAAAAGTAGAATTTAATGCATTGTTTTTCCGTTTCAACCACAATACCAGAAAATGCAAAAAGGCGATCTGGCTCAACTTTTATCACACCTGCATCCATTGTCATCTGACAGTGTTATATCCAATCAAGAATTTGCAAGCGTAGAATATGTGAAGCTTGTAGCATTGAATGATCAGAAAAGTAAGAGATAAGATGCCTTGTGGGTCCTTCCGTTTTTGGTGATTTCTGTGTTGCTGACTGTGCAAAGTGAAAGTGAAAGCCAGTTCCTCATATATTAACTTTGAGGGGCTTTGCATCAAGTTATTTTTGTGACAGCTACATTTACAGCTTTCCTGTGCTTTATCTAATTTCTTTTGTTGTGGCATAAACATGGGATTTTTTTTGTTAGAATTCAATTACTGGGGCCTTTGGAAATTCTGCAAACAAAGACGTATTGGTTTTGTGTGTCTCCTTCTCTCTCACCCTTAAAAGTGGATAGCCAGTAGAGTTTCTAATTTATTCAAGCAAAACGTTGCTACCTCTGTTAATCATGCAGAGTGGGCTGAAAGGCCCAGATCAGCGCAGACTGGCACAGCCTGAAACACACAGGCCTTATTTATTGAGGTTTGTGTTTTTGTATTCTGAGGTTGTGTAATGCATTCAAATGAAGGTTCAACAAGCCAAAGTCACAGCAAGTTGCTGAGGGAGTACGTCAAGCGATGTGGCAATGTTTTTATTCCTGTCTCCTTGCCTCTTCACTGCTCACCCTGCCATCAATAGATCTCATTCAGCTGAGGCTTTTGTTGCGTTGTGGCAACAACTGGCTCTTGACGGAGGAGAAAGGATGGCTTGTCAAGGTCAGAGCTATGCGCTAATTAGCGTTCACCACTGAACTGCTGGGTTGACTCCTGCGCCCTTCACCCCTGAGGCCTCGTGGCATTACATGTATGTGTGTGTGTGTGAGTGTGTTGTGTTTTCCATCATGTTTGCCCCTGCACTTTCTCTGCACTACAGAGACCAGCCATCTGAGTCTGCCTATACAATACATACTCCCTCTATCACGCCCCAGCCTTGACTCAGATGGGGCAGTCATATGTGACAAGCAGACAGAGGCAAAAAGAAAGGGAGAGGGAGATAGAGCGAGGTTGAGGTGGCAGCAAGCCTTAGCATCCCACTGGGCTTTGTGTGCTTGTTATAGCATGAGATCACACAGACAGGAGAGGGCAAAACAGAGAGAAGGTGAAAGAGGGAATGAAAGTATGTTGCCATGATGGCCATAGGAGGCAGTGAGAATCCAGTTGGTATCAACACAAACAAGAGGGTTCACTGAATAATGATGGCAGCAGAGAATGCAATGGCAAAAGTTCAGCCATAACTTAAGGGGTAATTTTAGGCCCTTCGCTTGGGAACAGCAATTTCCTCCAGCTCTGTCTCTGAGCGATATTACTGTGGAATCATTAGACTAATTCATCATCCTTGACTTCTTCGTGTTTTCTGCTGCACTAGTGGGAAAAAAAATGGTTGTTCTAATTGCAAGCCATAGAATTCAGATGTAAACTGTGAGTCCTGCTCATTGCTCCTCCACAACTCTGCTCTGAACACTTGCTGAATTAGTTGTGATCAGTTGTTACTGGATAATACAAGTTCTTTGACATCTGCTCACTGAAGTGTTTGTGTTGTACAGTTGTTGAAATATTTCGCTCTGTATTACTGTTTCATTATGAGGTATTGAATACTTACTGTATATAGCCTGTACAGCACATTACAATAAGTGCTTTGCACTACATAGTAACAGTTGCCCAGAGATATTGATCCAATTTGGCATGAACATCATGCTTGGCAGGAATTTTTTTGCTGCATCATATTTGGTTGTGTTTTTTTATATCCCTCCCACATTGTTGTTATTAAATGTGGCTGATATGTATTCTGTCTCTGTAAAGCTTTGCTAGAAGCAGTGAAGGAGATATGTTAACAAGTCTGTTCTCTAAGCAGCATCCATATGGATGCCTCTGCCCTGCTCCAGTCACTGTGGTGGTAACTCACAGACCGATGAAACACACGCATGGCGCTCGCCTCCATTAATTTTTGTTTATTATGTATTTATGCTCTAAGCCTGAGATTTGCTGTGATCAAATGCATCTGTTTCGGCATGGATCAGTGGATAACTTTGGCACACCACCACCTCTATCACATTCTGCTTTCCATCTACACCTCTCCTCTGTTTCCACTTAACTAACACCCCCTGTTTTTGCCCCCTTGTTCCTCTCTCATCTTTTCCCTTTTTCTCTTCCCTTCTCTTTTTTTTATAGCCTCTAGTGCATTCGAGCCTGCATATTCTATGAATCACCAGTCTTTCTGTGAAAATAAGATCAGTTCACTTAATGGTCAAAGGGCATTTACAGCTTTATTAGCCAAATCCAGGGACTTAAATAAGTAGGTTTTGTAAGGGATACAGCATAGTCTTCTTTCAGACTATTTAGTAGGTACACTTGTGTTTAAAAATTCAGACTCTCTTTGAAGTCAAATTAAAACAGGAACTGCAAATTAAACCAGTAGTACATGTTAATATGTTAACGTGTATTGTGTCTTTTCAACATTGGGTCCTTGTACTAAAAAAAATTATAAAAAGATTTGCTTCACAGTTGCAAAATATTGCAATAGCTGTTAACTAACTACTACATCAGTTACAAACAAATATGGTGGTTGTTGTCTGTAGAATGCATCTGAGATCCACTCTAGCATGAAAATCCCATCAGCTTCATGGCCCTGTGTAAGAGAGACATTTTTAACTCATTATACCCTAATGCCATCTCTTTAATACTCTCAGTACATTCTAGCAGGAGAGCTGTTTCATGACCTTCTAGCCCACAGTGGACAATTGCAGGCGCTTTTAGGGAGACCCAGTAATGGACAAAGTAGTAAACATGCGATCCAGACTGAGTAACCAATGATTACTAAAATGGGTAGCATCATATTATCAGGAAACAAGTAGCTATGCATTTTTTAAGACATCCTTAATCTAAACCAATCACATAGCAGCTATTGTCACACAATATGACAGGCCCCTTCCTTATTGTTACTTAAAGTAGGTTATGGAAACATACACAATAATATACTTTTTCGAGACAGAGGAGATATTTTGTATTTATTAGAGACAACACAAAAGAATAAGAATAAGGCTGTCATTTTGCTGGTATTGTATTTTGCAACATGAATGAACCATGCAAATTCAGATTATTTAATAATAATAATTCTACAAATGAAGATAGAAAGTCTTAGTTCTTAGATCATTTTCAAGAAGAAAAGATAAGTTTGTGCCTGCTTAGGGAAGCTGCAACTTAACCAGCCTCTTTTAGTGTAGTCAGCGATTGCAGGGTTCTTGAGCTCCACATTGCATTTTTAATCTCTTTGTTAGGTGAGGATGAAGTGGGGATCACTTCTGCCTTGCTCATTATTTTAAGCAATTGCTTTAAGGTCGTTTTTTGAGTTCATATAATGTGGTTTCTGTCAAGCGTACTTCAGTAGTCTCATGGCATTGTTAGCAAGGAATTAACAACTGTTTGTCACAGGGTAAATAGTGGAAATCTTTAGTCAAGAGAGAGATTTGTTTTTCTGCGTTACAATCCTTTAAAGATGGTGGAGCCATGTCAAAATTATATTTTAATAAAATTGGCTTGTAAGACATACTGAAGTCATTATGTCCATTATAATGTCTCGATACTGTACATGGCATGCATTGGTTTTGTGCTGCTAGCCCATTACAACATTAATTGACTCGGGGTACTAAATGGCGTAGCTGAAAAATTGAACCCTTGGTAGAAGACGTTCGTTTTGAATGGATGATGACGGCCCTGCTCGCTGTTTAAACAGCCTTGCAGGCTTTGGGCAGGTTGAGGAAGAAAGCTCTTATCCGTCTTCATCGTAATATCAAGGTCATGGATGGGTAGCTGGGCTAATCTCCTTCTTCTCATATCTCTTATGGAGCGAAAGAGCTGGCAGAGCTGCCATGTATTAAGCCCTCTCCAGCCAAAGACGGAATATGATGTCTGTTCCACACAAGGAAATATGATAAACTACACTGAACCGGAATTCAAGAACGTGGACATCCCAGTATTTGTAAGTGATGTACTGTACACATCCGTACCCAGACACCAGCTGCTAAATCAAATAGGAGATAATCTATGCATATTCAAATTCTGTGCCAAACTATATAATCTTCGGCATCTGCTCCATTATGCATGGAAGACACCATTTTGAACACATATTTTCATCCAAACCCCACATCCTTGTAAGTGTACATGACTATTAAATATTGTACCAGCTACAATCAGGGACATGATCAAAGCACTAAGCTTATGCGTGTGAGTTTAATAATGATAGACTCATGTTGACAGATGAGATAGGGTAAAGGCTCTGAAGTGCAGTGTCTGAAAGAGAGTTGGCTCCTCCTCTTCCACAAATAGATTTGCCCTGCACAAGGTTTTATCCCCATTGTTCATTAGACTTCTGAAGGAATAATTAACAAGGCTTTAAAACACAGCTTTTATGGATCACCTGCTGTCCCCCCAATATCATTTTTGTGATTGCGCAGCAGAATACAGCGAGAAGCATTGATGCTAACGTCTGGCACCCAAATGCCTTGCAGGATCAGTAACTCTCCAATTAAAGCAATATCTCTCAGTCTTGTGCCTGGCACGGGAGCACTGAGCAGTGAGCTCACCACAGGACCCGTCCATATACAAACACCAAACTTCTTTATAATCGGAGACATCCCAGAGATAAGAATAAACAGCCTTAATGCACTAACGTAACAAGCAGATACATTGTGTTTTATGGGACTGAACTGTATGGTATAGTAGTAAGCCAAGAGCATGTAGAGTAATGGGAGGCAATGACATTGTTCATTTAAAAGTAAGAAAAAGGAAACAAGAACATTCTCTCATTTTAAAGTTACAGATTAGGCAAAGAACATTAGCCCTTATCACAGACTGGAGCCTCAGAGAGCACTGTCTCCTTTCAGTCGCACCCCTCTTTACCTGAATCACAGTACCTTCTCAAAATGCACAAATATATTTGTCATGTCTGGGGCCGCCAAATCACAAGGTAAATATTATCATCCAACAAGCAAACAAACAGTCTTTTGTGTGGTAGATAAAGGTGAAGCGTGTGGTGAGGTTAATGGGACCGAGCTATTAGCATTGTCACTCAGTCTGCCAGGTCTGACAGTGCAGCTCAGTCTGAGGCCCTCTCCTCCCCTCGTCCACCTGCTTATCACCCAGATAAATTAACTCCGGCAGACAGGAGAGGCAGGTGGAAGGGTGGGGGTGCAGATCTTCACCTATCACAAGACAGGAACACCAGGCACAGATCATTGCTCTGTTGACTCTAGTTAATAGCGTGGGGCCACAGTGTATGTTAGATTTTTGGAAGTCCATGAGATTGACGTGTGGGGCAGGAGCGTAAACACTTGATAATTAAACACAACCGCATGTTTGTCAGAGGTGATGACAATACCCGCCAACCCTCCCTCGCTCTGCTCGTCCAACTTTGTATGAAGTATTTCACCCTGCAAGAGTTCCTCCAACCTAACAAACTAAATCCACCACCTGTCTTTGCCTTCTATAATGACCAATACGAACACTTTCTGAGGTCCCTTCTCATCACAACAGCATCTTTTGTCAACATAACTTTTAATCATAACATTGTTTTCTTGTTTACCACTTTCATTTCTTAAAGTTTGCTTGAACAGTAGCAGCTTTTAACAACATTATGCATTTCTTGTTTTATTAAAAAAAATACAGAGCTTTTGTTTTTGCAGTGATGCTGATTTAACATTTTTAAGGTTTAGTGTGTAATATTTAATAGTGAGGTTGAGGTTGTGGTGAGGTTGCAGATTGCAGATTGCAACCGACTGAACGGCCCTGTCCTCACCCTCTTCTGTAGCGGCCGCTAAAAAAGGTAAAAGGACCTCATTAGAGTCAGTGTTTGGTTGATCCATTTAGTCTTTTTGGTCCACACTCAAATATGGTAATGCACCTTAACGCTGAGTGCTGGCTGCCATAAAATGCAAAAAAAGGAGAGGAACAGGAGGAAGTCTGCTCTGAGCTACTGTAGAAACATGAAGGTGTAATGTGGCTCTATGGATACGACCTGCTCACTCAGTACATATATAGGGCTTATTCTAAGGTAATACAATGATCTTATTTTACTGTGATTATATACTAATGAAAACATAATCATGAATTTTATATTCAATTTCTGTACTTTGATTCCCCTAAATCTTACACTGAACCTTTAACATGGCTAAGAGCAGAGTTGAGACTTTTATGCTACAGTGAAGTTGTTTAGACACATGAATTGTTGATTCAGGACTTCAGTGGGACTTCTAGAAGAGACTGTGTCAATTGGAAAGCATTCAGTTGGCTTTATTGGGCCTGGTTTGCCTTGTGGGTGCTCTCTGTTTAATTGAACACTCATTAGAGAGTACACTGTTATACCCCCACAGTTTATAGTGACATTCCCCCAAATGTAACCTAATTAGGTTTAGGCAAATTGGTAGGCTGGATGGATCCAGATCTGAACTATAACTGCATACAGTTTGTGCCCTCACTGGCTGGTCATAAAAGGAATAATTTTGGGAAAAGTGTGTGACACTGGCTGGCACCCAGAGCATATGACTGGAACAGGAAGATTACAGGCGCGGCTAAAAGGGAACAGTAATTGAATTCCGGAGATCCTGACGCACATTATACCAGACCAAGAGACAAGAGAAAGCTTTTTTGCTCGATGAGGGAAACTGGAGGGTAGAGAGAGGTGAGCCCTCTCACTACACAGCCCCTCCCTCTGTTAGTGCCACTCAGCAATGCTGAAGCCATTGCTGTGTTAACAGTTTCTGTTCTCATGGGATGAGAGAGCCCTAACAGTCGCCCACCTCCAGTTGGCTGAGACCGGTGAAACCACTCCACTGTGTCTGCTTTATATTGGTAGTTAGACAACTCAGCGGTGCCAGGGATTGTCTTTTCTGCTGTTGAACATTTAATAGAACCAAACTATCTATGAATGACAAGCCAACAACTTGCAAAAAAAGACAGAAAATCCATCACAATTTCCAAGTAGCAATTTGTCATATATAAGCAACAACTGGAAAATAGTACACTAGACAACACACGTAGCCAAAATAACCTTGCAAACTGTTAATCACTAATTTCTATCCTCTAAAAAAATTGCATAACCATCCATTTTGCAATGAGAACACTACAAAAAACAACCATTTCTCTCGTGTATTTCAAATAAATGTGAATAAACATTATATTATGTCTTATATTATATCCTATAGTCCCGACACACTTATATTTTTGTGAAAGTGCAGCTTTATACGGCAACTAAAACTGACTTTTATTGTCTTAATGATATAAGTCATACCAAACACCCACAGCTATAATGTTTAACCGGCTCAAAAGAAATTGCAGAGCAGTTATACATTAGCCAGCTTATCAGATAGTTATGCATCACATTGCTTGTGCTTCTGTTTAGTTTACACCAACAAAGTAACACCATGGAGATTCAGTTGAAATAGAAGATCAGTATGCATAAAAAAGAGTTCAGCAGACATCAAAAACACTTCAAGTCACAGTTATGACAAATGCTGCGATTGGAGATATAACAGGAAATTTTTCAAGCACCCATCTTCAGCTAAGTCTGAGCGATACATAATATAAGCCAGTGTGCAATTCCATCTTCCATTGTGATAAGTGGCGCAAAATGAAACAAAAGAAAAGACTGAAGTAGAGGTTTAAAGTATATAGAACAGTTGAGAAAAAGGTGAGATTGAATCTGTCAGTGAAATCTTTTCCTGGTACCTTTGGTCGCATTCAGCCGTTTACTGATTCTGCTGAAGCCCTGTTAATTGGCTGAGGCCAAAGAAATCACGTTAAAAACAAACTGTATTGCCTCTGCCTGTGATAGACCAGGGCAAAAAAAAAAAACTTAAATCAATACAGAGAAATAGAGGCTGATAAAAGGGCAGAAAAGTGATCATTTGGTCAGTAAATGGTGCTATCAAACCACTGACCTACAAATTTACCAGCTCACAACAGCCACCGTCTTTTTTTGCAGCATAAGTAAAGATGACTATCTAGTGCAGAGGAAAAAGTTCCTCTTGCCCTCTTTCTAAAGTTTTCTGAGAGTGAGGAAGCATATAGTGTGGATATTGAGGTAGGTGAGTGAGGTGGAGGTTGTGGGGTGCTTGAACTCTCTGTGGTACAGGCAGTAACAGTCTTTACATTCAAGAGGGAGAAGATCAAAGAGCGTAAGTTTAAAAGGCAGGAGGGGCGGTTTTAGAGTCTCTCCTCTGTTTGGGAGGCATCCAGGTATCTGTGGTGTGTATTGATGTGGAGCACCGTCGTGAGACACACTTTCCCATCCTTATTTCCTCTTGTCCTGTTGAAGCTAAACGGGCTGTGCTTCAAAAACACTGCTTTATCAAAGACACCACTTAAATTGTCTCTCGCTTTTTTCTGTGCAGCTCCTCTGTTCTTCTGATAAATATTATGTGTCTTTCTGGCTGAAGCGCTGTAGAGGAGCCTTCAGAGAGTGACTGGTTAGAAGTAATCCCAGAGAGAGGTCGAAAAAGGAAAGATGCTGGTTAGCATTTCTTCAGAGATGCAGCTCGGAATCGTGAACTGAAGTCAGATGCTATTTCAGCATGCATTGTGCGCTTTTCCCAATGCTATTTCTTTGTGTGACCCATAGGGTCTAATAAGACACTAAAGCAGCCTCTTTCAAGCTGCTCTACAAATGACTTTGCTCTACAGTTCCACCTGTGTCCTCCTCTGGCCCACAAAATAATCAAATTAAGAAGTGGAATGTCATTCAGACTAAGCACAAGCTTGAGAGAGGAACAGCTGCTTCAAGAAACTACTGTGAAAATATACAAATACAGTTTTTTTCAGTGAACCTAGGATGCTGTTTATTAGCCCGATTAGTGCCACATGGTCACAGCAATGTAAAACCTGACACTGATATTAAACCCTTTACTAGATACCCCTTCCCCATATTTATTTTCCTGTCATTATAATTATTGCACCTGTCCTGCAAAACTCCAGACGGTATGCCAATGCATAGCCCTGCATGAGTTCCTATTAAAAACCTGCAGTCATAGGGATTAGTGTCTGTATTCCATACAGATTGGCACAGTGTCAAAAGAAGAGAAACCAAAACTAGAGCAGGGGTAAATAGGGGCTGGCAGAGATTATAACAGTGGATATAATAAGGCTGGTTTCCACTCTAATTGTGACACCAAGCCAAAGCTTTGCAATTACAGTGCAACGAGCAGCACTCTAAGTCCACAGACCAGCGGGGGGATCAGAAATCCTCAACAACTTTAAGCTATAGTATCAGATTATGTCACAATTAATTAGGCGCTGTATGAGAACAACCCTGTACTGTGTCCTCTCCTCCCCACATGTAGCCAAGCAGGCAAGTAAACTTAGATCAATAATTACACAAGGCCTGTCCTAGCTCCTCCACAGTTCTGTCACCAAATTTCACACTAATTGGCCACACCAGCTGAGAAACCCAGAAAGAGACTTTTATTGAGTCAGTGTATGACTGTGCATAGTCTGGAGGGACACTTGCATTATCTAAAGTGGCTACCTTTGAAACTAAAAGCACCCGTGTATTGATACAGATGTAAATTCAGTGCAAACTGTAGCGTCCATTTTGAATAGGATTTGGCTCTGCATTAGGCATGCAAGCACAGTAAGCATTGATCTGTTCATGCCTACATACAGTGAAGAGCCTCGAATAATTATGTGGTATATTTCCAACTACCCAAGAATACATTTTCTCAGTTTGTCTTAGAAGAAGCTGTGTAGCACTTTACTGTGTGCGTATTTAGCGCAGGCACTGTCACAGTTGTAATGTCCATGTTTATTTGCATGTCTTCATTTGCCTCTTGATGCTGGCTGGTGTTATCCTGCTTATTGATTGAAGAGAGTAAGAGGCCCAGGAGTCCTCTGGTTTGATCTGTGTAACATCCTTCCCTTAATTCTCCTCTGTGAGTTTAATACTGAACACAGAGGTCCCTTTTGACAGAAGCTTGATCAAGTGAAATGTTGAGCTATTGAAACCTCTTGCCACGCAAAGCCTTGAGACGAGAGGTGAGAAACAAAAACACCTGAAAACGAAGGACTACTGAGACACAGAGAGATGTGCTCATGTGTTTCAGTTGTCATGTTTCGACCGGAGATCAAGGTTAGGAAGACCCATCACCTTACTGAGCATTCGAATTCAATAACATAAAATTCATGAAAGTGTGTTTATAATTATTTATGATTTGCACTCCTACTTCATGAGCATTTATTGGTGCATCCCTTTCTTTTGAACTACAAGGATTGATACTGTAAGGCAGCATGTCTTTGACTGAGTGGCATATAAAGGTACTCAGGGCTGGGTAGACACAGACAGTCAAACAACCATTCTTCACGTAAAAGTTTTGCCTGCTGTAGCTGACAGGTGTGATTTTTTTGGTGTGTTTTTCAAGCAGGTCTATTGAGGTAAACGAAGAGATCAAAAGCAGGGGCTTGAGGTACCGTCGCTCAGCCTGTGATGCAAGGCCTCTTGTCTTTAGATGTTGGGCATTTCTCGCGCTACCTTTCCAGTGCCATATCTCTGAAGGAATTTTAATGATAGGCTCACTAAGATCAAATTGTTATCTTAAATCAGTACTTCACAAACATTTCATGTCGATATCACTCACCCCTCGCCATGAGAGCTGAAAGCCTGAAAAGTTTCCGTTTGAGCAGTTATATATTTTTTGACAGTTGCCTACTCCACAAACATGTTTGTCTGTTTACAGGCCAGTTTTTGATTAGTGGTAGCACTGACGCCTTTAATAGTGGGAAAAAAAAATCAACACTGGATCTGGTGCTAAGTGTTTTTTTAAGGTTGGGTGAAGTGCTGTAAAAAGCACCATCGTCTCCCTGAAGGGACACACCCACTCAGCAAGGGTGAGAGAGAGAGCTGGTGTGATGGTCAGAGAGGCAGACATCTGTGGTGCTGAAATTGAATCTGGTCCCAAGTTTGAAGTAGAAAAGCCAAAGTGACAGAATAGTAGATAATAGGTTTGCTGTAACGTCACGCCTGAGTGTATGTCCACACTTGGGCATTTCTGGAACACTCCAGTTTCTGACGTCCTTATGACAGGCCTCTTCCCATTTCTTTTCCCGTTACACGCTGTGCAACCACAGCCCATTTTACTCCACCACTTTTAGCATGCTCCATGGATTGCTCTGTTGCCTGTTACTTTGAGTGCTGAGCTATCAAAAAATGTCTGATTTGTTATTGATAAAGTAATGTTAAAATGGTCATAAAAATGAAACAAAGCCCATTTCTCTGTTTGCCCAATAGGATACAGTGTCTGCGTTTTTTATTCTCTCGCTGCGTTGTTTTATTGTTGCAAAGCCCATGTAATCCTCTGCACTTAAAAAGATAAGTGAACTGTGAAAATAAAGAATTATTTTGGAGCTATTATATAGTAATGTCATGTCATTGGCCACAACATTTTAGTGTGCAGCACTGGCCCAAAACAGAGAGTACAGCAGAAAAACTTTTATGTTGAGTCCTGATTCTTGATCTCATCATCTCATCAGCCGATCAACCACTCAGTCACTCTATCACCCTCACACTTTCCTCTTCTTTTTTTCCAGCAGTGACCTTGAAGGTATTCCTCCTGTGTTTGTTCAGACACACAGGACTCTCTGTTTCTTTTTCCTCTCCCTACCCTTCCTCTGTTTTCATTAGCGAGCTCAGTCAACCTGCCCAGGGACACGCTGGTGCTGTGCTCACGTTACAGGCCTATTGACTTCGGAAGAGCGAGAAAATACTGTGGACATGATTCACCATGCATGAACCTCATGATACCCATTTTATCTGTACCTTCTTTTCAGTGGAGAAGGGACCAGATAAACCGCACGCCATTTTTATCACCCTCACTTCAGGCATGTCAGTAATCAGATACACAGACATGGCTAATTAATATTTAGAAACACAGCCATGCACTCACACACTGGCACTCCTATTAAATGACACGACATGGAGTTGACACATGTCTCAGACTCAACCCAAGATGTTTAGCTGTTGAGTGCTATTGTTTATATTGCATTAGGACGTTTGTTACATATATATTTTGCAGTAGTCAATATCTACTCATGCTTAAGCGCTGCATAGCAATTGTTTTCAAGGTGGCAGCAATTCATAATCAATTTTTCATCACTTTTCCAATCACTTTTTCAACATTAAAAATGGTTAGGTTGTGAGTGAAGACAGAGCTTGTGAATGGAAACTGAAGTAGATTTACTCTTTTTCTCTTTCTTTTTTATGCAGTTGAACAGTGTGATCTGCATTTGCATTCATCACAGTCCCTGCACCATCCAGCATCACAAAACGAACCACTGTCTGCCACAAATATTTGCATGTAAGAATTGATATAGTGTTTTTGAGAATTAATACAGTATCACAGTGTACTGATATTTTCTCACTCCTAGTGGTTGATGCCCCTTTAATTCTTTCAACCAGTCTGACACTACAATATACTGGGCACTGACCTTCAATAAACTTTGTATATAAATTATAAGATCAGACTGCTACAAACAGGAGTATATTGTCTAAAAATGCTCTAAAAATGATGGAGGGATTGGCAGAAAGTAATAGGCCTGAGAGGTATATAGGTGTTTTATCACTCTTGTACCTCAGTAATTAACTAGAACTGCCCTGGAATTCACTGTCTGCTCTGCTTTCGCTCTCCTTCTCCCTATATTCCTCTCTTCTAATATGGAAGGGTGGGGTGGGGTTTGTCTCTTTTCGTATCTGCAGCTGTACAATCCCAGCTTTGAACTCTGCCACTGTGGTCGTAACGGTAATCAAAACTGGAATACATTTTGAAGAACTGTTTAACGCATCCGCACACTGTGCTTTATATACACACAAGTTTTGACCCATTGTTTCTGGAAGGAGTTGGGGACAATTTTCGTGGTGTGCATAGCAGCCCACATTTCAGTGGTGATGCACCTGATAGGTTGGCAGCCATGCAGCAATCAGTTAAATGACAGACAGACAAGCTCAGAGCACAGCTGCACAGTGCAGTCTAAGCCAATTGTGTGACAATCAGAGGCTGCTATTTTAGGTTTCCCTCCCCCTACAGAGAACAGATTTCAGTGAATCAGTTGGCCCTCAGGCATCATAATTATGCAAAAGGCTCAGCAGAGAAAAGTTGTTTGTTTCACTATTGTTTTGACTTTCTTTCTTATCGCTTAATCATCTGAGGAAAGTGGTTGTGGTAATATATATAGAGGTGCGAGCTTCTGTTGACTATAAACATTAGACTTGAGAGCTATCTGAAAGTTAGATTAGAAATATATCTATATAAACTGAGGCATGCAAATGACTTGGATTTTGCAATTCAAATCTTTCTCTTTTTTTCTTACTAAATAAACCCTCCAGTTAGAAATATGTGGACCCAACAATTTTGAAACATCTCATAGTTTATGATGTGGAAATTACTGGAATTGTCCTCTGCAAATGTACACTGAAATAATGGGACAAATATGCTACAGAATAAGAGGCAGCCTGCCCATACTTAAAATGCTTCATAAAGGAATAACTTGCAGGTGGAGTGATGTCAGTCACCTGTGGCTCATACTCAGGCTATTTGAAGGACAGCTTGGCTTAAGGTCTAACCACCTGAAAGTGATCTGCAAGAGGAAAGGGCACAGGCTGTCACTTCTTTGACCGGCTCTCCCCTGCAGTGAAAAACTGAGCTGAAACAATTACAGGGCAGTGTGAGGTCTTTCATATAGTGCTGTCTGAAAATGTTAGACATACATAGACACACAGGCTAACACTGAGAAGTAAAGTTATTAAAACTAATTAACTTGAATTAACATTTAAAAAACTTCTCCCTAGCCTTTAGAGATTTAGGTTGACTGCTGTAAGTAACACAAATCCATCCAGACCTCCAGGACGTGTGTGTTAAGCCTCTGGTCAGTCTATCAATGCAAAGTGAGAAAAGCTGTTTCACTCTCTGTGCTGCACTCCCCCTCCAGCTGCACAGAGCACTACAAGTCCTTTTCGCACCCATGAAGGTGGAAGACTTATGTGTTAATCCTGAAGCCCCCACCTAAGCCCCTGTAATAAAGCACGCTCTCAATCAGGACCTGTCCCCTCCCTCCAGGCAAGGCAGCTTAGGCCTCTGCAATCACTAGCTGGTGAGCTGCAGGAAAGCTAATGAGCCCCTCTCGTCTAGACGTCCAGCACCTGCATTCATAGCTGTTCTAGTGGGAGCTCTCTGGGGTGTAGGCAGACTGCAGGTGGAGATGATGGAGGTCTTGCAAAAGGCCAGCAGTGAACCCCACCAGGGGGATCATCTGGTGACCAGTAGTTTGGTGCTCTGAATACATAGTAGTCACACACACTGCAGTCACGGCCCCGGCGGAGAACTTAAACCCAGGGCTAACCTGAAGCTGAGCACTCACTCAAACGAAAGGCTTGTGGACTTTAATGTAAAATAATTAATGATGTGTAATCCCATGCAAAGGTCTAGTTGTTCAGCTTCTATACAAAGTGAAATGTGGACAGTTTTCTGTCGATTAGTGTTACAAAATGCAGGCAGGCATTTTGAAAATGTTAAAGAGCACAATGCAGATGTTCTGTTTAGTTTGTGCATCTGTTGTGCCTGTGGAGAATTTGGGACGTGCCTACACCTAAAATCAGTTTATGTTGTACTTTGGGTTTTTCTTCAAATCCATCTGAATGTGGGTGTATCTAGTGAGACATTCAATATTTTTGACTCGATATTTTTGTCCAGTATTTTTATTCTTTTAGTGTGCTTATGATACCTGTTATTACCCACATAGTGTAAACCATTTAGACTTGTATTGGATATAGCCACAATTTATTATATGTTGCATTTATGTCAGAACATTGTGTCCAACATTTCTAAACTTTTGTCATGGGTGTTTAAAAACTGAGCAAACTATTAGCTCGGATGACCTGCAGACCCAGGGTTTTAGTTACAACTAACCAAATTCAGGCCATGGATAACAGGACCTCATTTTATGTTGGACATAATTGTCCAGGCTCCAATTATATTCTCAACACAGGAACAAATCCACTCTGATTGAGGGACCAGCTAAAAGAGCAGCGAGCTGGTGTCCTGGATGTTTTCAGAATCCTGTTCAGGAGAGTAGAGCACTTGTGTAAGTGTTTGTTATTCAGGTTTAATTATGTCCACGGGGCCTGGGAGTGTAGGCCAATCTACACAGCGCCTCTTTAGCCCGAGCCACAGTGGACTGGCTTGATGTCTTCCTCTTCTTTCCTCTGCACTGAATGAGCAATTAAAGGTCATATCAATTAGAGCATGTTGTGGTCTCTGGACTCATTTTGAAACAGCTTGCTCCTGTAGCGCTGTCAAGAAGGAATAAGTATACAAGTGTAAAGAGTGTAAAGCCTGGCCTTCTTCACTTAAATGTTATTTTTTAAATATATTTAGAATACATTAAGAATAGTGGTAATGAGATTTTTGGCTTGGGACTCTGACACCAGTAGTATACAGTATGCAGTATGTTTATGCATAAACCAAAGCCAAAGCTACTTAGTCATTAGCATATTTATTTATATATTATTTAGAATAGAGCCATGGAATACAGGTTTAAATGAGGACAGATAAAGTAAACATCAAACTAGGTTTGAACTACACGGTGCATCCATTCAGTGGTCAGATGTACAGTATTTCAGCCTCAGTAGCAGAAGCAGAACATCTATGTAGTCTAAATATGGAAGGCCTATATTTGCATCTCCCTTGGATTGGTGTGCAAAGAATAATTCGCTCAATGCCAAATGAGAGACGAGGAATTGTTTCCATTGATGATCCATGAATCCTAATGAAGAATCATGCACAAAGAGACATATTGCAAAAGGTGATACGTGCTGTTGCCATAGTGAACCACCCTCATTGTGTACTCTGAGATTATATGTGTTTGTTTGCAAGTAGAACTACTGACGGAGCTTCCTTGGCATTCTAGCAGCAGGGATGTGTGTTTGTGTGGTGGTGGGGATTCCTGAAGTATGATTAGATGAATTTTAATTCATTCATTTATTCATGAAATTCAATGGGTCTCCTGTCTTCTAAGAGACAGCACACCAAATGCCCTTGCTCGTTTCATCATCACTCTTTGTATTATTTGTAAAGAAGAAATAAATTGTTTCCATCTCATATGAATAAGAAAAGGAGGAACCAAAGAAAGCAATATTACAGCAAGTGCAAACATGATCATGGTGAGACAAGTGGTTTTGCATCAGTAGCCTACATTAATGGTGTGACACACTTTTTAGTTTGTTTTTGTTGATAGCAGGCTGTTTGTGTTGATGGCAGGTGGTGTTCCGTCTGCAGGCCCATTTCACACAGAATGTAAAAATCTCGCCAGCCGTAATATGAATGTAGTGGTAGATTGCAAGAAACCGTAAAGGGTCTCATGTCGGGATAAGCTGTACACTATGGGTGGCTGAAATGAATAAATTAAAGGTACTTACTTTAACATATACCGGAGCAGTTAGTGTTTCTACATCCTCGTATCAGCTGTCCCGAATGACATCTTTATGTCATCTGGGACAGCTACCTCATCAGTGGATTTCCTTGTAATTATTATAATCAGACTAGACCTGGATGAGCTGTATCAACCTTCCTCCAATCATCACCCACAGGCCATTAGACTCTGGTCTTCCTGTCACTGTAGGGACACTTAGTGAGGCATATTCTGTCATAACTGCACATTAAGCAGATAGACCCAGAAATATGCCTCATCACAGCAAATCAAAGTTTTCCTTTTAAATGTTTTAATATAATATAATTAAAAACATTTTTGTAATGTATTTTCTTTTGCAGTAAACATGATCTTTCACTCGCGAACCTGACTAAAGTGCCATGTTGCCCTTCTGATTTATGCTCTGTATCTAACTAAGTGTCAAGTCTTGCAAAGTGCATGCATGCATATATCAATGCACGTCAGCGGTCTCATACAATAAATTGGGTGACTAGATCCAGCTTGCCTCACTCTGGTCCCTCCAGTGTTCTTGGTCAGGTAAAACCAAGGTCAACACAGAAATACTTAAGTCACTTTATTATGAGATATTTTACATAACGAGTATGCAGACATCTAACCAGGACATGTAGTATTACAATTTTAGATTTTAGAAGGCAAGAAAGGTCTCTTCAGCTCTGATTTTGCCAGTAGTGTCATGGTGAATAGAAACAAACTTTTATTCATCTTGATGTGCTTCAAAACTAAAGCTTATGTAAGCTCATTTTAGTCAGTTTTAGTGCATTTTCAATGTGTATTCACATTGTATTCCATCCTCAAGGATACACAAAGCTGACAAAATCTTTTTCTTCTTTTTTCCATGTGTGTGGATCCTCTTTGGTGGTAACTGCCATCAACAGGTAAGAAAATATGTTTTTTTTCCACTGTAATACACCTAATGTTATACACGGACAATAAAATAAATATGGGCCTGTAATGGTAGGATTATTTTCATGTCAAAGTCCTCTTTGCCTTTGTTGACCAATCATATTTGATATTTGCCACTGAGTGCGGGTGGGGTCCCCTGCTGTCTAAACAAGCCCCCCCCCCCCGTCTGTGCAGCCCTTTCCTGAGCACTGTTGTGGAGAGAAAAGGGCAAGAGAGAGCAGCGCTCAGGCGAAACAATAGCACCGTGAGGAGATGTCAGGCCCCGCGAGCTGTAAGGTGGATGATGATATGAGTCCACTGGTGTTGTTGTTTCTCACTCTGCTGAATGCTAACACATGGCCCCCTGTGGTTAGGCGTTGACCCGCTGTATGGTCAGGACCCTGGCGGTATTGGTGGGAAGGGGTGGGTGGTATTTAATGAGCCCAATCTGCACTGCTGGGTCGTTGTCTGTTGGAGCAGGTTTTGTGTGTATGTGTGTGTACAATACATGTTGCATGTGTGCTTTTGTATGCCACTGTGGATGCAAGGCACCCTCCTTCTGAGTTCCCTGTTGGTGCATATCAAAGACTTGTTGTAGTGTGACTCCACCCATCTGCAGCCACCTGCTGCTTTCCTCTGACACTGTCCATCAAATTTAAGGCTTGGTTTCACTGTCAGTCTCACTCAGAAATATTGAAATTGACATTTTGCTCATGGTCCCAAAACTTTTCCCAGTCCAATTGTAATCAACTCTAAAAGCAGGCATATTACAGACACAAAAAAAAGAAAAAGACTACATTTTTATTGTGGTTTTACTTTCAATGGGGAGTTTTTTCCGTACTTGAACCAAGGGTTGATGTATTTTACAGATTGCAAAGCCCCTTGAAGCAAATTTGTGATTCACAATATTGGACTGTATAAATAAAATTGACTTGACTTGACTTGACCTGCTTGAAAATTGAAGTAACACACATTTTGAAAATTAAACAAATGACCCATACATTTTAAACTACAAAATCTTCCCACCAAAAATATGATTTTTTTCATTAATTCCCTCGGAATTCCTTCTCTATCACATTATATCAAGGGTGAGTAAATATAAATTAGGGTTTAGGTAGTTTCATTTAAAAGTTTGTTTTATTGAGATGAGTGTAGTGTGAAATGTAGAGGTGGGTCTTTATTCTTTCTTCCCACTGTACAGTCGCGGCCGTTTTTTTCCTCTGTTTCATTCTTTTTTAAGTGAGCCTGGAGGAAAGCTAGCTGGCAGGCAGGTATGCAGAGAGGTTTTCTCTAGCAGTACATGAGTGAGGGAGACAGATGGAGCATGCCAGACAGTGGTTTGTGGATTTATCCAGATTTATGATGGGAGGAAGCAAAGCTGGATGTGAGCAGGGAGAGTCAGGGAGGAAGAATGGCGATGGGAGGCAGGAGGGACAGTTTTCTTTGCAGGATTCAGAAAGGCTGGAACCCTCTGGATGAGAGAGGGGGTCCCAGCACAGTGGTGGCGTTGTTTGAATTGATTGTATTTTATTTTAGCACACTGCTCTGTGTATTACTGTTTTGTCATCTACAGAGGAGAGCGTCCTTGCCTTCACATTGAACTCCATTACATCCCTCCCAGGACTCTGAGCTGTCTTTCAGATTGCATGATTGGCATCTGCTGAGGCTCCTCTCTCATAAAGGCATCTTGCTTTATTCTCACTAATTTGCGTTCCCAAGTCTCCCCACTAATATTGACAATACAGGATTGTTAACACTTCCTCCTTTTGTCATATCATGTAATGGGCTGAAAATCATGAATAAAATCAGAACAATTGCCAGAATGTGATAAACATCACTGTTTATCAAGATAACAGTGCAATAAAAAAAGGGGAAAAAATGGAAAATGGCAGTAGAAGAAAACTGCTGTATGAATTGATCAAGAGATAAAAGACATGATAACTTATCATAGCAGATGTTTGCTTTCATAGGAAATATCCCTTTGATAATCTATGTTTTATTCCACGTTCAGTTGATGTTTACAAAGCTTCAAGGTTGTTAACTCCTCCTCGGGGGAGAGGAAAACATAACAGCCATTCTGGGATACAGGATGAAAGAAAATAGAGACGTTTTTCCTTTTTCACCACAGTGAAAGGTTGAACACAGTCTTTGTAAAGGCACTCTATCGTGCTAGGTTGTCAAAACATTTCATAGTTAAATTTAGTAGTTTAGTTGGGGGAGACTGAAAGACTAAAATACAATCTAAATAAAATTGAGAGAATAAAAAAGTAAAATTATGTTCCTTGCCCTCAAAACTTTACCCCATTTCTCAGTATAGTGGCTGCAGTTTTGAAGCAAAAAGGCAACTTGGATGACACACAACTGAGGCATGTACATACAAGATTTTTATCCGTGTTCACAAACAATTTGTGTTCTTGTGAGTGGACCAGTGGGTTTCTGACAAATGATACCTTTCATCCTTCATCCATTGGTTGAGAATACATGGGGTTTGTTGGATCGGTAAGAATAAATCAATTTTCAAACAGCTAAAAAACATTGTGCAAGGCTCCCTCTCTAAGGCTGCCATTATTCCACTTGCTTGCATTTTCTGCTATCTGGGGTAACCCTTCTTAGTCTGGTATCCCTGTTTATAGCCAATCACAGGGAGGCTCCTGTTTGAGTAAACCAAGGTATAATGGAGCGTCTCGCTGTAGGAGAGTCACGTACCAGTGGTTTTCATTCATTTCATTTGTTAACGTCGGGGAGGGAATGGCCCTCTCAAAAGGCCTTGAACGAGAGAGAGTGAGGAAAAGAAAAATGTCGTGCAGCAGACGGTGAAAAGGGTCACAGTCAAAAAAGATATACAGTATGGGGAAGGTAAGCTATTATACAATAACAGGGGCATTCGGTGAGCTACAAAGAGAAAAAAACAAGTGCAAATAGGGAGGAAATGCTTTCAGACAACAGATAAATAAGAATACTTTGACTTGTGTTTCAGTTTGGAAAACAGATCTGAGGAGTTTAAGCTTTCTTCAGTTTCATGGGGGCACAACAGCCCACCGGGCATGTGAGAGGGGCAGTTTTACCAATTCGCTTTGTAGGCCAGGCCTGATGAGTAAAGCCTGTGGCAACTGCACTTAATGTGCTGTAGCTGGGTGGAGGTCAAGTCAAGGACACAGTTTGGGAAGTGAGTTCATGTGACAACGACTGTTTCCTATAAGCAGTTTGAGCTGTCACGCATCATATAGATAGAAGTGATGCACAAAAAAAGGATGACCCACTGTTACAGAGTAGATTTCAGGATGTGTTGTGACGCAGACCAGTGGGACCTGGCAGTATCTGGGATGCATTACTTTGTCAACATCTTGATTAATATACTGACTCCCATCCTACAGTCGCTGTACAGACCAAACCATCAGGGACAGCATATGCAGCGCAACGATGAAAGAGACAAAACAAATCACCTCGTTCTTTATTATACCATGTGGATGCCCTAGAGTATAGTGGCTAAATAAATTAACCGGCAAACAAATAAATGACACTCATCAGTGCCTGAAAAGCAAAAAAGGATAAAGGTGCAAATGTGAAGAGTAGATAGTTCTTCATTGAGCTTAGATTTCTATGGAGATGCCCCCTTCTTTTTTCTCATTTGACTCACTCCTTTTGATTCCAAACGCGCAATACAATTATGACAATTGCAATCTGGAAGATTGGCAAACAAGAGACCGTAGAAAAACTGTGAATGGAAAAACAAAGACTCCTGATGAGAGAAAGAGAATCTTAATTACAAATCTGCATGCAGATAGTTAGATCTTAACAGCCTTTGGTGGTAATATCAAAAAAATGTGATAAAACACGGCCTGTTTGAAACTTCTACTGCCATCCATTCTTGTTACGTGAGCAAAAAGTTTTTATAGGACCTACTTGTATCGTTACTGTTCTATCTCTGTGAGAAAACAGCTTGTGCTCTGGAGCGGCACACAGCTTGATGAGCAGTGCTGCCGGTGAGAGGAGCTTTATTGTCAAAGCCCCCTCTGTCACAGCACCTCCCTGTGGCTTGTGCCTGCACCAACAACCTGGCAGCCTGAGCATGGTGGAGATGGTTCCCTGGGTAAGGATTATTCTATCAAAGTCATACTTCACAGAGTACTTTATGCCGTTACTCTTAATTTCCCTCCTTCATAGACAAAAAAGGCTCCAGCTGAATTTCCCTTTCTCTCTCTATTCTGCTTCCCTTTCTCGGGTTCTCCCACTTCTCTGCCCTCACAGGGAGATTGGCTTTCTTCATCTTGCCTCCTTCACAACACCGGCCATTTTCAATTCCCCTCATTCTCCTTCAAAAGATCCCCCCTCTGTCTTTTTCCTACACCCCTCTCTCCCCTGCCTCCCCCCACCCTATGCCTGTCTCTCTGGGGAGTTTGGAAGGGAGAAAGGGGCAGTCATAAAAGATAAAGATGAAAGCAAACAGAGAGAAACAAACAGGCAAACAAATAAGACCCCTAAGTAAAGTAGCTTTTTCCATCTCAGTCACGACAGGGAAGACGCTGACAGGGAAACTCTGCTGACATGGGTGGAGAATCAAAGCTAGTTATAGGAGGGGGCATAATGGCAGTGTGTATGTGTCGCTATATGCTTAGTGGACCCATTAGAGGAGTAACCACATAGATGCACTGTGGATGAATCACAACCATGACACCTGGGTTATAAAAAGTGTTAATTTCCATATTGTACACCCACTGTAAGTATGGTTTCAGAAGATTAATATGTCTTGGGTTAACGCTTAGATGTGTGCTTTTATGATGTATTTCCTTACATGTTTTATTTTCTGTCTGTGTCTTCTTCTGAGCCCATTAGGAAGAGGATGGTGTCTACTAGTGTGTGCATGGTGCCTCAGTCAGAGGGACTCTGTAGGATCTAATGAGGCTAGGCTCCCAGCCATCTCAGCATCCCAGCCTTACTTACCGGAGAGGGCTGGATGAACACAGGGCCAGGGCAGGGAGGTAATTAGGCAGGGAGTGGTGGTCAATGACGGTCCGCCCTGCACCCCAGGCCTCCAGCCCCCAGCTGCTTTGTGCGCTGCGCGGCCTGCACAAAAGGGCTGATGAGGAGGCAGGCTGACCTTCAGGCCTGGCACACGCTTCCAAGGGTGTCTACAAAAAAAACCTGCTGAGCCATTGGAGGTTCAGCTTCCCCATGCACATCCCATACACATCCCTGCAGCACTATCTAATGCACAAGCTTCTCCTAAACTTTCAAAATCTCCCAACCCCGAAGCTGCTCGGAGACAATTTGTGGAGTGAGTAGTGAATACAAATCAGACATCACCATTTGGTTTCGACCATTGGTGAAGTTTCCTGGAGCCGATCTCATTCTTCTTTTTTGCTCCTGTTTTTTAAACTTTCATCTGCCCAATCTATCCTCTACTTTCTCTTCACAACAGGCTACGGTAGCAAATGGCTATGTCAACTTTCTGTCCCTGACTGTGTGTAAAGTCCAATACTGCGCAGACAGAGAGTAATCACTGCAAGGAGAGGCAAAAGATTTATTGCGCTGCCGTTGGTATTGTTGTTGCTTAAAAGTAAATTCTCATGCACAATTGCAGAATGAATCATTTGATCTTTAGCATCAAATAAGTCGTTGCTTGCTGTGGCTGTGACATTGGAAAATTTATTCTCTCTTAGGCCATAAAGCTGGCCATGGGCGGACAAGCATCTCTCTTAGATGGCCCACATAAAGGCACAGGACCCAATAAAAGGAATGTCACAGGAAGTGCACTGAATGTCATTAATAATAAATCACAATTGTCTAAAACTGACCTGGCAGCAAGGATGGACATAGTAGGAAACCTCAGTGCGGAGGGAGAGCACCTCTATTTATGTCAATCACAGCCTCGAATCTGGCCTTTTATTACTACGAGAAGCAATTAACCTTTCAGAAAACAGTGTCACTCAAGCACAGACAAAAGAGCATTTTGGAGATGTTCAACAAGTCCTGAGACAAATGACTTTGATAAGGTTGATGTTAATGGTCAGCCTGCAAAAATGAGAGTAGAGTTCAACTCCCTTTGATATTTTTCATCAAATATGCTCCTTCACAAATTGACACAGCTCCTGTCTGTTGTACCGTTTGGCTTATTTAGTTGAATAGTTATGACTGTTTTTGTTTGTAGTGGAAAATAACAGAATGCTTTGGATGATAGCTGATAATTTTGGTTGCATTGGATGTGTTCAGTGGAGCATGAACTTGGCTCAGCATAAAAGAGAAATTGGTACGGAGCTCAGTAGTTTCCAGGTACTCAACACCGTCTTTGACTGGCAGAGTGCGATTAACATTTCATACACACACATACAAACACAAACCAGAACACGTGGACGTGCAGAGAGAATCAGATGCACTCACACATACAGTATTCATATTCAGTGCGTTGTGTAAGCTTCCAACAAAACTCTAAGTCTATGTCACCAAACAGCTGGGCCCAGATGAATTTGGGCAATTACACAGCACATGTAAATAGATTTAAAACTAGGCTGGATGGAGCAGCAGGAGGGACTGAGCAGAGAAACAGCCAGTCAGTGTGTTTCCATCTAAGTGAATGTAATTCATGTTTGCCGGCGAGGTCAGTGTGGAGGAATGCTTGGTTCTATGTGTCTTAATTGGAAGGTTTCCGGACCCTGGGGTTAGCACACCTGCTCCTCTATCTGTGGCTGCAGTGGGAGCCTCCTTTCCAAAAATCCAAAATGAGCCTAGAGGGTATGAATGCATGTGTTTGAGGGTAGAGGAGCAAAAGAGAGAAAACGGAAAGAGAGTTATAGAAATAAGTCTGGTGTGTGTTTGTACACATACACAAACTAAACATCCAACGCAGTGCAAGAATTTGGGTGAGGTGGTTGTGTTTGGCGTAGGATCAAAACATAAGAAAAGGTCCCACACATTGTCTGAAGCTCACAACGTTTTATAAGCAAAAAGAAAACATCTCAGTCCCACAAGGATTTTCTTCAGGTCTACAAACTGGAAAAGCATCTCCATTTTATGTACTGTGTAGAAGTAGCTGGTGGATCACCTTAGCATATACAGATGTAAAAAAAAATTATTATTATTATTATTTTTAATTAATGAATTTTATATTATTTTCAAAAATATTATAGAATTAAATGAACCGCAGTAGATCAATCTGAATATGAATGATATTCCTATTATTTTTTCACTTGCATATATTTTGGGGGTGTTAAGCATTTGTAAATAAATGAAAAAGGTACATGATTTACCTGAAAATTGATTTTTGTTATCCCTGGATGTTTATAGCTACATATATAAGATCCCATATGGATCACATTACCTCTTGTTGAACAAGGATGAAACCATTTCATATTGATTCCTATGTCTTTTTTAAATAATTCAATTCATATATTCAAGACAAACCATGGGTTATGTCATTTTCTTTTGATACAATTTGTGTTCAACCTGTAAATCATTTTGTTCTTTAAGAATATATTGAGTAAAATGAAATTTATAGAAACACAAAAAAGCTTTTTATCTTTTTTTTTTTTTTTTTTAAAGAAAGCAATAAAATGTTTTTGATGCTGTATATTTTGAAAGGTGTTTACCAAAATGTATTATACCAACTAAGAAGATTTCAAAAGCAGGTGCTCTTGAACTGAGTCACCAAAAAAGCTATTTTAAAAAAAAAATGGGCAGAGGGAGGTTAAGAAAGTCCTGAATAAAAGATCTATTGATGAAAAATTCAGAAAAGATGGAAAATTTCAGTGACTCTTTTCTTCTTTTTCATCACATTCTAAAATGATGAAATCAGTTTTACTAAACAGTTTATTCAAAGTTCCTCCTTTTATAGTATAGAGAAGCAACCCCATACTTGGCTAAGGCATATTTTGAAGAGACTAAACCCTGACCCTCTGTGTAGGGTAATTATTATGAATACGTGGATTTCTGACTTACATAATCACATGATTATATATTATTGATAAATTAGTTTTTTGCTGTTTCTAATTTTTTTTTTTTCTTTTACTTATGGGTGATTTTATTTTGTCATTTTGTACTGAGAATCTACATGTGGACCTTGTTCCGTAAACCCTTTATTACAAGAGTGCAGAAGGACGTCCGATTTCAGCTGACCATGACTTTGAAAATACGGGATGCATTAATTGTTTTTCCCTATATGTTGCTGTGCTATATTGTAAGTCCAACATGCTCTGATGCGTTAGCTGTTCTCTGTGGTTTATAGATGTTTTGGCCTCGCAGTCACCACTTTCTCAAAGAGGCTCTACTCTGAGAGATTAAGACTGCCAAACCTTCACCTCTCCCTCTCCTTTTAGAGTAATTACGCAATTCTGCCTCTTTGTGAAAAGAAGGGGAAAAGGCACTCAGATTCATTGAAAGCTAATTCAAGCAAGAAATTCAAAAGGGATCTACATATTTTCACATTATGTGTACAAGGACAGAATGAAGTAAAATAATAGCCAAATATTGTGAACCAAGATATCGTTCAGTTTGCACACACTAAATAAATCCAGTGCAAATAGGGTAGGTCTTTAAGGTCAGGGGAAGACATCATGTCATGGTACCTAGTTTTATTCCGTATTATTTATAATAGATGAGGAAAAAGAGGGAAGGCATTGCACAGCCCTGAGCTCTGGCAAATATTTTGGCATCTGAATGGTAAATATTTCATAAGATAGGATGATGGAAGATAGGTAAATGATGGACACCACACAGAGTGCCACTGGTATTTGTGTCTACTTGTTATATATAGCCTGTTTTACTCCTTGTTCTATGCCATGGGCTTGTCATAAGACAGCCCTTTACTCCTTTTTGAGATGCATAGAGGGGCAGAGAAAGCTAGTGGGCTGACTGAGGCAATTAGGTCTATTATTAGTACGACAGTGGAAGGATTGATGCGCACAATAGTCAGTGTGTAAGCAGAAAGCCTGGCTACGTGAAGGAAATTCTAATGGTGAGAATTTCCTAGATTATATGGGCCTTCATTAACATTTTCACACATGGCTGCCTAACAAATGAGAAAAGAGCCCTGGCATACCAGCAGATTTATCACGTGCACACAACAGACCAGCTAACTACTTCTTCGCCTTTACGGTGCAGAACACACTCTGTACTGCTCTCACAGCAACATTGGCCATGGGCACTTTGGGTGTCTGTGCCTTTTGAATAATGGGGCAACGGGACTATGATACTCAACCATATACATAATGTATTAAGGTACACATTGTATACCTAGCTAACGCTTCTTCGGTACGTTCCCTAGAAAACTGGGGCTGGTTAATGATGAGTAGCTGCACTGTCTGTGCTGTTTGTCAGATTTTCCCAAATGAAGAAAACAAGTCCTCCAATACAGTATTCTGGACCTGTTCCTAAATTCTCTATTCCCTGCTTTAATTTGGCATGAATTGGCCCTGTTAAGAACTGATACACAGGCAGGCCTCTTGCCTGCAGGGCAGGCCCACTTGAATTAACTGTGTTGCACACTTTACATTCTCTGCTCCCTGACATCTTGAGAAATGTTCCCTGGGATCTTTTTTTTCCCACAGAGAAGTTCATTAGAATGACAAATAGCATCCTGCCATAAAGTGGAAAACATCAACACGGCACAACAGAAACTGCGATCTGAGGGAAGTGACATGCAGGGAGGGGAATGAATTAGACTCCATTTGATTCTATGTGATATCAGTAGCCACAACTTTTCCACCATTCTGTCGGTTTAAAGATTCTGCTGACTCACTCCTGTTTTTCGGACTCCTCCTGCTCTCTCCATGCGTTGGAGTTGGAGAGCTTTGTGTTCCCTGAAGTTGGCAAGCCCATGGGCCTGTTTCCTTTAACTTAGAGCTAACATATTTGATTTAACTGATCGGCTGGATGACATTGAGGGTTTCTATTTGAAGAGTTGAGCCTAGCTCTCTCAGAGTGGTCTAATCTCTTCAATCTTGCAGTAGGTGCTATGTCAGCAACAGCTTAGGTTGGAGGTAGAGTAAAGAGGTCAATGTCGTTCTCTCCACTCAGCTTGTTTTAAAGATCGTTGCATGAAAGACCTGTTGCCATGGAAAAACCAGCAACTCATAGAGCTTTTCTTCTTTTCATCTTCCTCATGGTTGCCCTGGCTCTCTGCCAGACCAGTGCTCTGTATCAATAATGAACGTTTTAAAGAACAGCTTAGGCAAGTGCAAGCCTACCTAATGTCCTTAAGACAAAAGGAGATATTGCCATGGACAGGGGGGCTAGAAATCAATTTCCCATTTGCTGCTTTAATTTCAGTGAGATGGGCGGAGAGATTAAGGCCGAAGGCACCTGTAAGCCCCTCACTGATGAGCTTTACCTGGGCCTGCTGCTTTGGCTGGCCTGACCCCCTGGCTAATTAAAGTTCTCAAATTGATCCACAAGCAGCGTGATACTGATCTGTCCTTTACCACCCTCAGCAACACGTGTCATTGTGAAAACTGCCCCATAATGGCCTGAGTAGTGTTTGTTCCCTGATATTGTTCCCATCCATTAAGTGGCCTTATTTTTGATTATGGTAATGATCGCAATGGCGCTTAATACCTGTGTCTTGCAATATTTCTATATTCATGTTTGTGTCCACATGTGTAACTTTATATTATATATTTTTGTTCTTTTGGACTGAGGGTACTGTATTTATGACAGGTGTGACTGACAGAGTCATCTCTTTCATATTTCTTTAGATGCTGTGGACCCTTTCTTAGTCAGAGACATGCAATATTTAAAAAAATAGAAAAAGGTCAATAGAAAACTTATCCGTACACTCTCTGTACTGTTTGTCATGATTCTTGTGTTGGTGGTAAAAGAGGTTAGTGGTGTGGGGACCAGTCTGTGGCATAATTTACAGTGTGTGTAGAAATCGAAGACATAACCCTTCTTTTAGGCTCCTTATTTTGTCTCGGCTGGTCAGAGTCCTCTCTCTGTTCAGAATAATCCTGTTTTTTGTGACATTCTCTATCCTCCATGTTTCCAAGGTTTTTGTTTCCTTCGTGGAACACTTACCATATCAAGAACACAAAGCAATGTCTGAGTGACAAAAAATATTGTGGTAAAGAGTGTGATTTTGTGACACAATGATACAATAAAGGGTAAAGCATAATATGACAGCATAGGCATTCTTATATCATCACTTGATAACTAAATGTATGTAACTCAAAAAATCGTAGGACCTTTTCCTTTTTACACAGTCCTCGATTACCTCAGTTTTGGTCTGTGCTCTGGCCGAACACTCTCTGCACCGTGTCCTCTCCATAGGGTAAGGCCCCTCTGAGGCAGCTGTGCTGAGGTAGCATTAAGCTTCATGTCACAGTACTACAGTTTGAAAGTCCTCCACACATAAGTGGACTTAGAGTACAACGCTGTAACCTGTATCATAGAGGATCACATGAATATAGAATATAGCAACTCTGCCCTTGACTTTTTTTTATACAGACCACTCTTTACAGAAATTATGCACAATTTAGAGTAGGAAGCAGCATTTTTTTTTATGTGGATGCGCTCAGAAGTTATCATGAGGGGAACTTGGTCTAGTTTCTTAGCAAGTAAAATTACATAATGGCCCATCTTAGTAGTCATGTGCTGTGCTTAGAACAGTTATTTTTAGCAACCTGCATGTTGCCCTTCCCTTTCATACAATGGTTGTCGGTTCCATTGTGGTGAATTTTTAACAAGGGCCTTTTCCTAAGCCCCTCGGAGGAGTTAATTAAAGTGATAGAGGCTAGAGCTGATGAGCCACACCACCCTGACCTTGAGGCTCCACTTTCCCCACCTCCCCACAATTATACCTGCATAATCAAGACACACATGGACACACACACATATATGTATGTACCTACATTACAGAGACAGCCCAGAGGACCTCCAACCTGGGTCCCAGCTACAATCCCACCAGTCTCAGAGCTACCGAATTACCATGAAATAACAACTTTACCATGCAAGACATTATCACTAGAGATGGCTCCACTGTTTTGTACTGACCGTTTTCTTCTAACGTGATAATGACAGCTGTGCTCTGTGTTTGTGTATAGGATTTTTTCTCTTCTCTAGGTGATTCTGTCCCTCTTGCTTGTCTTTTCACTCCCTCTCTCTCACCTTTCCCCCTCTTTCTCTGCCTCTCTTTGTGTCTCCGTGTCTCACTGTCTCCAGTCTGATGTTATGGCCTCTGTGCAAAACAGGAGACGACTTGGTATTTGGTGATGTGGTGCATGCAAATGATCTCTCTGTCAAGGCTGCTTATTCTAATATGACAGCATAGTGAGGTATCTGGTCCGCTCTATATTGGCAACCAGATCTGCAGCTGCCAGCTAGAGGGGAGAGGAGCTCAAATGTTTGCGTGTGTGTGTGCGCGTGTCTGACTGTCTGCGTGTGTGTCATCAAGCTAGACAGTCTGAGACAGAGAATAGATGAAGACATGCAAGAGAGAGAAGCCAGCCAGGACAGGCATCATATAAGCAAGAGATGGGAAGATGGCTATGAGCGAGAGAGAGAGTGTCTTCCCAGCCCTTTCCCCTCCTCTTCTACAAGCCCCCCACACAAACAGAGACAAACACAAACACGCACGCAGGT
>JAPQRN010000025.1:7662501-7705105 GCA_037367275.1 Coranthus polyacanthus | reverse complement strand
CCCACACCCCCACCCGCCCTACTCCTCCAGTGTTAGTGCTGTTTAGTAGAGCTGTCTCTTTCAAGAACGCCATCGAGACATGAATAAAGAGAAAATGAGAAAAAAATGTTTTGGTGAGAATGGGATGTCACAGCAGATAAGCATCACGAGCTGCTCCATATTTATTATGTGCAACAATTTGACTAACCAGAGAATTTAGATTAATAACATTGGGCCCCGGGAAGTAATTTCCTTTTTGCGAAAGTGATTTACATGGCGCATCGCTAAGAGAACAGCTCTTGCAGGCCTTTTTGTTGTGTCAGCTAAAAATAATGACATTTAAAGTACCAACCAAGGTTAATAGGCTTCCTCTATGGTTATGAACTTTTCTGCTTGCCCCCTCCCTTTGTTCTCTCTTCAAAACGACCCACTGCTTTTATAGTTTCAAGATTCACACTTACAGTAAACCACCTACCTCCTCATCTCCTTTCCTTTGGAGACCTCTCTACCCTTAACCCTCCCCCTGTGCAGAGGGGTATTCCTGTCAATTGTGAGGGAGTTACTATAACCATAAGGTTTGCAGAATAGCTTTGCAATGGAAATTGGGAAGATTTTTGGACCATTACCTGAGATATTGGTGTATTCACTGTGCCATGGTCCAGCTGAGCAAGTAATTGCATATTATCTAGGAACGAAACCTCCAAAATAAATGTTTCTATAGGCAGCTGCCAGCAGGGTTTATTTGAAAAAAAAAACACATTTTTGTGGTAAAACACAAACTTTGCTGGAGATGCAGTAGTGTTTCGTGACGTGAGAATATGAGAGCTCTGCTGCATCTTACAGGCGCTCACAATCTCTCTGGCCTTTCTGAGTCAGCAAAGTCAAAGCAGCCTCACAGAATTGCATGAAAAAAAAAACTATACAGGTGGAAGCATTGGCATTATACTGTATACAGTGACTGCAACTCCTACATCACTTTAGGTTTTGTTTGTGTTTGAGATGGGATAGTGGGTGGTTAGGTGTTTGGGGACAGCTAAATCTTCAACAGTAAAGCTGCTGCATGGGCAAGACCTGTCCATCCCCACCCACGCCCATATTTTGGATAGATCTATTTTTGATGTTGGGTTCCTCCCCATGTTGGGCAGGTGTTTTTAATGAGGTGCATTCTGAATCCCAGGCAGTCTGCAGGAGGCTAGAGTTATTGATAAATCATTAACGTTGGTGGAGGAGGTGTGGAGGAGTTGTAGCTTGCTCTCCTCTGGAGAGCTGTCTTACTTCTGAATATTTCATCGGCACACAGATGTGCTGCTGTCTGTGTAACTGCTCCTGGCTCCTCAGCTCTCTGCCATTACGTAGCAGAGGATAGTAATCCTCACACCTCATCCACTAGACAAATCAGAACTGGCTTGATAAAGAAATTGCTGCACCCACCTCATCCCAGCAGCCACCTCTGCTCTGTTTAGAACTCCTCCTACACTTTGCTGAAGTATATGCAAAGAAGGGCAACTGCAACTCCAACACAGGCCTCGTGGTAGGCAGAACCAGCAAACAAATCTGTGTCATAACAGAAAGAGGCGTATTGTGAGTTTTACCCAACCGTGGCGATGCGTCACTTTTAATGCTGCAATTCCATTAGACTTATCTCTAGTGGGGGAGACAGAGAAACGACTGCTGAGTCAGGCCAGAAGGGGCCAGGAATTTCTTTTCCCTCATGTTCTCTGTACATAAAGCGTGTAGTTCATGTGCTGCCCTTATCCCCTGCCTCCTCTCCTGTGATGCCATCCCCAGTCCACCTATTTGTCTTAACTGTGTAACACTGCCACCTCCTGTCTGGGAGCCCTGGGGTGCCAGGAAGCATGGCCAAAGTCAGGGCAGTTTACAAGGAGGAATGTGGGAAGAAGAAAAGAAGAAAGATTGTTAGAGAAAATGAGAGAGGGGGGCAAAGAGGGGTGGAGAGAGGAAAGGGGAAACAGAGGAATATGGGGAATAGAGAGAGAGAGAGTGAAAGAGATCTCAGAGCTCACCCAGCTCTGATCAAAGAGCCGTCTCCCTAATCCTCCAGATTCAGCAGTCAGCCTGTCTCTGAGCATTTCCAGTTGCCGACAAAAAGAAAAGGAAAAACACTTGCGGCTAAACTGCCCTGAAGATGTGCTATTTTTAATTTTTCAGAAAGGCTAAAAGTGGGACCCCCTGCTGGGGGTATGTACAAGGACCGGGCAAATTAAAAGAACAAAGCGCAGGAGATAAAGAGGAGGGAGGTATCTATGGAGACATAGAGACAGAAGAAACAACTTTTGTGTGAAGCTGTATATTTAAACATAGGATTTTATTTGCAAACAATATGAGATGCTTTTAAGAACAGCCAAACCTTGGTCTGGAGATGTATTGTAAGTGATAATATCTTTGAAACAGTCACCCAGCTCTGAAAAATTTCCACTGTAAAAAAATCATATGCTTCTTTTTGGGGATCGATAATCCAAACCATGCTCCTAACTCAGTTTAAATAGATTTGTGATTTTGGTTCAGTGTCCACTGGAGAGAACAGTTTACTTACTTATGCCTCAAGGTTTTGTGCAAGGTCAGTATTTATTTCTATATTTATTTTTCTACTTGGTGATAGCTACTCTGCTCTGCCAAAAATGCAAACTAAACCTAGTAAGTCCTCCCTAAGCTGAATATGTTTAAACTTTTTAGTCATAACTTTTGCTAAAACACAGATTAATTTATTTAACAGCAAAAACACACTGTGGGTGGCTGCCTTCACCCTCATAACTGAACCATATCTGGTCCCTGTTGTTAGAGCGAAATCTGTTTTTGTTGATATATTTTATAGGATTGTTTGTTAGTATGTTGACATTCATTGGTGCTGTCACACCGTCAATGTAAATAATCACTTGTTTATTATTATGTACTGTATAATAACAGCTCCAGTGAATAGTAAATATGCATCACTAATCCAGTGGAAATCAATTTTATTTGACCTTTTTAACCTAACATACTGTATCTGGCCCTGCTCGACAGCATATCTGTATCACAACAGCACCCCCAAAGACTGTGAATAGAAAGCCTGACGTTAGCTGTAACAGTATTGTTAGGCCTATATCCATGAAGCAGAATCATTATAGGAAAGAGTTAATGACCAAAAAAGAAAAGAGCAGGATGAATGTATAATCAGAGGGAAAAAGGGTTGTTGGGGTGGTGGGGTGGAAGGAAATAATGAGTGAATGTAGCAAAGGTGTGGAGGAAAAATACGAGAAATGGGCTGAACAAGAAGCTGTAAATCAAAGGAGGGAGTCAGGATGGAGGGAGAGAGGTGAGGTCAGTCAGATGGAGAAAGAGAGGGAGGAGAGCTGGCCAGCAGCAGTGGAGGAGGAGGAGGATAAAAATGTGTGGTGAGGTAATGGCAGTGATGAATAGCCCGTGGCTGATCAGTAGAAGCCAGGTTGGTGTTTGAAGATTAGATTTTAATACAGCGCTTAGACTTCCCTCTGCCTGCAAAATAATCACAGAAAAAAAGCAAATTAGGAATTATTTCATACAACACAAACTGATTATGCCAGTTTGCCCTTGACGAGGCCGGCCTCCACACAGTCTGCCAGGTTTAGGTTGTTCAGGCTTATGTTCTAGTGGCAGGTGAGTCAATATTTTGAAATAAGGACACCAGTTAATCTCAATGCCACTTATATTGGGAGCATGTTTAAGAATATTGCCTCACTGCAAATGTGGCCTTAAGATTAAGCTAAATTGCCATCATAACATTAGGGCTATACAATATGACCAAAATCTCATGCCCCAATAAAGGTCATTTCATATCCAGGTAGCAATAGGATGTTACAATAGAGCACATTTTTTTGAAAATTCTGTGAATAAATTCACAGATCATACAATGACCAAGGCCAATTTCTTGGCCACATTTTGAATTATACAGTCAACAAATAAAAGGTACTCATTTGTATTCGACTATTTTCCTACCTTTAATTGGAACCTTTGTGCAAATTTTCAATTAAGCGTGTAATAAAATATGAAATATAAAGGTTTTTTGAAAACACTTTTCAACTATAGTTGCAAACAAAAGACCTAAAATGACACTCTATCTGTACTGCTTGACATGACTCTTGCATAAGAGGTAAAAGAGGTTAGTGGTGTTTGAGTCTGTTTTGTGGCATGTAAGAATGCAAACGTCATCCAAATGATGAAAAATAGTAGTGTGATTTGTGACATAAGCAATAGAGTATAATAATTTATAAAACAATGGATGTTTTTCTGTCATTGCATGATGGAGTATATTGTCATACCATACATCCAAATACATGTCACCTAATTTGTCCTTCTCCAGTGCCTAAAATTACACTGATAACACTGAACACTGCTGTATAGGTATTGTTATTAAGTTAGGGTTCAATTATGTGAATGAGATATTCCTGAATGGATTTCACTTTGTGTCCACTTTAGTACTGGATTGCTCCTTGTCTGTCATTTTGCTTTTGTCTGGCCAGCTCTGCTGACAAGCCTGAAATGTAAATGCATTGAAGTATTGATTGAGAGGCTTGATAATTAATGATATGTGACATGCCTGGTTACGAGGCGCTTAGTTTCAGTATGTATATTTCTTTGTGTGTGAATACTGGTCATGAGCAGAGAAGATTCAGTTCGTCAACCATCCTGGTGGCCAGTGGGGGGACTAAAATAGTACTCTGTCTGTTGCCAAGGTTACAACATTGACAACATGACGTGGCCATTCATTCTCAATACTGTATCTCCCTGGCCTTCTGTGAGAAAGTGGCTGCTAATCTTAGCCCTCAATCTACCCGCCTGTCAATGTGAAGAGGGAAGCAGCCGAGGTATGGGACGAAAAGGGAGTTGGGTCAGCTTCGTCCCCTCACATTGTGCCCGTTCAAATCATCAATGCCTCCCCCCGTCCGCTGCCACCCCTCAGCTTCTCTCCAGGCGGTATGTGTTCCCTCAGCTTGCAGATAAAAGCCACTGGTCCCTCACTCCTGCCAGTGTGTGATGGGTAAAAATCTGAGCTGTTTCTATGCAGACCCATATGTCACTTTTCCACTTTGCAGGTACGCAGTGGTGAGGGGTTGAATGGCAACTGGATGGTAGTCACAATATAACTATAATTGAAAGATATGTTATCGTAACTATTTCAAGCTCAGGAATGTGGTATCAAAGAGACATTCCTGTTTAAAAAAAAAGAAAAGAAAGGGAACCTCTTTTAATTAAAAAATAGTGCTCAAAGGGGCGACCAAAAGTTGAAACTGGAGGCATGTTTGGCATGAATAAGTTGCCCCTCTCCTTTGTGTGGTGACACTGACAAATAGAGCTCCGTGTGTGAAAAGGAGACTTATCTTTGATGGGTAATGAATTCAAAGTCATGGAGATGAACGTGCTCTTTGAGGTTCAGAGGGCTTTAGCTGAAGTCATATTATCTCACTCCGACAAATGGAAGCTTCGCTGTCACATGGTGCCATCCCCAGGACTTGATTCGTCAAAGGGAGAGAGCGTGACGTCTCTCTAGGCTCAGCTGTGCTGCTGTTGGTTCTGATGTATTGTTATTGTGATAGCAGTACATTTGTACATGCTGGTCATCTTTGCTTGCTTTCAGTATGGTCAAGTTGTGTAATAGCCTGTGTAGCACACATAGCAGTCCCGGATAGACAGAGAATTGATTTTTGCAGTACACACAAAAGCAAAGCTACACTACAGTGGGTGTGCTGCTCTGATGTTGTTCCAAGTCAACAGTTGCCCTAGCTGAGGACACCTGCAGGCTACCAGTGGCCAGACACATGGATATTTAACCACTTCTTTGTGCTGAACCTTTGTGTTTTTATGACAGACACAGTTTTCAAGATGTGCACAAACCCATTTCTGCTCAATTGCTCCCAGCGGCAGCTCCAAATAGATTTAGCAATGATACTGTGAGAGGGGAGATAGGGAGCAGGAGAGAGAGAAGAGAGAGAGACCTAGAGAACAATGAGGAGGCAGTGTGGGAGAGTGAAAGAGGAGGAAAGGGGGTACAAAAAATAGTCTGAAAATGAGCCAGAATGGGATTTTTGCAGTTCAGTTAAGAAAGGCTTTGAATGTATTTGAATCACAGACTTGATCTGCCACCAGCCTATTTTTATTAGCTGCTTGACAGTGCAGCATAGTGTTGGGATTACAACCAGTGCCTGTGTTATTCAGGGTTCCTCACAGCTAAATTTGTATTTGAGCATTCCTAGCACGATTCTGCCTCCTCCTCCTCCTTTTCCTCCTCAGCACACACTTTAATGCCTTTCCAGTTTCCTTTTTTGTTTTCAAACTGCACAATTTTCATGTCGCGGGTCACATATTAGGAAACAAACATAGCAGCAATTAGAAATGCTTATCTTGTTCCCTTTCTTCTGCTGATTTTTAACAAGTAATTCCTCATCCTAATATCTTGAGAGAATGGTGCAGATATTCGAATGGGTTTTTTTATTAGGGGCAATATTAAAGCGAGGCTTTGGCGTTGTTCAAACTCTTAATTGAAAAGAAATGTATCGTATCCTCTTGAGTGGTGTACATCATATCCCTCCTCAATCCCCTGTGCACTAGTTTATGTTATCTGTGGCTAATTTATGCCACACTTAATTTGGCCTTGATTGTAAATGTCTGGGGTGAGATGAGTCTTGTTGCTATTGTGCCTGTGCCTGAGTTGTACATGGTCTCGCAGGATTAGATCATTTTGAATTTGAACTGCGTTTCTGATCATATGAAAACCTCTTTATCATGACAGTTTACCCATCTGCCTATTTTCCCCCTGAAAAGAATGAGAGACAAGGACTTTAGTGTTTACACATTGAGTAAAACTTAAATATTCACAGAAAGGCAGAGATATATCCCCTCTGCCACTGCTGTTGACAGAAGTTGCTTTGAGCAATTTTCTTTTAAGCATCCTTTATTACTGGCAAACATGGTGAACACATGTGGTGGATTTGTCATAATTAAACCAGGGCTTGGCTTGGACTTGGAGAAAGATGCAATAAAGACGACAGTTTATTTAGGATAAACTCCCCAGCTCCTAGGAGCTACAGAAGGGGAACCCCCGCTCTCTAAATCTACTGTAGTTGCACGAACATATGAGGGGATAAAGTGGCTCTATTAAATTTGTTGACTCCAAAGATCCTTTCTGAAGCTGCTGTGTATTGCATTTGTTGGCTCTTCCATCCCTCTAGCCTTCTCCACGGCTTCTAGGATTGAATCAGACAGTGCCCAGATCCTCACCATTGCATGGGATGAACACTATTGAATTGCTTGGCTTGTAGATCCACAATTCTAACTTCTTTAGACTATATTGAATTTACCATCCTGGGCAATCAATAATACTAAGTTTTGCAGGCAGTATTGAACTCTATCCTCGCACATCTACTCTGTGGTGGTTGGTTTCTCCTCACTTGCTTTGGTATCTGCAGATTGTCACACACAAAACGACTGATTCTGAGTTGGGCTCTTTGAAAAAGGTTCATAAAGCCACTGAAAATTGTGCAGATGGGGCCACACAATCAAACAAAAAGAGTGCTCACTGGACGAGCATGAATTAGATAAAATGTGGAATCTTGTTGCAGTTGAGGCAAAATGGAGAAGTAGGATCATTTCCTTTAAGATCTGTTGCAGTGTAGATGTAGAGAGAAACATAAACCAATGATCTTTTGTGTGTATTTTGCAGACTGGATTGCTCATTTATTTTGGTAATCCAAATGGTTCTGGTGTCTAATGAGACACTGAAGATTATTCCATCCTCTGAAAGCCTGTCTATGATAGTAGCAGGCCTAGAGGGCAACGGCATAGCTGTGCATTGCTGTGGCATTCAGTGCATTGCGATTCACCATTGGCCCCCTGGGTAATGAAAGGCCTAATAAATGAATCCATCAGAGTGTCTGTGTGTTGCTCTCTGTGTGTATGTGGGATGCAGTCAGGCCCAGACGTGCCCAGTCTCCGGGCACACAGAGGAAAGGGATGCCATTGCTGGCAGGCCTGATGAATGGGTGGCACGCTGCGCCATGACAAAGACGAATGTGACAGCCCCCGTCCCGCAAAAGGGGGGCGGTCCTCAACCACTGAGGGGAGATCATGTGATGCTGACCACCTCCCCTTCGTAGTTACATCCCCTACTGCCTCAGCCCAAGGTGGTGGAGGAACCAGAGGGACAAAACTAAGAGCAAGCAGAGGAGAGGGAAGTATATCCATTCCAACTGAATGACTACCTTTGTCGCTCTCCCTTCACTTGGGGTACAGCAGCATTAAATTCTCAGGGAAGTATATATTTATTTTTCCCTCAAGTAAATGAGGAGAAATAACAAACACTTCTTTAAACTGTGTGCAGTATTTAATAAAGGCCATCAACAAAATAACAGGCTTAAACAAACACGAAGGAATTCATCAATAGATCCTCTTCGACCTGAATTGATGCAGTAATCTGTGTGAGATAGTAAAGAGTGGAAGGATCGAAGCTCTATTTGTTTTTCAACATTATTAGAGGTGGGAGGAAATTAAAGACTGCAGATCAATAGTAATATTTGTTTTATATTGCTCAGGTGTCCTTTGATTGTGTGCATGAGTGAGCGACTAGAGTCTGATTTTGGTGACTGTCACTATCAGATAACTACATAGCATGGTCTATTAGGCGGATCACTTACACTTAAGATGAAGAAGCTCTTGTACTTGTCCAGGTGCCTATCAGGAATCACTCCTGTTTTAGGGCAGCTTATTATCATCAGAGCTGAATGTGGAGAGAGGTCTTTGTAATAAAGTATCAGTCAGTTTTAATTGTCTTATAACTGTACGCAGGATATTTTGAGACAAAACTTAAACGTGTCAGTCAAAGCTAGAATTATGTTGCAGTGCAGCTGAAGAAAACCTCCTTGACCTCACTTCTAAGCTCTTCAATAGACAGAGTCATCTTGTCTGTGGTAAGGAGGGGAGGTGGGGGTAGGTTGACTCTCCCCTCTAAGATGGGTCTTCGGTAAGAGAGAGAGAGAAGCACGGAGGGGTAAGTCAATGGGAAACTGAGATGATTAAGAGGCTTTCACTGTTAACAGAAAAGCGGGGATTGGTTTCTATTGCACCCTCTTCTTTTCATGGCCTGGTCTAGTGGACAGGCTGGTGCTATAGTCTGAACAGAGCCAAGACTTGCCTATTAATAGACTATTGAGTGCTATTGATCCTTGGCTCGTGTGACACATAAGATACAATGAGCCATAGATCCTGGTAAAGAGCCATGTCTTTCTTTTCACTTTACCACAATTGCATATGATTATAGGAGTCTGAAGATCAGGCAGAGAGGCCTATCTCTGTGTAACGATGACCAGAAGTGCAATGGTACCCTGGGTAAAAGCCGATTGCAATTTGGAAACTTTTGTCATAAACACAAAAGCTCTTGAACAAAATGACCACAATGGAGACTTGGCTTTGCCTAGACTGAATATTACCCTTCCATAATTTGATGGATAGGATTTTGTGTAAACTCCCCAAACATGGATATGTTTCAAAAAGTGAAGATGCTTTCTCTTTGCATCCAAGGTGAGAATAACTCCAAAAAGCTGCTATACAATTACGGATAAATTAGAGAGATAATGACGAGAGGGAATGGTGGTTATATCAATAACCTCTCTAATGGTCAATTCCAGAATGCTGTCTGCTGTGTGCTAGATTTAGTGTAATGGATAAGGTGCCTGTTTAGCAGAGGCTTACTTGTCGCCAAACGAGGGAACAAACCTCAAATAGCCAAATTAAAAACTGAATAATAGATGAGCGATGCCAGGATGAGAGAAGGGAGAGGAGACAGCTGTAATTTCTACTCTTGGAAAAAAAAAAGCAGGCTTGGCATGTAATTGTCGAGAATTTATAAGGGCACAAGAGAGAAATAGAGACAAGCGGAGATACACATCCCACTGAGAGAATCACCTTTACTGAAAGAAACTAAATAATGATGGTTATAACAGGTGAAAGTCTACAAAATCTTCAAAACATTGTAAATTCTGTTGTTATTAAGGTTGACTGCCAGTCTGCGTGAAAGAGTGCCTCTTTTCGTCTTTGCAGAAAACAACAGCAGCAGTTTTGAAATGATAAGGAAGTCTGTGTTGCAATAACAGAGAAGGAGTTTTGTGGCAGCTCATTTCATCAGAATATTGTTGAATTATATATTATTTTTCCATGTTATTGAAATATTGAATGCCCCCCGTAGAACATCATGTGTAGTCTTTGGTGCATTAATCTTAAGTTCGCATTGTGTGGTTTATTTCTTTATGTAGGACATCTTCAGTACCAGTGTGCCCTTTCCAGAAGGCCAGTGAAGTTATAACCTCTGTCATGTGTACACCTCAAACATGATCTTTTTAGAAGCCTTGCACCAGTGAGCTAGCAAGAGGGCTAAACTTAGATCTGTCACCAAATGTGCTTACTTCTGTGAGTATTAAAAACACTTTTTACTCACAAATATAAAAATCTGTGTTTGCACAAAGGAACAACTAGTTTACTAACAATGAACTATGGCATTATTGGTAACAAGGGTGAAATTGGTTCACATAGCACAATATTATAAGCTCCTGTTATTGTCATCTGGAGGAGTCTGCTTCTGCAGACTTGCTTATAACAGGAGGCTGACTCACTCTGTGTTTTTAGCTCGCTGGGTTTCCACTGGGCTTGTTTTATGTGCACCTGTGAGAAAAAAGGACTTCCCTTCTCGGTGGCTGGTGATGCAATCTGATATGAGTGGAGGATATGTGATTACAGAATAGCCTCTCTGGTGAAGAGGTGAAACTATTACTGCACCATTGAATGCAGGTCATTTGCCACAGCCACCTGGCCCTTTGATCGCTAGTTGGAAAGAGCTGTAGTAGCCAGTCCTTCCCTCTATGTTATTCCGTGTGCCTCTGCAAAAAAACACATTTCATCTCTACTGTTAACCCATATTTGATTCATTTTCTTTGAAAAATGTGTTTTCATTGCTAATAATGTTCAAATATTATATTTGAAAATTGGTTCAAATCTAGGAAGAACATAAAACAACAGAAATATCCTTTGCTGTGTGTAGGTGAGTTAACAATACCATTTGTAATAGCATTTTTGTCCAATTTGTTGGAGAATCATGGATTTATATCACAGAGGCTGTGTATAGCGCAGTGTTGTACTTTCAAGTTTACACTAACCTACACAGGTATTGCATAACTCCCTACTGTGCTTTTCTCAGGTAGTACCTTGTAGATCACAGAGGGAAAATGAATCCAGAGAAAGTGTGTAAGACATGATTCAGAGATGGCAAGATTGCCTTCAATTCCATGTAAAATTAATTTTCTTGCATCTGTACGGTACATAGATACAGGTTGTTGTTTTTATACACTTATCCTCCATAGAATGTTAACATCGTGTCATGCCAAATGGGGCAGTATCTCATCAAAGTTTCAGTGCTGTTTGGAGAGCCTGAAAGGAGAGGTTTGTAATAGAGAAACACTGAGCAGGGATCTCAGCACCATGTTGGTGAAGAAGGCATGCTGACTTGCCAGCTCATACACACAGATGGACGTTGTGTCAAGGGAATCTCACACACACTGATCAGAGGCCCCCCCTCCCATCCCGCAGTGGGAGGAAATGGGTCTGAACGAGAGGAGGAAGAGCGGGAGAAGGAGTTAATCACTGCACTAATGCTGCACTTCATCATCGTTTCCTGAGCCCGCCTGCTCACCCTAACTGCCAGTGCTTGGCTGTTTACACAGCGCCCCCTGCTTCTAGATTCAGCTTTAGCACTGTTGACGACTAAACCATGAAGAGCTTATCACTCAGTTTGTGCAACTGAAGTAGGATAGCATGTTTATGGAAGAGTCATGCAAAGCACCATATGAAAGCTTTTGATCCTTGAAGGTGATTTCAGTGGCTGCCGATAGGGAGAGGATTTGGGCTGACCTTGGCTCTTGTGCATCACATATGTATGCAGTGCAAAGTGCTCTTTGTGCTTTTTCATGCATGCCTATTTGACACTTGGTCCTTTGAGGAGGACTATTTATTTTTGCAAAGGCCCACATGTGGTTTGCTGACCCTGTGCTATGTTTGCACACAGCTTGTGTGATGTGTGTGTGTGTGTAAGATATATTTTATGTGCGTGTACTTGACTTAGTGCATGTGTTTATAAGTGCATGTAAAATCTGTGTTGTGCACAGAAATGGATCTGAGGCTGGTGGTGAAGGTGAGTGAGTTTAAGCAGGCTCCTCCCTTGGGCTCTTGTTCCACAGACAGTTACAAACAGGATCTTAGGAAGTGCTGTGCTGTGCCGCCATGCATGGCCAACCGTCAGCCTGGCCTCAAAAATATGAGCCCATGTGTGATGCACATAACTCAGGGACTTGCTGCCACACCCGCCCCACTGCCCTGGCAGGCACTCAGACCATAACAGCTACCACAGCCTCTTAAACCCTTTTTATTCTTCTGGATTAAATACTGTAAGGTGCCATTCAAGCCAAGGCTAGTGCACAAACCCTGTCTCTGTCTCTGACGAATGCAACCACTCACACTTAGTATACCCCTGTTGAGATCTTTGTACAAGGCATGCAGAGCTAATGCCAGCTTTATAGCTTTTATGTTGCATCTCAATAGCTGAAATGTGTGCCACTAGCTTCACAATTTGTGAAAAATAGCTATTGGAGGAAATGAACTGACATGGGGTCCAACACATTCATAACATCTACCGCTTCTAGTTATTCTGACGAAGTCTTACATAGAATCCACCGAAAATAGTCTTTCTATTGTTTTCTTGTTTTCCATGCACATCACTTACTTGACTGAAATTGTCCCTAATGCTAATTCAGGGTACCGGGTATGTGCAAAAGGGTAATAGCCCACTTTTCAAATTACACCCTTTGCCCACACATGGAAAATTTCTGTATTTGACAAGAGCCCCACATGCTACAGTGAAACAAAGAGCGCCTTTATGATGTGACCATACAGTGTCAGGCATTAGAGCGGCTGCAATGTGCTGTGGTGTGATGGTGCAGTGTATGTGTGACTCTGACTGATAGAGTGACAGCCACATGACAGGACTGAGCTGTGATCACAGCTCTGTTGAGGAGACACCGATGGCAGTCCTTGGCTGGATGCCTGTCAGTTTGTCTATCTGCCTTTCTGGTCAAACTGTAGGTACACACACACATAGACACATTTAAACCTACCTGGCTCAGTGCTTAATAGGTGCCTGTCTGTCACACACAAACGCGTGCACGCACACAGTCAACAAACTGCTGGTGAAGATGCTACGGTGCAGTGATTTCAGTTTGGTTCCACATCACCTCCTGCTAATGGTGGTAATTAATTGATGAATGAGGTCAAATCGGAGATATCCAGACACGTCTCAATTCAGATACAACCTCATCTCATCCCCGTGCTCACCTCTCTGCCACCCCCCAAGTTGTTTTCTTAATGCGCAGTGCACCACATTCCCTCTGTGCTCATCTGCATAAGACCTTGGGATGAATGTTAACGATGTTTAATTAGACAAGACGTGGGATGGATGAGTGGGTGGAGGCAGTAAGGCCAGGGTGGTATTGCCTCCCGCTGGGGGGTGAGAACACATAAAACACACACACATAGAAACCTGTAAGCATTCATACACATACACACACACTAGATCCACAATAAATGACCATTAAAAGGCCAAAAGCTACAAAAGTGCATGACCTTACATGTGATTGGTACACTTTGTGCAGTGAGTTCCCCTTCCCATAATTTAGCAATATCAAGGGCAAAGACCCCTCAGTCTTTATGCAATATATTATGCAATAATTATTAATGAAAGCTATTTATTTGTAGGATATTATGTTGTGATTACTAACTGACCTTGATAGTAAATCTTATTAAGCAAACTGGTCTTTTTCACAAGCCATTTTCTTGTAAAGTGAATTTCATGATATTATATTAATCCTCCTGGCTGAAGCCCTTGACTGTCCTCGGATTTTCTCAAATGTTGCATTGAGCTTTACCTGAATACTTGTTGAACAGAATGACTAAACTGATCCCATTTAACACCAAAAGTTTTCATAATTACTTTTCAGACTAAATAAACGTAGGTTTTTTCAGATGTATGGTTTGAAATGGGACTGGGACTGTAATTGTTGTTACTGTAGGTGGGTTTGCTGCCATGTCTTAGGCTGCCACACCGGCTTAGAGACAAGTTTCTCGTCCCAGCTCGCTTTGTATAAACATTTCCACTACACTGATCTGTGAACATCAGGCAGCAGCTTACTGTAGGGTAATCCAGCAAATGATCTGCGTGTTATTTCGACAGCGTGCAGCCATTGCGGAGATAAGGGGATGCAGATGTTTCTCGCTAGCTGTTCCCAGATGAGGTGTCATTATCCAGGCTTGGTCTCAGACCTGCTGTTTCCAGCCCATATCCTCAACTGGGTGACTGACTGTGGACGAGATGCAAAGACACACTGAAACGTGTAAGTGTGTCTATTGCTCGCTGCTCTCTCCTCCAGGCTCGGGCTTATCTTGTGGTCACGGCCAGACAGAGACACCTGCAAATGCTGTGGATTAGCAGGCTGCCTGGGGTGAGGCGTTTAATGCAGCGCCCCAAGGATCGTGGGCTGAAGGCAGGCTGAGTTGTGAGGCTGAGGCAAGCTCGACTGAGGCATCTAAGAGTCTAGATTGAGATCAACTACTTCTCAAAGCTGCCATATAAAACATTCAATGAAAGAGTCATTTGAGATTAGCCGGTAAACATGCTTTGATTACAATAGAGAAAAGGGGAGTGTGTTTGTTCTCTTTAAAGTCTTGCTGAAACAACAACAAGGCTGCTTGTTCTCCTTTGTGTTGGAGATGCCATGTTGAATCTCCACTCTTAATTAATTTGGTGAGCACAGAGAGGGAGCGTTTGTCACCCCTGCTCTCGCCTGTTAGTGCTATTTGTCTCCGGGTGACCTTTGATTTCACACTGCATTGGTTTTCTCCCGTTATGGACAAGAGGCGGTTTTTGCTGACAACAGAGGAAACCTTATCTTTTAAATAAGTAATTCCTCAACTGCTCAGTGAGTTCACCAGCAGCAAAATATTGGGATTGCTGAAAAGGCAGACACAGAGGCAGACTGGGGAAAAGATCTCCTCATATGCTAGAGCACCTTTGCCCAAGTCCTATTAAAAATTCCACAACACAGTGTTTGAACAAGGTTCGCTACATAAATATTACATTCAATACTACAATAGGTATGATAAACATACATGTTTTTTTTTCTTTCTTATTTTGTTTAGCATGCAGGCACATAAAATCTGGGCTGTAAAGCGGGATCACATTACATGCAGCTTCGTTTGACTGTGTCAGTTCCTTGGAGGCCCTGTGGTTAAGAGGTCTCTATGTGAGTGTGTATGGACAGCTCTTGGTTTGGCATCTGTTCTGTGTGTGAGTTAGGAGGCACAGAGGAGGCAGGTTTATCGTTGTATTGTAGAGGGGTTCAGGCGGTGACACAATAGCACCAGCCAGGCCTCCTTGGCACCAGCAGGGGCCCAGAGCCTTAGGTTTTTGGGAAGGGAGCATTGATTGGGGTGATGGCTTGAGTGACTGACAGGTGGGATGGATAAGGGAATTGCAAAGGGATGAATGTGTTGGCACCTGGCTCTGTGGGTTCTGGCTGGGTGCTGGAGCAGTCTCCAGTAACATTGATGCATGGCCATGAATTATATTATGCCTTGGCAGCTGCTTACTCCCAGATTCATCTCAGCAGTCATTGCGTTATTTATTTATTTGTTTCCACAATTTGTCAAAAGAATTCTCACGAAAAAGAAAAAAACAACCTAACAAGATTAAAAAATGAGACCGATTTAGAGTATTTTACCGAATGGGTATTTGTGCAGGTGAAAGCATTATGACGCCTTGCAAAAGTGTTCCAGCTAAATTCTGATGGAGCACTTCTGCTCAGATGTCATTGGGTGAAAAAAGGATGGTGAGGCAAAGTACAAGATGTTTTTCCCTGAACATCTCTTGAATATCTGCCTGGAAACCTGCAGGGATAACACCTCATTCAATGGCTGCCTATGAGCTGTAGCGGCTCAGACTGTGGGAGATAGAAGTGATGCCTTGGGCCTTTTGTTCAACTCTGACATGGCTGTTCGGACACCTTTGTTCTGGCAGGAGAGGCCCATTCACAGAGTGCCCAGGGAACAAATTGAATCTGGTTGACAATTAATAGCCATGCGGCATGTTTAATTAAGAGCATGTAGCCAGCGAGCGACGTGAGGGAGATAAACAGAGGAGAGCTGCACAGAGCCAGACTGGGCTCACAAAGGAGCAGGCTATTGGAGCGTCTGTCTGATCGATTCCCTACCGTCTGCAGAGAGCAGCCTTCACAAAGAGCAGCCTGCACCTCCCCTCTCAACGGGCCAAACTTTTAGAGGGGAGAGATGTGAGACTGATAATGCACACAAGGCAGATGGGAGTATGCAGATAGAGTCCCACAAAGCAGAAAAGTTGAGGAAAAGTTAGCTCAGTGAAAAAGTGCAAATAAAACCTACCCAGCTGCACAGATGCACTTAGGTATTTAGTAGCTCCACTGTGTAGAAAGTGACCTTGAAAATGTATGGTGATTTGCAGTGTTGAGTGGTCATTGACTGTTGCTCTTAGTGTTACGTACATGTTGGGGTCTGTTGTTGGGAGGCAAAACATGCATGCTCGCGAGCTGGTTTGACTTCGGGCTTCTGTGACCTTCACAGTCTTACATTCCCGTTATTGTAACATGAACACAAAGCAGCAGAGGGGAGGGAGAGAGAGAGAGAGAGAGAGAGAGCACTTGACAGCTTGTCTGATAGGCCAAACAATACCAGTCATGGCCAAGCGATGCTCTGGACAGATAGCTATATACACACACAAACACACACACTCACACCCACTTCAATTAAAGAGAGCCCTCCTCTAGAACTAACAATCACATCAGTCAGTGTGATGGCAGGAGCTGAGAGGAGATAAAATGAGAGCAGTTCATGTGAGGATTTGACTGATACTGTATGTGTGCCAGCATGTATACTTGGTGTGTGTATGCGTGTGTTCAGCCTGGAAGTGTGTGTGCTGACAGGCGTTCAGTGAGATGACAGGAACAGAAAAGGGAGTTGCAGGAATGTAACTTGTTCATGTAAGAATTAAAAGGGTGTGTGTGTGCATATGTGCCTACAGACTGTGTACAGGAAGTAGCAATAGAGGATAAAGGCATGAGTCTGACAGACAAAGGGTGATCCTTTCATGCTGACAAGTAGTTGGAAGAAAAAAGAGTTTCTGCCGGCTAATTGGCCAGAGCTGGAGAGCTGGCCATCCCTTTGGTAAAATTTCAGACTTGTCTTGTCTTTATGTCTTTTCTCTTTGTCTCGAGAGTGGAAAGTGTCACTTTTTGTGGATGGACAGAACAGAGCAGACCCCTTCTTTTTTTTTGTTTCTATTCACAACATACTGTAGCAGATTAAAGACATAAATCAGAGTATAATAGTTTTGCATTTTTTATTAGTTTTGATTTTTATTTCATTCTGACTTTTTGTATCCGTTTAGTGCTAATTAGTTTTTAAAGTGGACTTGCTAGTTTAATTCAGTTTATATTTTATGAAAATGCTTAATTTTAGTTTAGTGGTTAATACTTTCAGTGTTAGCTTTGTTTTTATTTTTTGTACTATGGGGTATTTGTCAGATGCAACACTCAAAAAGGTCAGAAGAAATATTGAGTAAAAAAACTCAACAAAACATCATACCATTTTATAAAGTGTATTCACAAAAGACAGTCAGTCGGTGTGTTTGTGTTATTAACCACAAAAATTCAACTGAAAACAACAACAGCAACACTTGGGACATAGACCTTCACTTTTTAACACATTTTCTGCCTCTTCCTTTGTCCCTTTCTTTGCTTCCTCCTCCAACTCTTATTTCTATATCTCATCCTACCTTTACAAAGGTTGTGCATGCTTTAGTTTGTGTTTATCACAGTTTGTTCTCTGCCCTGTCAAAACATTCTACATTTGTATTAAAAAAGCCCTTTCACTATCTACGGAAGGAGAACAGGATGAAGAAAACACTATAAACTTTATATAACCGACATTCTGAACACAGCTTGCTATCTATGCACACATACATACAGTAGGTGCGCCACATGCTCAGAGGCATAAATGACGAACTCCAGGGCAAAGATGGCTGTAGTTTTGGAGGAAGACCAGTAGGTGGTTCCGGGGTGTGTCTAGGATTGAAAGTTAGAAATTGGTTTCATGCAAGGGTGCCCCAGTCATTTGGCTGCACTGAATAGTGGAATTCAGGGGATAATGCGGGCATTAATTGATTCTGGAGCCTGAAATAAATAGGCTTTCAGGCTCACATGAGACAGAACTCAGCTCATTTATGCCTTTCAAGGAAGACGGGGGAGTCTTTTCTCCTGTCTCCCTCCCGTCTTTGGATCGGTCCTGTATGAGCCTTAAAATGAAAGCTGACAACAGTTGATTGATATGAAGTGAATGGTGACCTTCTAGATTCCACTGTCACTTCATTTATGTATGATACAATCGCTCCTTGACTTTTGGGAGAATTTGGGTGATATTTGAGGATATGGTGCTTCGATTGTTACAATGTCTCCACAGAGAGATATCACACCTCAATTATATTTAGATGACATTTAATGCCCTCTCAGTGGATTTTCCCTGCAATATCTTTCTCACACCAAGCATAAGAAAGCAACAAATGTAACATTTATGTCTGCACTCTCGATCAAATTGTGAAATTGCATTAGGAATCAAACAGACCTGGCGGCTGGTTGGCTGAACAATCTGACACGGCACTTTCAATATCTGCTATCTACCAACACAAGAACATCTGTCAAATACAAGAGATACAATAAAGAATTAGAGAGCGAGAGGAGACACACAGAACCTACTAAGTTTGACTGCTCCTGTAGGGTATTTTTTCCTGTGTTAGTGGGCAGAAGTTGGGTTTGAGAGGGAGAAAAGTTAGGCAGCTGAGTGGGGTAACAGCCTGGAGTCTCGGCAGTGGGGCTGGGGTAAGGTCAGCGTCATGGAGCCTCCACCACTCTCCGTTCTCCTTGGTTGGGCTGTCAGCAGGGGGAACAGACATCCTGCTGCATAGATGATGAAGAGTACGTGCAGTGCGGACGCCAGAGGTCAGACAGCCATGGGGCGCCAGGAAGTGAACCTGGCTGCTTCCCCGCCGCGCCCTGCAGCACAACACAATGCGTCTGTGTGCACACACACACCATTTTTGCCCTATTTACTAATGTAGTGCTCCATATTTCTGCTGGTCTCCAACACATCTTAAAGTCTTGCCAGAAGTTAAAGCCAGAGGGAAAGAGAGGGAGGAAGAGATAGAAGAAAAGAGAGGTGTAATAGAATCATTACACAAGACACATCTCTCAAGGGTACAGCAGTAGGAGGTCCCATATGGGCTTTACATCAGCAGGCACACACACACATCCATTGCAACAACCACAGGGTCACACGGCTGCCTAATTATGGCTGACAAAGATGGATGTATTTCATTTCAGTCAACTTTATGTCCAATTCTCATTCAGTGTCCCTAACACGCCACATGCTGTAGATTCATTCCCACATAAACCCCTCTCCTCAGTCCACCAAGTTTATCTTGTTGTACTCGTCTCTTTGCTCCTCCTCTCATTCTTTCTGTCACTACTGGTACTTCTCTACTATCTCTTTTGCCCTGCTCTAACAGAGATACAAACACACATCTGTACAAAAGCTCATAAAAATGCAGTTTGTGCATGCTTAGGTGTATGCACAAATGCCTTTACAAGCGTACGGGCCCCCTGAATTGCAGCAGTGGGGAGGCGGTGGCTGACCATTGTAGTCCTTCAAGGCCAAATAATTACATCCTCTCAACAAACATCAAAGACAGCAGCCGTGGCACCAAAGCCAAAACAATCCCACAATGTGCCAACTGTCTCTTTCTGGTCTCTCTTTCGCTCTCTCTTTCTGTCTGTTCTGTTTTTGTTTCGGCTCATGGCTGGAATTTATCATTATGAAGGAGAGGAGGTGCAGTTTTGGATTCATTTGGTGTAAAATTGTCAAATAAATAAAAGTTACAATGACACAAATGAGGTTCAGTTAATGTTAACATTATTATTTTTTCCTCCTTAGACCCCTCAGGTAGAGGAAGAAGGACTTATTTATCTATAGCTTGATTATGACATTTGGTTGGTTTTGATTTGTTGCGTCATAATTGTTATTGTGAAATTAATGTATTATGTGAAATGATTTTGTGATTTAGCAATAATAACCTCTGTTTTCCATGTCTCTGAAAATCAGACTCTGTCATTATGCTGAAAATCTTTGTTTAAATTATTTAGAGCATAATTTAAATTAAATCGTACTTTAATAGTAGTATTGAGTGTTTGGTAATTATTTTTGCTGCTGCGACTATTTCTAACAGCCTTTTTAAGCTAACCATCGTATGTGACAGACAAGGTCTGCTTCATAAAATGGCTGTTTAATCAGTTGCTAAACACTTGTTCTGTCTTTGAGATATGAGATGGGTGATAAAATAAAGGAAGAAAACTAACATAAAGTGTCTCAGTAAGGTGACGGCCACCGCAAGCTGCCAGAACAGTCTCAGTGTTCTTTGGCACAGACTGAAGTCTCTCAAACGCTCTCTAGAGGGATGAACAGCATTCTTCTAAAAATATATTCCTTCATTTGGTGTTTTAATGAGTATTTTGGAGAGGAAACGCTAACACATTGCTGTAGAATTTCCTAGGCGTTTAATTTCATGGAGCTCTGCTGAGCACAAAGGCCATAGCATATCATTCACATCACTTTCTTATTCAACCATTTAGTGACTCCATTTGCTTTGTATGGATACAGTTACATCTCTTACCCTTTGGTTACAATGAACACATAAGGTATGCAACCGTTCACAGAGAGGATGTGTCGCAGTATCTTTTTCCTGGCTATACCTGCAGCTCATGTACAGGTTGTTGGAGTCATGGGCACAACAAGATGGTGAGCTTTCGATTCGGGATTGTTTTGTGTCTTCAGTTTTTGGACTCAAGCACAATGCTGTGAAAATCCAGTTTTTCAGTTTGTGTGATATGAGGAGGTTCACATCTACAGCTACTGTAAGCTATGTAAGAGATAAACAACCGCCAGCTAATACCAGCAAAATAAATACAGACAAAGTCTAGAGTCATTACATGGGTAGTTTAATTTTTACAGAAACAATACTTGATGACCCATTTCTGTGTAAAAGGGCTGGTCACACCTTGTGTAAAAAATATATATAAAACTGGCCTATTTTTACTTTCGCAGCACGGATCTCTGTGGCGCATACGCACCACTTACGAGCTGCTCTCAAACCTGGTGTAGCCAGATTCATTGATTATCCACATATGTTACGTATTCAGTGTAGCCACTGGGTTGTCTTTCTCTCATTTATTCAGAGTTTTAGCTTTAACAACTTTTTTATATTTTATTTTAATATTCGTGTTAGACTCTGAAAGAAACAGCTATGGTCCCATTGTAAACATTTCTCCCTGAAAAAAGACCACTCCTCTGGCCCTGTTTTCAGTCTTTGCTAAGTCTGCTGTTTGTATTAACGTATAGTATAGTCTATAGAAGTGATATAGAAAAACAAATAGGATAGTGCTGGCGGAGCAGCTGCTGCGAGCAGCATTGATTGTGGGAGCAGGGAGGCGTGCAGGTTGGAGGAGCAAGAGGAGGCTCCCCAGGAGAATGCCTCCTTTTTTCAGAACAGTCTTATGACCAGCATGCCAAGCAGAAATGTGAAGAGAAGCATTGACCAACTACTGGAAAACATCTAAGCTATCCAGGATCAATGCCAAATTGATCCCAGAACTATGTATAATGTAGGGCAGTGGACGGCTTGTCTCGCTCTTCCCACCTCCTGTATGGCATGGGAGAGCTGGGCCGGGCCGCAGGAGCTAAAGAGAAACATAGAGAGCCTGATGGAAACCGAACAATAGAGCATTAATGCCTAAGGTGTGTTTAAAACGCATGGTAAGGCCTTTGTGTTGAAGGTTTACATGTGTGCCAAGCAATGCTTGTGCGGTGCATAAAAATACATTTTCTGAGCTAGCTCCACTTCCTTACAGAACTTTTTTCAGCCATGATGATGCACTTTTTCTTGTTTTAAATCGATCTTTTATGTCAATTGCCAAATGTGCAGGGTGGTTGTAGGTTATGGGTAAGCTATTGCAGAACAACTCTGTCTGAACAACTCATATGAAGCAACAGAGTAGACACACTGTAGCATCCACCCCTCCCTTTCAGCTTGGGTATCCCTGGGAAGCCCCATGCAGGTCCTAATGAGCAGTGTGTTGGAGAGGGCATCTTTTTAACCTAGCACTGGGACTCATAGAACAGCCTCACTCCTCCTCAACAGATGCCAAGTGCAGCTGTCAACAGCTCTATACTGTATTGTTGCTTACTTCACTATCTCAACTCTCCTACGTCTCTGTTTCTTTCTAACCCTTCTCACTTTCTTTTTTCCTCTGTCCTGACCATTTGTCTTGATAGCACATCCACTGCATCCTATTATGATCGGTGCTCAAACAGTCTTAAAGGCTAGCTGGAGGTTACGGCTCACTAAAGTAGATTCACTCTACCTCACTACTTTCCCCATCTTAAAAGAGTAATACGGCCATATGAGATTACATAGATACCGTGTGTGATACATTATTGCTAGTGCATTAAGAATTCATGAAGTATAAACAAAAAAGCCCAAAATGATTCAGCAAAGGCGCTTTTGCTTGCAGAATCGAACAGAAGCACTTTTTTTAATCACCATACCTTCACGCTTCTCCTGTTTTAAATGCATTTATCATTGTCATGGGAAAAAAACTTTAAACTTTGTTCCTGCTCTCTCCTTTTTGATTATCCTCTCTCTTTTTAGTAACTCACCCTCCCACCCTCTCTCCCTTCCTCCATCTCTTTCTCCAGTGCCTGTCTCTATCTCTTCTGTGTCTAATTGCATTTGAATTTTTTTCTGGTGTAGCCTGAAGCTCCAGAAAACCCCTCCACCCCCTCCAAACCTCCGTCAGTCCATTTGTGCCTGGCCTTGGGCAGGTTGGTTTCCTGGGCTGCCCTGGAGGAAATATCAGATGACCTGGCACTCCACAGCAAAAACCCAGGTCATCAGGGAGGGCTCCTCTCACTGTATCCCTCCCTCGGCCCCCTCTCATCCACTTCCTGCTTTCAAGTGCAGGGCAAGGTCAAAACTTTGAGGATGCATTCCCTAGACTTCACCACAAGGCAGGCTGGAGGCGCTGCACCCTGCTCTCTAACCAGTCAGACTTTGCTCCATCTATTCTTTCACATCTTACTGCTCTCTCATATTCATTTCATTAGCTCAAGCTTTTACTGAAATCAATACTGATGCTAAAGTTAGTTTTTTCTAATACAGCTATTCATTAAATGCCTTTTCATTAGTGTCACTGGCGCACCAGTATAACTGGAATAATACAGTAATGGACAAACACATGCTGTAATTCCTTCTTTTTTTTTGGGGTGGTGATGAAGACTGTTTTTAAATAGCTTATCTCACAAAGCATGAGTCATTACTCTATGTTTTTACATAATGTGTCTGGTAAATTGTGGGTTTTAAAAACTATGATTAAATTCCTAGACAATAATGTAACTGTTGGTATTTTAATGTAGGGGTGGTACAAAAGGGACACAGCACTCTCTTCCCATCCTTGTATCATTCTCCTCCTCTCATTTTCTGTCAACTCGAATGCACTGTGGAGGCAGAAAGAGACGAAAGACATTATGGATGGTGTTTAGAGACAGGTGTCTGATGCGTCCTGAGATAATGCCAAAAGACTTCTATCTCTTCTTCTAATGGAACAGCGACAGTTGTTTCAAGTGATCAGGTCTGTCATCCCAATGCTGGTGCATTGGTGCACTCTACACCTCTCTTTTCTCTCATAAATCAAAGTTGCAAGTGAGGGAGAATAAGAGGGAGCAGCAGAACAGTCAAGTACCAGGCCATCCCAGGACAGTGGATCTACATTAGAATATCTCATCCTAGCACTGGCTTTTGTGCAAGGGCCTAATAAGATCCATCTGATCAGACCTACAAATATTTTTCTTCTTGAGACAATCAGGTAGGAGAGAGGTCAAATACTGTTTATATTCTGAGAGTTTTGTGCTGCTGCTCCCTTTTTGGTGCAAAGAAGAGAAATGGGATGAATATGTTAGTGTCATCTCCAATTTCAAATAGGTAGACATTTCAAAAGCTGATTCTCTCTGGAGAAAATGTTGTACCTCCTGAGTGAAAATATCATTTGAAAGGCGAGACAGTAAAAGCCAGTCATCTCAAAATGAAAATTTTCTTATGGTGGCTTTCCTTTTCACCTCAGCAGTTATGGGAAAGGGGAAAAAATGAGAGTGAGTGAGAGTCACATTGTAGAAAGTGTGTGCAGGCTATAAGAAGCGACAACTGGTGGGAAGACACACTGATGAGTACAGGAGTGACATCTCCTGAAGAGCATGTTAATAATGTGCCAAGCAGAGACAGGTAACCAGTAATCAGGCCCTCTGATAGTAACACGGCCGACAGAAACACATACACAAACACTGTCGACTCTCCATCTCGATCAGCCTTGAAACTGCTAGACTGCTCCGTCATGTTCTGGGGCGGCCCCCTCTGCTAACAGTGTGTCGCAGCTTTTACAGAGACAAAAGAAACAAATGAGATGGCTGGGTTACAACAAACAGCTCCGGGTTGTTCTTTCCTCTGGAAAATGAAAGGCCCTCTTTTTGCAACCACCGTGTCAATTAGAGGTGGTATTGCTCATACTCAGTCTCTGGTTCACTGCTAGCTTGTGTTGATTGTTATTTATTTAGATCAGGCTTGAATGAGAGTTGGCCTCAATTTAATCTGTGAGGAGTAAAGCCCTTTCTGGCACAGTATATTTTAATGACACTTGGAGTTAAAACCTCAGCAAGGATCATGTCAGTGAGGAGGTTGAGGCATAAGGAGAAGGAAGTACAAATAGCCTCGCAGGAGCAGGATTCTGACCTGTAAGGTTGAGTAAGGTAGGAGCTGTGTGTACAGAGAGCCTCCTCTGAATATTTCCCCTGTGACAGAGAGCAGGCCAGAGGCAGTGGGGTCAGCAGATAGAGTCCAGAGCCCATTGACAGCTGCTGCTTTGACTTTGATGCACCATCAGTGTTCAGCACATCACTTGCCCGCTTCCTCCCTCCACCACCCTTTTTGCACTAACCCGCAAGCTTGTGTGCTCAACCTGAACGCGCACTAGCCTCTCATTATGCCGCCCATGCAAACTTTGTCTCTTTGCAGCTGTTTAATGGCTACACGTCTGTTTTTGTTTGTTTCCTCGCTATAAGATTATTGCACCTTTATGGTTGGTCGGGGGGTTGGAATAATCCCTGGCATCTGTTCAGAGAGGGAGGGGAGAGCAAAGAGCCAGAGGTAGAGGCTTGCTTTAAAAAAAAAACAACAAAAAAAAACAAGACCATGTGGTCCCCTATTTCATCCTTTGCCACTAAGTCTAGGGCTGTGGCTGGATTATAAAGACAAGTGTGATGGAAGGGGCTGTGTGCTAACAGGCACAGAGGTCACTGAAGAAGCTTCCCGCTGCTGTTTATCCCTCCCAAAATGAACACAGAATAGTAGGGATTAATCTAATCACTGCTGTGCTATTCTCATTTATTTACAAATGTATGCAGGAAGGTAACTTTTGACCCTGGTATGAGAGCATTTATTTTTCCTTTCCCTGAGAACATTGTAAATGTTGTTGGCACAACCAGCATCACATTTACTCCATATGTTTTCAGTTTTAAGGAGATTTTTTACTCACTCCATCAACAGGGTTTTGCACTGTCACAACTGTGCTGTACTTTTCACAGTTTCATTGTTTTTTTCCTTCCTATAACAGAAGTTATAATGGACAGGAGCAGCCCTGAGCTCCTTTTGACAGCCTCATCCTCTTCCTATCTTTTTCTTAATTCAAGACTCCATCTTGTCATAGCTTCAGTGCCTCTGGTCGTTATGGCAGGAGAACAGGAAGTTAATCAACGTAGCATTATCTTCCAGCCTGCACCTGGAGGCAGGGGTGCCAGTCATGGTGCCACCCCCTCCCTGTTGGGACCCCTGCCAGCCTGGGAACCCCTCACACCACAGCACCCTGCAGCATCTCTATGGGCTATCTCCACTGTGCTGTGTCTTTGTGCCAGGTCACACTTGGTGATACAGCCTTGATGAGCTCGTGGGGGCCTTCTTGCGTCTTAGTTTAGACTGTGTGTTTCTGTGCAAGGAGAAAAGGGACGACAGAGAAAAGAGAAAACAACCAGTTTTTTTGTGATCGCTTTGTGTGGCCACACATGTCTCATATTTTACCTTTTCTTCTGTACAGCATGAGGGTTTTTGAGGTATTATTGGCCCACGTGGGCAAGCAAAGTATCAACACAAAACTCCTGGAGGAGACCTTTTTCAAACACAAGCCTCGCAAACCAAACAAGACAATATTTGAACAGCATATTCACATTTAAAAGTGTGTTGACACATCCTTAAGAACTAAAAAGATATTTTCGTGGAAGATGGCTGCAGGTCTGCCCTTGCGTCGAGCTCACTCTAACACTCTGAGAAGCTGACAAATGTTCATGCTGAAAAGTGAATTGCTGGCTGTCACTGGTAATCATTAGGTTGTCTACCAGCATCCAAAGTGCTTTTATTTCTGCCCATTAGTTTGGTGAGAAAATGGCTGGGTATGGTCTAGCGTGTTCCCCCTTACACTCAGACTGATGCAGTAGGCAGGGCAAGCATTGGAAACATGAAAGTGTTTGAAGTATCTCTATTTATGCCAGTGGCAGTTTGAGCTTTTTTCTTTTTTTTAACTTTCAGTGTCTATATCATCTCTGTGTACACAGCTGCCTCCAAAGGATCTACAGCCTTTTCTGATGTAGCAGTACACATGCATGTCAATATTGTGAGACTGGCGTGTAATTATTATTCAAAGGTTAAAGAGTGGATTGATCCATAGAGGTGTGTCAAGGGCAGATCAAAGGGATTTGGGGGAGGATCGGACCAAAAATGTTAAAAGCTGCTCACTTTCAAACACAGACACGTCAATCTCTCTGAGAGCACCTTGATGTCCTCAGAGGAGAACTTGATCAAAGCTTTCGTAACAAAGATGGTCTCAGAAGATGATCTGACCTCAGCTGCATTCTACTTCTGTCTTTCACTTTACTTTTGCCAGTCTCCTTTTACCTGCCTGAACACACCGGCACTGCCCCTGTTTCCGTCTTCTTGTGTTTGTGCTGCTGGTTAGACTGTCTGAATATCAATGAAGCAGTCTCACCGATGTATTACAAACACAAGTGAACAGTGATTAAAGATGACATATCTAAGCCTCACTCCCTTACTCTCTCCTCTCTTCTCTTTTCCACAGGAGATCGCAGCTTACTTGATAACATTTGAAAAGCATGAAGAATGGCTAACGACATCCCCTAAAACAAGGTAAGACAATTATACTCCTGGCCTCCTTTAAAACATAAGCTAAGATTCATAGCGCTCTAAGTATTACATTCAAGGAGCCAAAATTTCCATTTTGTTTTTTTTCTTCAAGACCATTTCCCTTATGCAGTCTCCTTCAGGTTCAGTTTAGGATGTTTAATATTACACACCACTGATGGCTGCTCAGAAAAGTTTATCGTTTTCAGATAAATGATAGAATATTAATATTGACTAATAATTGCCCTTTAGCAAGCCAATTAACATAACATGCTCTGGAGCAGCATCTGCTTTGAATGGTATGTTAATGTGTTCCTATCTGACTGTGAATTCACCACTCGACTAATAACACTATGGAAGCTGGGAATGTTTGTCTGGGTCAGAAGTTACACCCACATGTGGAACAAAATGCCAAAAGCTAGTGTGACATTTTATACAGAAAAGACGTGCCAGCGTTGCAATTAACTCATTTTGTTAATGTATGCAAATGAAACACTTTTCTCAGCTTTTCACCAAACTTTGTCACATGAAGTTTAATGTTAGCTGTGTACTGCGGCAGCACCGACTGTGACATAATTATATAATCTATGTAGTTTAATAATATGGGGCTAATTAATGTGGCTTTGTGTTAGCATTTCTCAGTAGCACACAGCTCATTGTTTTCGGTAGCTTTGGATAATCTTTCTAAGTTGGACAGCTCTGGGGTTAACACCTTTGACCTCTTTTAGATTGACTTCACTGTGCCACTGTCTGACCACACAATTATTCCACAGCAAATACAGACTGCTCACACAATGTTCCCTTTACTTCAGTTTACATTTTCATGCATTCAGAATCAGCTCAATATGTTAAACCTTCCTCTCTCATTTTCCGTGAGCTGGACTTGCTATGCTGGCATTATTAGCAGTCCTCATCCATGTGTAAATGGACCCTAAGCTTACTGACATAGAACCTATTCCTCACATCCCTCTCCCCTCCTCTCCTCTCTCCTGCTGCCTCCGAGGGACATTGATAATAGTTCTGCATAAAGACACTGCCAATTAGAATACATTCGCTGGTGTAATTATGGAGCATGGGCCAAAAGAGCATTGAGCACACCTGTTTTTTTTTTTTATCAAGAATGCCCTTCTCTCCATGCGTGTACTCTGCAGCTCACCAAAAATTATTATTTTAGTATTAGATATGGCCTGCAAAGTTGCTATTAGGCTCACCTTCATTACTCCCTGGTGAGTGGTGCAGGAGCTGTTATCTCTTGAGTATGGTAAAAAAAAAACAGTAAGGAACAAATATAAAAACTAAGTGAAAAGAATGCAGCATGAAGGGTGTCAGGACATAACAAATGTCACAGCACTGCATCCTCTAGCACAACATATCCTAAAATGACACTTTTTTGGTGAGTGGTGAGAGACTTTTGATCCAGTGACTTTCTCACCAAATGGTCTTCAGGATGCTCATGGCCACAGTCTGTCACCACTGGCTGTGTCTGATGCAGCGATCTCAGCTGCCACTGTGCTCTGGGATTTCAACCCCATGTCATATATCAGTGCAGGTGCTGATATCTCAGCAAACATGTCACCAGGGAAAAGCCCCTGGTGTACACCTGCAGACCACCTGACAACACAACAACACATCCCGTGTTTTAGAGGAGCCGTCACTGCAGGACAAGATGTGTGTGTATGAATTCTCACATGCATTTACTGTATGTGCTTGTTTCCGGACAAGGGAAGCAGGGAGTGAGATTGTGAAGTGTTTGTGTTTTCCCAGATGTCAGTGAAAGGGTAGAGTGTAGTGATGGATGTTGGGGCTAGGAAAGGTTGGGGGTGGGGGGGGTTTGGGGTGGAAGGCTGAGGCATATATGTGTGATTGATGGGAGATGATTGATGGCTAGCCTCCATATGAAAAGCTTTCTGCTCAAGGTGAAAGGTCAAACTTGGGACACCTGTGGTTAAGTGCAGCCTTATCATTTGTCATCACACATCTTGGAGTGTTTGTGTGTGGGTGTGTAAGCATCTCATTGTGGGTGTGCTGTCTGAGCTGTCTGTGTGTGGCTTGACCCCAGTGGGGAATAGGCTAAGTAGGCTAATTCTCTCCCTGCCAGTGCCTGTAGACAGGGTCAGCAGGGCATGATGGGAGGCAGAGATAAGCAGCAGGGTCATACGTGGAGAGGCACCGCACTGCATGGCTGCACCGCATGCATGTAACAGCTCTGACACATGCAGGTCGTAAACATGGGAGTGGACCACAGCCAGAGCTCAAGGAGCTGACGCCAGCTGTTTGACCAAGGTGACACGCGATGCAGGACATGCTCTGAATAGAGATGGCATCCTGTCAACACAAGGAAGATGAGATGAAGTGGACCAATTACATGCATGCACATATGTACTGTATTTTACTCAGCTAAGGTGAATGCCTATGAGCTACGTCCATACAGTAACAGTGCAGTCTGTGCTGCCTTTTGTTTGGGTCTGTTTCTGTTTGTTTATCATTTTAAAATCTGAAGTGTGCCAGGGGAGAGTGGTGGAATGCTGAGTGATTGATGTGCCTAGCTCTAGTAATACACATTCCCTTTCAGATAGGAAGTGCAACAGTGCTTAAAATCAATACCAGTGTTCTCCCACTGACTGCTTGAACAGCACTACAGCTAATTCAGGCTGCACCTGTCAGAGCTGGGGAAATCTTTCCCTACTCGGGCCTTACACTTTAATTTACACCCACAGCCTCGCTGGCTTCCATTTCCATTAAAGGGAGAGCCTGGCATTATGGCTTTAATGAAGGCCGTGGCCAGGCTGTGATTTAAGATGGCCGTTACCCTGCACCTTCACTCCACAGCAGGGGAACACACTTAAAGGAACAATTAGGAATTTCCTCTCCTACATCCTTCTAGATCGCTATACTCATTCTTTCCTCTCACCTTTTAAAGATATGTCCATGTTGCTTCAGCTGATGGGATCTGAGGTGCCTGTGGGAGAAGAGGGAAAACAAAGAAGCTACACAAACACTGGAGCTCAAAATCCAGTCTATTACTTTTTATTTGACCTCATCATGGACATTACATTGGGCTCCTGTTGTGAGCAGGCATTCTTTGTCCATCATAAATGACACAAATGTCTCCTTGAGGTGTTTTCTCAGAGGTGTTTGAATGCTGACAGATGGAGAAACTATTGACTAGAGGGTGTCACAGATTGGTCCGTCCAAAGAGCTAATGGGCACCTGTGTGTCGTATAGAGATAGCTCGTTATCCTGAGCATCGTTCAAATGGCACATGAGTGGAGAGGTCACACATTAGTGTTTCTTTTCTCCACTGTTTTATAGGATCGCTTAACAGCAGTACATCTCACAACATTCAGAGTGCTTCTACACCTACCTTATCCACCTACTGTCTGTGTGTGTGCATATATATTTATTTTGGAAATCCCCTCTTTTCTATAGACCTCAAATAAAAAATAGTTTAGTTTTATCTGATGTAAAATTGGAGTGGTGGGCTATGTCAGCCATTTTTTATATTTCTGCACGTTTTAACACATACTATACATTTACACATGTGCTTATATGACCACAAACACACACAGTTGCACACAGACACATACAATTACACACCCCTTGTATATTGAAACTATCAAACAATAAGCACCAGTCCTTGGAGGGCCCCACAATGACACTGAACCTTGCCGCCCCCACGTCCCAGCGCAATAGCCCTTTCTCCTCCCACATTCACAGCAACAGCAGCAGCAGCACTCCAAAATGAAACCAAGTCCCTTTAGACAGCTTCCAAAGACAATGCTTTTATTAAAACCTACAGCAACGGCGCCACCCCAGAGGCACGGGCACACCAACAACAGAGTGGAGCAGAACTGAGCGGCAGCCTGAAATCTACTAATGACTGTTTGTTTGCTGTTGTGTATGGTGTTTGCTATTGTGTGTGAAGCCTGTGAATTTCTGCAGATCTGTGTGTTTCTGACTGTGTGTGTGTGTGTGTGTGTGTGTGTGTGTGTGTGTGCGAGAGAGAAGCAGATAGAGGGGATCGTGTTTATGCATGTGCATACATACGTAAATGTACATTTCTATATGCGTGACTACGCATTTGAAAAACGCATTGTGGATGAACATATGCAGGCATTTATGAATGTTTTGAGATGGCATGTGTGTGTGTAATTACCAGTAAAATTATATGAATGTGTTTTGAATTGAAAATAGAGTGCCGGTATGGTATGTGTGTGTGTGTCTTTCTAAGGGGATCTGTGTGAGTCTGCCACTGTGAATAAGACCTCCCTAGGCCTATGTGTAAACTCTGTTTCTGTCACCCAGTCTGGCACATAGTGTGAGAAAGTGCTGGGATTTCTGTGTGCATGTGTGCTTGTGTATAAGTGGGGTATGGGCTGATGTGTAGGATGTGCCTGAGAAGGGCGTCTGATAGTGTTTGGTCCTAATGCTTTGTGGCACTCGTTGGCTGGCAGAGTTTCAGAGGAGAGTTGAAAAGGACAGGAGCAGCAGGGGAAAGAGAGACATTGTGATGTAGTGAGAGAGGGGAGACGCACCAAGAAAGAGGGACAAATACTGAAGCAAAGATATACAAAGATAGATGTTTTAAATGAGATTACATTGAAAGACAAAGACATTAGGACACAACATGCTGTATTAAGTCAACATGTCAAGTCAATGTGAAGAGAATGTTTGGTGTGCTTTACTAGTGGGCTCTCCTTTATCTTTTTCCTCTGCTTGTCCTTCTTTTCTTCTGTTGTTTGTATACCAACTCATCATGAGTAAAAGTTTAGTTTGTATAGTGACACGTCCCCTGGCTGCTCCATTCTGTTGGGCCCTGGAGGGCCAGTTATGCTTGTAGCCAGTCGCCAGTCGCCAGCCCTGACAAGGACAGCTATGCCCACCTGGGGCCTTATTGGCTGGATGAAATAAAGCCCACCAGGGAAAGGAGTGTGGACGGGAGCGAGGTGAACCCAGAGACCACAAGGTAAGAGTGAATGAAAGAGAGAAAATGAAAAATGGTCATCGAAGGAAGAGTGAATATGATGGAGTGAGAGCAGTTTAGAAAATGGAAACATGTCGATAAGAGAAGCGAACGGATGAGATGGAGATGGGAGGAATAGTGATGGATGGGGTGAGGAGTGAGGGGGGGAGACGATCTACACAAACAGACAAAAGAGCGAGGGAAAGATGGAATAGAGGGGGATTGAGCTGACAGAGGGTGAGGGAGAGAAAAAAGAAAAAAAAAAGAGTCAGTAAACAGCAGATAGAGATGGAGGGAGGTGAGCAATGGATTCAACTGACAGATAGAGAAAAGTCCTGTGGTTTTGGGGCATGGGAGGGAGAATGCAAACGGTCAATAGATTACAGCTAGTGCTGGGCCAAGTGCCTGGGCCTCAGACTCCTAGCCAACTTAATAATGCCTCTTGTTTGTCTGTCCTCTAAAGTAATGCCCAAGCCGAGCCCAGGGAAGCAGCCTGAGCCTGAGGCTAGTGGAAATGGACAGGGGACTAGATATATGTTAGTTCTCATCCCAGCTGCTGTATATTACCCTGGCCAGCTTGCCCACCGGAGACTATTCAATAGAACATAGAACATCATCTAGCTTTATCGCCTTTATTCCCTTTACACTCACCAGGACTACTGCTGAAGGCTGGAAAGGGCAGGATCTGTTCTAGAAATGACTTCTTTTTGTATGGTAATAGACATTGAAGTGTACAAAGTGCATCTTTCTACCTAGTAGCTTTTAAAAGGAACACTATGGCCAATTTTGATTTGTTCGTAATGCAGAGTTATCTAGGCTGAGGAGTATTGTGCAGTACAGGTAGTAGATGGAGCAGTGTAGAAAAGCAGGCCTTGCCTCACTCTATATGCCAATGTACAGGAGAAGGTGGAGGAAGGAGTGCAGCCAGTGGCTGGCCACAGGAGAGAGGGGATAAATAAATAGAGGAGGAAGTTGATGTCAAGCAGGTGTTCAAGGAGAAAGTGTCAGCCAAGCGGGCCGAGATGGGGAGAAGTGCTGCCTCTGCAGCCTGATAATAAAGACTTAATTCAATTAGCGCTTCTGCACCGGTGAGCAGCGTGCAGGCTGGCTGTCACTGAGCAGGCCATGGACACAGCAGAGCACACCCTCAGCTGCCTAGACACATAGACAACCAGCCCTCCACCGACCCAGCACTTCCCTACGATCTCTGTCCCTCTCTGACTTTCTCTCTTACAGACACACACCTACAGTGGACCAAACGTATTATTCACACCTGAGTCACTGAGCCGTCCAGACACCAAACCCTGCCTACACACCTCTCCTACACACACACACACACACACAGTCAGCACACAGACACACTGCCTCATCCCTCACTCTTATCCATCCTCACAAACTAAACTCTCTTCAGCCTCTCCTTTTGCCTCCTTTTTACCTCCTTGATTTTCTATTTCCAACCCCCCTCAGCTCTCCACCCCCTCTTGTACCATCCTCTTCCACCTCGTCACTCTGCTCTGTTAGTGCTGAGTGTCCGTATGTTGGCCAATACGGTGAAAATTGTGACTGTGAGTCTCTATTTTCAGCACGTCACACCCTGGTACCCAGTTGGGTGCTGTCCTGTAGGCATATGGTGTAGCGGATCCCGGATCCTGGGCCTTCAGAAAGCTCTAGGGGGCTTCTCAGTCAAAAACAGCCTCTCATCCCACGCACGTTCCCGTGGCATAGCCTGGACTCTGGTCTGCTACTTTTCGGGTGTGGTCAGAAAACCCTGGCTCCTGACTGGTCACTTCACAGTCCCATGGGTGGCAGAACCAGGAGGCAAAAAACAGTTGGGTCTTAACAGCTCCCACACACACAGGAAGGTGTAGGATGGTGGAAGGAAGAACAGGAAGTGGCAAAGGAACAGGAGGAGGAGGAGGAGTAAGAAAAAGGACAGGACACACTGCTTCAGTGATACTGTCGGCTGTTATGTAAAAAGAAGGAGAAAATAGGTCCTGGATGACTGCCAGAGAGCTGGGTGAATCACCAGCAAAGAACAGGCACGACATGGGTGCGCACACACATCGACGCACTGGCACACATTCTGTCCCATTTCTTTTGCCCCAGCTGAGCTTCACGGAACAGGAAGTACAGCGGATGATTAGTTGCCACGTGGCGCTATACAGTGTGCAAAAACAGCAAATGGCAAGACTGACCTCTGACTTATCATTGCATTGCCATGAGAGATAGCTGCCTGCTTAAATATGGGCCTTCTACAGCAAGGCTGGCTTTTCAGATCTCTCATTAATATAATAAACACAACTAAACTCAGGCTCAGAGCCCTTCTAATTACTTAATTACCGACATACTGTAGTCTCTCTCACTCTACGTTCTTTCATTTCTTTCTTGACTCTCTGATTTTTTTTCCTTTTCTCTTCCCTTTTTGACCACACAGGAAGCTGACATGTGATACTTGATGTGTTTCCTGCCTTGCTTAATTTGGTAGATATATTTGCCTGTTTATTCTAATGAGGTATCTTTATTCCAGCAGATTTATATTAGATACCCCTTTACATGCCCCTTTCCTCAGTCATTACATTACCCCAGGCAAGACCCTTTCTACTTAAACTGCTTCATTAAACATGGGAGAGGATGGAGTGGGTGGAATTTGGAAGATAGCCATGTATTAATTTTGCATCAGTGAATTAATCAATTCAAATATAAGTCAATTGATAAATTATTAAATTCTTTCTTTGTCGTGTGCATTTGAGAGAAGTATGCAGAGGGAAAGGTGAGAACCATTTCAGATTGGGTAATTAATATTCATTACTTTTTTAAAATGAAGTAAGAGAAATAGCTATCAATTTAAGTTTTTTTTAAACATTGGTATAATTAGGAGTGTTTGAGATAGACATTTCCCTTGACGGTACAATTCCCTACAATTAAAAGAAAGGGGTTTGATTTCTGTCTTGTCCCTGGTCATACTCAGCTCAACTCACTGTAATAGCTTCTACTACCATTTTAATCTTGCAGCCTCTTCATATCTCTGCTTGACTGATAGAACTCTGAGAGAGATAAATAAATAAGAAGATGATGAATCTCTCCTATCCACACCATGAGCAAAGATAATTAACAAGCCAGTTAAATGTGTGCCCTCCACCTGCAACCCGCTGCTGCCATGCTGAGAAGTCTTGTATTTGTTTACTGTATTTTCAATATTTCATTTTTTTCAGTGCAGTCTTTCATCTTTATTTTTTTTCTGTGTGCTAGAGGGTGGTGCTCGGGAGAATTATGGAGACAGGTCAGTCAAGATTTACAGTAGTACTGCACGTGACCCAAAGGAAAGCATTGCTGGATGCATTAACATGATAGCGATATGATTATGTCGGAATGGACATGAAGGGTTTCAATTATTTACAGGTGATGTGCCCATTGAATTGGCAATGAAGTGGTTCGTAAATTACCCCCTCTGTCTAATCAAGCCTCCAGCAGAATAATGGAAGTCTGCCATAGAAAAAACTGTCCCTTTTCTTCAGTGTTTTGAGTGGGGGGAGTGAGGGTTGGCTTGTCTCACAGTGGGATGATGACACTCTCCAAATGACATTGGTTGAAAGGCAAGAAATGTGCCAGTGAGCGCAGGTTTAAAACCTCTCCACTTCATCACTGCTCAGTGCTTTACTGCGCTTTATGTCACCAGACAATGATACAGTGACAGCCAAGCATCAAAATGTGCAGCACCAGCACCTAATGTGCGCCTTGGTTTTGTGCCTGAAAGAGAGTATGAGACAGACATATAGACACAGAGAGAGAGAGAGAGAAACAGACAGAGAGAGAGAGGGAATACCAGACAGGAAAATAGAGGGCTGCTGTAAAGGTTTGCATGGCTTTGCTCCAATGCAGGCTTCACAACAGTGTTCAGACAAAACACAGCCAACCACCAGTCACTGGCATCTTGCTAACATCCTCCATTGAGGCCTGTGGTGTGGTGCTTTGATTAAAAGAAATCAAATGCCAAAGAGTTTAATAGCCTCCTTGAATGTGTGTCTATTGAGTGTGTTCTTCTATATCCTGCTGATATGTAGACTCGACACGATTGATGCATCCTACAGCCCAAACTGCCAAGGAGAGTAGCACACCAGCAGGTAGTAAGCTACCTGCCCAACTCTTTTGTCTTGAAAGACAATCACCATATTGACCTCTGTACTGCCTACTGAGTTTTTTTCCCCATCACAAACTCTGTTGACAATCACACAGAGGTCCTTAACTGTCTGAGCTAATATTATATTAAACCCATTTTAAGGAAACAAAGACAAGGATTCACCTTTTTCCACCCACCACCATCGCAATCCATAATCACCTTAGGCGGTTTACAGTAGAAAGAGGAGAGGGAGAGAAAAGAAAGTGAGAAATGACAGGAAGATGGAGAGGCAAAGGGGAAGAGAGATAAAAGTGAAATGTAATGGAGAGAGAGTACCACCTACTGTTCTGGTGTCTTCTGGCAGAAAGAATCAGTTCAGGGGGAAGACATGGTGGTCTGTTCTCAGCCAGAACCTTAGCTCTTTTTCTCTCCCTGAGGAAGTGAATGTGGGGTGACTGCACCCACAATTAGGGCATGAGGGGATTAGTGGTGAGTGGGAAGGTGGTTGGGGGCTGTTTTTTGTTTGTGTGCTTGCTATTTGCTGCTGTGTATTGTGGCGATGAATCTGTGATTTCTGTGAATCCTTGTGTTCTCCAAAATAGAAACATCAACAACAACATAACAAGCTAATATGCAAGAGGCGGAGAGGGCAAAATAAGGAGTCCAATGTTTGCTGGGCTTGTCTGTATGTGTGTTTGTGTGTGTCTTAGCAGATTTGCACAAGGCTGCTCTCCAACCTCCCCTACCACCATGTAACATGTTGTTGGAGCCTTTTTACTCTCTATTCCCATCGTAATGCTTTTAACAGACACAAAATCCTCAGCATCCCCCCAAATGTCTCAACGTCTCCCATCTTTGCATCTGTGTCAATTGCATTTCATTTTCCTACTGACAAACACGGAGCTCACATGGGGAGACTAAGCATTAGGGTTATTATGAGTTTAAAGCACTTAAAAGCTTTTGGCCGCCCTGACACTAGGAGATGCAAGGGTCCAGAGGAGCAGGGAGGCATCATGCTCCAGTTTTCTGAGAGAAGTAAGTCCCAGTTGTGTGTGCGGTTGAGTGTTTTAAGTGTTCATGTGTGGGTTGGTGTTATGTATGTACATATATATGCATGCAAGGATTGGTCTGTCTCCAGGAGACCTGCCTCATGCCTGCAAGACTCGTCAATGTGGCTTGTGGCAGACTCTATTAGCTCACTGCTCCACAACAGACAAATTCTGTATCATAGCATCTTAGGCTGACTCTTTAGAGTTCTCTCCCTTAGGTCACACATGGAATTTAAGAGCTTTTCTGAGGCAAAGAGGTGTGACTCACCCTGAGAGTCCCCTATCACTCTTTTTCTACATCTGTCTCTCTCTTTTCTGTTGCTTACTTATTCCTCTGCTCTTTATTTCCCCCTGCTTTTCTGCTCCACTCAAGAGTCATGGGGCGCACGCTCAGCAGTAAACCAATTTCATTTAGTATGTTTTCACATTTTTATCCAATCATGGCATGCTCAGAGGTTTCAAAAGCCACATGACGCTTTTATTGGGGCCTAATTAAGGATCTCTGATTTAATCCATGTAATTTAATAGAGATCAGTCATGGGTGTGAGACTCTGGCTCTGTGAATGGGGAAGTGACGTTGATCCATTGCAACCCCAACTATCTACTATTGGCACAAGTTGGGGTTAAAGGCCTTTGGGCTAGAATGAATATATGGTGTCCTTACTCCACCTGATGGGTAAAGAGGGTATCAAGGCTAAATGAATGATTTTAAGAATATTAAAACTTGCAGCAATTATATTCAGGTTATCTCAAATGCACAAGCATTGCACTGCATGCACAGGCAGCCTAAGCTAGAGAACACAGGCACCCAGGTGGTTTCAATGTCATCAGAAGCCCTATGTGTACCCGAAGCCATCCGCTCTGTAATTGCCTCCTGGCTTGCTCATTGTTCTCAGTCACTTATTTCTCAGTATTCAAAAAGTGGCTGAAGTGCTTTCAATTCTTAGTTTTGTTTTTCAGATGTGTGTCTAAATTATTGAATGATTGGTGACAGGCTCCCTCATTACTATTGTTCACCCTCAGGATAAGTTTTTACAAGGATTAGATTGTGACAATTTCAGTTAGAAGATTGAAACATAATGCTGAGCAACATTCCCAAGGCCTAACAGTGAATGATTTCAACAGGATTTGGAGGGAGAACTGCCTCACATTGTTCTGACTTATTCAGTAGCCTTCACAGCCCTCCAGCCAGCCAGTGTTGTGACGCAGTGTTCAGCAGAGAGAAAGCAGAAGAAGCCTGGGGTTAGCTGGGGTGAGGGATCGCGTGCTGGGAGGTGTCTAGACGGTCAGGGATAACAGGCCAGACAGAGACTGGCAGGGGAGTCTGGGCCAGAGGGAGGCCATGTTAAGGGCATGGCTGGATGGGCGCCTTATCTAAAATCACGTCTAGTCGCTGCAGACTTCAGCTTCTGGACACTAACGGCATTGACAGTTGACAGGGAGAGCGGCCACTTCCTGGCCCAACACACCATCACTCACTCCTGCCTGTCAGTGACATCCCCTTCTGTTTACCCAGAATGTCTGCCACTTGACTCCATGTTGTGACGTATGAAAACTTCTGTAAAGTATGAACCAGTCAGCCATTAAATTTAAATTTTTTACAGTATGTATCCACTCGATTCTTTTTCATAAAACCCAGTATTTGGCACTTATCCTAGATATGCACTATCTCAGACTTCTTGTCTGGTTCTGCCATGCTAAACTACATGGCTTTTTTCTGTAGAGTCACAAATTCACGGGTACTCTTGACTCTTATACCAGGTAAGAGTTTTCCTTCTTTTTTCCTTGCTGATCTGTGGCATATGAGGAAAAATGTGATGACTAATGTCTCCGATGTGTAGAACTGTAGCTCATCTCTCTACCGCTCATTATGCCTGAGCCCTACGACAGTTTGGAGGGCGTCGGAGGCATTGCCACATTGGCCATATGCTTTCCACGGCTCCTATCTGTCAGAATGTCAGGACATGGCGGGGGTGCGCTTTTCTGCACCAACAGAGGAGTGGAGCGCAGCACTACAGGAGGGCCTCATTACTGACACACCCCGCAAAAAAAGACTTCGGGACGGGTGAGCAGGCATACTGAGCACTGTGTTTAGAAGCAGAGGGTGAGCCATTTAAAAGGCACTCAACCCAACTATCCACCCCTCCTTCCCTGTAGCTCCATTATCACAGCAGACAATCTGACACAGGACTTTTCCAAGTAAATACTTTAACAAATTATTGATTAATTAAGACAAACAGACTGATTCCATTTTAATTGAACTGCTGCCTTTGTGTGTCCATCTGCCCAATCCTCTCTCACCCATAACCCGACACATCACCGCTTTATCTGGATTCCCATTAGAGAACTCATTTTGTAGCCCACAGTCTCTTTTGAGGCAGATAAACAAAGATTGATTGAAGATAGAAGTATCTTCTCCTTGCATCAGAGAATGGTATACAGTGAATTCTGTTTTTGGGTAACAAGTGACTCTGCCTTCAAGGCTTTGTAAACACATTTATGGTAGAATATCATAAAGTACTTTTTACTATAGTTGTACTTCTCTTATGTTTGCCCTTGAGGCTGTTCATAGATTGTGTGGCTTTTAGTAAGGGTCTGCAGAGCACAATGATCTCAGTTGCACATGGTAATTCACAACAGAAATTGGCAAGGTCCCTCACAGTTCAATCAATCACTATTGATCCATTAAATTTATATTGGCTGTTTGCTTTCAAATGTTCAAGACAAAAGCCAAACCTTTACTCTTGACAGCCTATAATCTGCAGCATACTGTCATGGGGCATTAGATGATTTGTTCATTGGGTGTGGGCATCTCCAGAGTTTTTTCAAAACATTTGACACATTCAAAATGTATCTTAGTTTGGGCAGAGTCACTTCTTCAATGAATGACTATCAAATCAACTCAAGTGAAACCTCTGCTTTATTTTCAAGCTTCTGTATGTTACTATGCTTTTCTGTAAATATACTTCAGCAATTGATATATTTTATTTATGCGTGTAGAAAATGTCTACTTAAGATGAATGAAATAAATGTATTCCATTTGAAGGAGATGGTGTGTCGCTTCCAAATCACCAGATATTAATTTGTTCTGCATATAGCAACAATATTCAGTTAGAATAGCGGCATCAATATCTATGTGTATCTAAAATATTCATGATGTTTAACATTGTCACATAATTATGGAGGGTGAAATTGTCTTATATTCCCTAATATCCTAATCATTTTTACCATTATAAAATGGAGATTGGATTGCTGAAACAGTAACTGTTCATCTGTTTTAACACAGTGCAAATTCTTTGTGTCACAACGTTGAGACATAGTATAACGTTTAACGATATAGTTGTTACAAGCTATTTAACTATTGTCAGAGTACATGCTGCATGCTATAAGTCAGTATGCACTCTGTTCTTTCAGACGGGCTCAGGTGGGATCAGGTCAGGATTGAGAGGGCGGGGCTCGTTGCAGTGTCATACAATACTATCGCATGTCTCCTAATTAAATCACCCAGTCCCATGTAGCGTGGAAGCTAGCGGTTCGGCAGATGTAGCGCCATGTTAAACTTTATGTGGCTTGAAAATGGCTTCCGCTCCAAGTGCATTTGAGACAGAGATGGTTTGACTGTAAAATGATGTGTTTTATGGCACCGTTATCAGGGCGATATTCCTTAAAGATGCAGCGCTGCACACTGGCATTCTCCGTCTGCAAGAGGGAGCAAATTGATATGAACAGATCAACAGAGCTGTGCCCTTCTGGATGTCCTTGGCACCATACTTGGCCCTGAAATTGATTTCTCTCCATATCTTCCTTCTATGCCAAAAAACTCTCATTCAGAGATTTTATACTCCCACTGCTGACACATTTTGTTCAGGTTTGGAGAGGATGTACTGTTGGAATGTCATTCATTTCCCCCCACATTTCTTTGCACACTTTTAAAGTAACCTAATAGTATTGCAGCAGTTTGTTTATGTTCATGTACATGTTTGAGAGCCTCTCTCCGTATATGCATTACCACAAGCCGAGAGATTGCTTTTGATTTAATAGCTATTGTGCCTGACTTTGTGTGTGTTCCACTGTAGTAGTGTGTCCTTCCCTTGCCTCTGTGCCGTAGCGGGTAAACTCTCAGTCCACACTATTTTACACATACACATACCTACACACAAACGCAGACACACACACACATTGAGCTTTGGCTATGCTCCATTAGGTGGGCTGTGTCTTAAACAGGAGGCTGACGTCACCGCTTGGCTAGGGAATATAGGACGGATTGGGTGTATGTGTTTGTATGTGTCTCTGTTTGTGTGTCTCTGGTCTCTGTTTTATTCTCAATGTCCTTATTGTCTCTCCCTGGGGACCCCCCTTTGCACACAGGCTTTTCTCTGTATTTGTGGCCTTCTGGATTCTATTGATCAGCCTATGAAAGCTTGAATGTCTGAAGAAGAGGACAGAGAGAACGCCTATGAGAAAGGGTGAAAAGGGAGAGTGGAGGGAAAAAGGAGGGTAGAAAGTAACATCTGTGGACTCATATGTGTTTTCCAGTTTATGTGTTTGTGATTAGTGATCAAGTATTTTTCAAAAATTCACGATACAAGGTTTAAATCATACATTTATAGTTATCTCTGCCAAGATTTTTATGGAGGAGAGGTTATGTGATCACTCCTATCTGTCTGTTCAACTGTCTGTCCACAGGATTCCACAAAAACTACTGCACTGATTTTTGTGAAACTTGGTGGAAGAGTCGGGCATGGACCAAGGACGAACCCTTTAAATTTTAGAGCAGATCCATAAAAAGGGCCAGTGGCTGGACGTGTTCTTCCCTTTCTTTAACATCAGAGAGCTGGCTAACTTAGAACTTAAAATGGTAACAGTTGAATTTAAAATCTTAAAATGTGACAAATATGATATGATAAGAGCACAATAGTCAGTAATCTGACCTGACAGAACATATACATATAAAACACACGCAGTCAGCTACACTAATCAGTGCCAGCAACTGACAAAAAGAAGGA
>JAPQRN010000025.1:7648166-7662401 GCA_037367275.1 Coranthus polyacanthus | reverse complement strand
TTTGACAGTATTTTATTACACACATTCTATTCTATTCTATTCTATTCTATTCTATTCTATTCTATTCTATTCTATTCAGAGACTGGCTTTGTGGACTTTGTGTCATTTTGCTGGCATTGTTTCAGACCACTCACCTCATAGATTGCAAGGTCAATGCTAATCACTGCTTACATAATGAATTTGTGTGATCATATAGGCCTTCCATCTTAATGACACCAGTGGAAAATGCTATCTCACGCTTTGCTTCTGAATATCCCATCAATGCACAAATGGCATTCTCTGTAGTGATTAAGAAAGCCTTGACACATGGCTAATGTTGTTATCATGCTGTTCAAACCACTGGGTGACCATTTGTGCCTTGTTCATTGGGACATTGACATCCTGGAAGGCACTGTTCCCATCAAGAAAGAGATGCATAATGGGATAAAAGCAATTGCTCAAAATTAATAAATTATAAGCACAGAATTTGCCTGACTGATGGATGACAAAAAGTTTTCCCCAAGCCAGTACAGAGCCAGGTTATTTGCTGTTCATGTTGATGTTTTGACCGTGCCTTGGTCATTTTGTCGCGCGCAGACAAAATCAGGAGTTTAGTGTTAGTTTAGCGTGACACACAAACTTAGGCTCAGACTCATTTTGTTTCACAAAAGAGCGCACATTTTCTTTCTTCATCTTTCCACTTTAAGCTTCAGCAAATTGTGAATGAGTCACAAAGCAAGGAGTCCTTTGAAGAACAAAGTGAACCTGCCACAAACAACGACTTGGCGGAGAAGAATCCCATCGCTAAGATTGCATGCTTTCAAGACAGGGGAGGGAAAAGCATCCCCAACAACAAAATGATATAAATTACCACTGTTATGGTCTATACAGTTCAATTTAATGTGCTTGTAATGATAAATTATTTTGGTTATGAATCTAAAGTGGACCTTAGTGCAGTCGGAGCAGCAGGACTGTTAGAACAATTGCAGCTGTCTCCCAGGGCTGTGGCCATTAGTCAATAAATTAGAAAGTAATTAGTTTCTGCTTCTGTGGCTCTATTTGAAGCGCTTCACACAGGTGTAATGAAAATTTATTGGAGCTGTTGATCCGGAGGAGAAAAGAAAAGTAGAGGATTTGTAGCGTGTGATTGTAATGCAGGATTTCCATCTGCCTCTCTCCTTTTTTGTTTGCAGCGACAGGTAAGTTCGCCATGATGACCAGAATAGCGTGATTTAGCTTGGATGCTCAGAGCTCTGTGTACCTGTCAGTTAACTCGTAGATATAAATATCTTATGTGCGGACACTTACTTATTCCTTTTCCACATGTTTTGTATTCATGACTGCAAACGATTAATCCCTAATAATAAGACTTTGGGTGAGAGAAGCTAATTGAACATGGCCAAAATTAACCCCCAGACATTCATGCACCATTCTGCATCCTCCCTGCCTCTGTCTCATTAAAAGTCATTAATCCTGTTGTTTTACTACAGCAGACTTACGGGCAGAATATTCAGATATAACATACAGTATTACATGAAATAAATAGCATGAATAGAATTTCAGCAAGCTCATTGTTTTTACACAATGTCTACTCTGCTTACACAAACCACTGAGGAAGACAACTAGTTCCCTGGACTGTCTGTTCATTCTGACTCTGTGTGCTTTTTGGCTAGCAGGCATCTTATAACCCTTTGTTCTTTATACAGCACACTAATTTTTTTTCCAATGTCATTTGACACACGGGCTGTGTCTTCTCACTCCAACATAAAAAGAGGGAAAACATCAGACTTCAGCCATCGGGTTTACCTAATTGAACAGCTTCACATTTCTCTTTCATGCTATTGTGTGTGGATCAAGGCAGTCACATGGAGCTTTTTGTTGGCAGACAACATCAAGGCTATTTGTTTTGTCTGGTGGAATGTAAGGTCAACAGGAGAGGAAGAACAGAAATTGGAAAATGCTCACACAACCATGATGTCAATGAACGGCTTGAAAGAGAGACAGAGGAAGGGAGCTGCCGATGCAGCATATGGGTAAAAGAAAAATTAGAGGTGAAAGAGAGATGAGGCAGAGAGAGAAGGCAGTGAGGAGATGATGAAGCAAGCACAGCCGTGAAGAGTCGAAGGCGGCAAGAGATAGGGAAACAGACAGAGGAAGAACAGAGAGGACAGGGAGTGGAACAGAGGCAAGATGGACGGATGGATGAGGACAATGAGGCAGATCGGTCCCAGCCCAGCTACAGCCAATTAGAATAAAATTAGCTGGACCTTGGCAGAGGCTAGGGCACACAGTAGGGCATGAAGAGAGGGGAGGAGAGGTGGGGGAGGGGCAAAGGGGGCGAATATCCCGGTGATTAAAAACAAATGATTAGTGGTGTGCAAGGCAGAGGGCTAGAGAGCTGGGGTCACCTAAGCCTGGAGGGAGGGAGAAGGTCTAATAGTAATGAGACCAACCTTCCCTCTCCTCATCGTCCTCCTCCTCCTCCTTTCACCCTCTCACTACCCCTTACCATTAACTTCTCTTGTTCAGATCCATTTTTCTGTTCTAACAATATTTCTCCATCCACCGCTCTTTATTTACACATTCTCCCTTTTTCGGCTTGTCTCTGTGCCTTCCCTTGTCTGCGCCTTCTATCTTTCTGTAGTAAACCCTATTACTATCTATTACTGTCTCTTGCCTCTGGCTAAAGCATTCACTAATGCTGTTGTTGTGGGAGACAGTTTAGTTTTTTGTAATGAGAAAACATTTATGAGTAGATTGTTTATCTTTCTAATCGTGAGTGTAGATCTGCACATGGAGATGGATGGAGCTGCAACAAAACTCAACACAGTGTTCACATTTGTCACATATTCCTCATGCCCTGCTGCTTCAAGTATCGTAACGACGTTAGAGTTGGTCAGAATGTACAATCCTAACCTAAAGGTACGCTATGTATAATTTAGGGGTATCTCTGCAGAAATTGAATAATAGTATTCATAACCATGTTTTCATTAGTGAATAATCATCTGAACATAATTGTGTAAGAATTGTATTTTCATTAACTTAGAATTAACCATTTATATCTACAGAAGGTGCAGGCCCTTTTTTATGAACTCTGCCATGTTTCTACAGTAGCCCAGAACTGACAAACCCTGTCATCACTGGATCTAGAGATGGCTTTTAACGTACTTGCTTGGAAGGGTGAAAGGGACGGTGAGGCAAAGGGTATTTAATTATTTGCAACCTGCAACCTCACCTCACAAAAGAAATGTATTATGGGCTTTGCGTCACAGCAATCCAATACTGTAACATGCAGATCAGGTCTTATACATATACACAGCCGTTGGACTCTGTGCATATGTAATTTCATTGGTGTATGCCAGAACATGCTTGTGCATGTGTGAGAATATAAGTGTGTGTATTTATCAATAATGAGGTATGCGAATGGCTGAATGGAAACAGCACTACTGTTGCATTTACTCTCATCAAAGCACAGCCTGTAAGGGTGGTGGGTTGTGTGTGCTGAGAGCCAGTGTCAGTCTCTTTTACCAGTTCTATGCTGTGTCTTATTGCCACATCCTCACAATGTCTAATAATGGGCCACCTGTTGAAGCCCACCAAGCAACATTCAGTGTAAAGCAGTAATAAATATGTGTTCTGAGTTTGTCACACCACAGAAAAATGGGTTATTAACTAACCAGCCAAATTTTAATGATTTAGAAAATCAGGTATATAAATTATGTTTCAGAATCATTAAAAAAGTAAGAAGCATTCTCTTCTCTAAAACACTGGGGCTGTGTCCACTGAAGCAGATGAGAAGCAGACTCTAGGTAAGGAATCTAGGAATCTAAGTAAGGCACTGCTGTGCAAAAGGTATTTTAGCCAGGGAAAAGACCCACTAAAAATATCCTTTCAAGTGTACACTATATTTAGAATATTTTCACCATTTTACCTTGCTGTCAGACAGCTCTTTCTGACAACAGCGAAGCCATTGCCATTGCTCTCTTCAAAGCCACCAGACTCCTTGTACAAAAACAATTTTATCTGTAGAACATGTGAGTTGCTGGTTAGAACATAACAGCAACTATAGACCAGCAAATGTGTTGTTTTGTGTAAAGTTTTGTGTTTTTTTCAGGTGTGTTTGAAGAGAGTCAATTATAGTTTCAGGGGAGGTGGTCATGCCGAGTGTGGGTCTAGTGCATCTTCGAGCCATGATTTCTGACTCGCCTAAAACATCCTGACCACAAAACTGGTGAAAAACAGTTAAACAGTTTAACTCCACACGTCAGTACCACAGAGTTCTCAGTCTTTTCACATGTTGTCAACAACTATTTTCTAAGATGTATGACGTCTTCAGAAACAAATCTCGGAATTTACATTACACAGACTTTAAAAGCTATCTGCATCCATCCTAGCTTTGTGTGTTGTTTCAGTTTACAAACTAATCCTCTTTTATTTTGTTGTGCCATAGCTCATCCTTTCTTCTGTTTTTAATGTTAATTTGCTGTTGTTATCTTATGGTTTTATGTTCATCACTTGGCTTCTTCAAAACATAGTTGCAGCAGTGAAAACATTTGAAGTTTACAGAGTAGACACTTTTAAAAAATGCAATTTTATCACCTGCTTTTCTCTGGCTTAAAATCATGCCTATATTTCAGGATGCCTTCTCATGCCTTTCTTGACTTTTTTAATTGAGAAGAGCTTTTCAAGAAAGGACCTTCACCCATCCAGGGGAGCAGCAGAGCAGTTAATCAGCTTCTCCTTGTGATGTCCACCATGAATAGGTAGAGATATCATTGTGTCTTTTTCTAGGGAGGCAGCCAGGGTAACACCAATATGCTGCGAATCAACAGGCAATCATGCAGAACATACAGAGAGCTCTGATCGCCTGAGAGGAGAGAAATCTAGCTCTGAGATGCTACTCCAAGGCCCAACTTGCCTTAATTACAAACCTCCACAAGTTTCCCTAAATTAGATTTGCCTTACTTCAGCCACATTATTTTCAGGCACAATATTTTACGGCAAGTCAGTAGATTTTCTAGCAAAACACTCTTTTGCAAGAGCAAAGATTTGATGTATTTCTTAATCTTAAGTGTCTTGTTTTTCACTGTCATTTTCCTTTTCCTTATTCTTTTCTTCCTTACTTTCTCTTCCATCTTTCCACCAGACTCTCTGTGACTTTTGTCTCTTATGTCTCAGTTTATCTTTTCCCCTCTAGAGGTGTGCCACTGTAGAGAAGTGTACTACAGTAGGCCTGTCCATCCTAGAGGACTGCAGGACATCTAAAAAGATGTCAGAAGTTTGGTGATTCTTTTCTACACGGGCCTTACTCAGTTATATGGTTGAGGCCCATGGAGAGAAAGCAAATACAGCCCTAGGTCCAGTCCACAGGTTGGGAGCCATGGGAGATAGGGAGGGGCTTACTGCAGTCAGTTAGACAGACTCGAATAAAGAGATCTGACCACAGGGTGTATTGGTTGGTGCGAAAATGTAATTCTGTGTGTTCCACTCTACAATGGGAAGAAATGCAGGTAGCTGCATGCACAGAGGGAGAGAGAGGGAGCGAAGTGACAAATAGACAGTGTACTATATGTGACCATTGTTTGAGTTGCCAAATTGCTCTGTTGTTGGCCGGCGATTATCTGTGCTACAGGACACCATGATGAGTTTTCAGTTTGGAAAATGTCGAAGCAGAGGAAAAAGCAAGCAAATAAAGGCCCTCCCTGCTGGCCACCTGTGATGACTTAGCCAAGCCAGGAGACTTATAGCACAGCCTGATACATAAGGCCTGGGGGCCTGTATCACTTTGAAACAAGAAAAGGAGAAACAGAGTAAAACTGCCAGCGTGTGCTGCAGAGCCCCCTATGTACTGTACTGTATTACAGTGCCCCAGAATGGCCTCTGGTCTGAGGTGAGCGGTGGCAGTTTCAGCTGGCCGCAGGGACGGTGGACAGGAGGCCTGGTCAAGTAGACGACAGCGAGGGTCACAGGGTCCCTTTGGGAGGAGGTATCCCAAAGGGGTTGGGCAGATGGGGTCTGGAATGAGTGTGCTCTCAGACAGGTGGATGGCTGTCACCCTCATTTCGCTACCGCCAGCTAGCAGGTGGCCTCTCCCTCCTCCTCTTCCCCTCAAAGGTCACCTTCATATGGCACTTCCCCCTGGGTCCCATCCCATCATATATACACTGTATAACCAAGCATTTGTACTCACACACAGACACACACACACCAATAGTTCACCTACTGCGCAACTCTCAGTCAACCCCAGCACCTGGGGACTGTGTGCGTAAACAGTCGCTCTCAAGGTTGAACCCAGGTGTTTCATTTCCATTAAGGCCCTCATCATATTCGCAGCCTCCTCCCTCTGACTTTGGTCATAACACAGACAGAATAGTCATTAAATTTCAGATTACCTTCTCTTTGCCTTTGTAGATGTTGAGATGCACAGTGTCTATTTTAGATGACTGTATATGAAATAATTATCTCCCAACTCTCTGCCCCCGACATCTTCAAAAGAGGATGTTCCATTGATGATTTTTGCCCTACATCATAGCTTTGCTCTTGCCGCGACTCTAAAACCCAATATAGCGTAATTAAACTAACAAAGTGACATCAATAAAGACAGAAGTGCTCTGTAATTACAGTCTGTGCTAGGACATCATAAGCAGGCGGTGTCATCACCCTAACGAAGGAAATAAATCGATGGCAGACAGACAAAGCCCCGCTTTACGATCCCCTTCTCCTCTGACACACAAAGCCAACCATAAACACAAGTAAGGCGAGAGTTTAATGGCAATCTTAAAGTTGCAGAGGCCACTAGCTTGTCTTTACTGCTCCTGCCCAGCAGTACAATGGGTGCCTTGACACTAACACCACTCCCCTCTTCTCCTTCATTAGTTGTGCTTCTCTCTGTTTCTCCCCTCACTCTGCCTTTTCCTTTCTCCTTCCCTCATATATGGTGTCTAGTCTCCTTACCCTCTGGAGACACATGAGTGGCAGGCCTCCCTCCTTAATAACTGTATATTCCAATTCTGACACGGTTGCACAAAAACAGACACACATAGCCAGATCGACGCACACACAAAAATAATATGTTGTAGGATTCAAGATTGGCATTCCCATGTTGCCTCTTTCTGCAGAGCATCATGCGGACAGCAAGGCTAAATGTCAGGGAAAGATATTTAATTCCACGTACACATATATTGCAGGCGCACTCAAAAACACCCCACGCTGATAGTGTCTGGAGTGTGAGGCTAAATGTCAAGGGATGATGTAAATTCGCATGATTGCTTCCAGAAGTAGTTCATCACGATGCCAATGCTGGCCAGATCAATGTCTCATTGTCCTCCAAGAGTTTTGCAGAGCAGGACAGCGTGGTTTCAATTGCAGAAAATATGAAACTCACTGTCTTTGTCAACCCTTTGTAACATCAGGGCTGACCCATTTTTCTTTTTCAGAAATATGTAGTCTAAACTTGCAAAGGAAAAACATTCAGTAACGTACAAAGATGTTTTCCTATTGAATCTGTACTGGATTTTACAGGTTTCAGTCGAGATTAGCTCAATCCTGTCACATCCAAACACAAGGGAACATCTGGATCAGACCCAAAAACTCAGATCAGAAAAAGGGATCTGTGCTGTGATTTCCTTTCAGTAACCAACATGGGCTCAAGGTAGTAGATCTCCTTTAGCCCCCAGAGTTTAAAAACGCAGCTGGATATGACATTTGAAAGAAATAAGGGCCACTGATGAGTTCTAAAGATGTGTGTACTACTAACTATAACACGGTGATGAATTAAACATAGATTTTATTCGAGAGTTTGTTTCGCTTTTCCAGGCCTTATATGCGGCACAGAGCCAGAAGCAAACTCTTTGCCATGCTGTGTCTGTTGCCTTGACTCAACCTCCCCGCCCCACCCCAGTTCTCACTGCCTACTTGCAGAGGTGACTGATGAGCAGACTCACTGGTGTGTCAAATATGGGGGAAATAGTCAATCAGCTAGGCCGGTGTGACAGGCCTGCGTGCTGCTGTACTTTGGAAATGCTGCTGCAGGAAGTGTGTAAAAGTCATGCTCTGTGCCAGACTGAGGATAAACATTTTATGGCTGTGGAATGGGAGGGATACACCTCTTCCCTTTCTGGAAGGCATGGTTAGATGCTCATGCAGATGCATCTGTGTTTAGTCCACCCCAAGCTGTGTTCGATTTATTACGCTATGCTTGCTATCACGCCAGCCATGCTTGAGTCTGTCTGTGTCTGCACATTTATGCTGCGTGTGTGAGTATTTTTTATCTTAATAAAAAAAAAGAAGGGAAGAAAGGAAAACGAGTATGTTTGTGTGTGGATCATTTATAGAGGAGAGAGCGCTGATGTGATTTAGTGCGTGGGAGCTCCATGGGCCACTGAACTTGGAAAATGAGAAGGCAGAGGTGGCCATGATTAGAGGTGTGCCTTGCTGACTACTTTATGAGTGTATTCAGATGTGTGTGTACATGCACATGTAGATGGCTGTGGGAGTCTGTAGCTGGACTGGGGTAGATAAACATAGCAGGACTCGCACAGTCTATCATCTTCATTGTCTGAGCAAAGCCTATCAGTGCTGGCGAGTAGCAGAGTTGACTTATCCTCTGCTTTGTAAAGTCACGCTGTGTGTGATTGTGTTTGTTTGTGTTTGAGGCCTTGGCACAAGCTGGTGCATCAGAGACTGAGCGGAGTGATCCTAGACATGTGCCAAGGGCCAAAGTCAAGGGTCATCATATACAAACATACTGAGAGAAATAGTGTGAGAGACCGAAGGGGATGTGGGACCGCTTGACTAACACTCTCACCTATAACATCACATACCATCATACACCCCTCCGTCTCAACCCTCTCTTCTGTTTTGTCAGTTTACCCATACACTTCTTTAAAGATTTTTCACACTCAGAACAATGTCAACATTACATAAAGTACAAAAAGTAGAAAATAAAATAAATCTAACTTTGTCTTAAAAAGCTATGCAGCTAATATTGAGCTAGTTTTAACCAGTAACAACCTAAAACAATGGTTTGCATAATATCCCAGCAGAGTAACAAGATCATTTTCCTTATTTTAAGAGTGACAACTTCTCAATTTAAGAAAAAGTCTACTTTAAATAACTTTTAACGTTTTTCTTCCTTGATTTAGGCTCTTTTTTTCTGGTTTCAAGCCCCATTACGGTCATTCGGTTATGGTTTTAAGAAATCTAGCTAAGCAAAATTTCCTTACCCCACTAGGAGACTTTTTGCTTAGTTACACTGAAGGCAATTTTGGCTTCTTTCTATTACAGCTGCAGTGATAAGGCCTGGTGATCTGAAGATCATATCAGGACAATCACAATCCACGATTTGAAGTGTGGTCTTTCTTCTTGATTTTGAAATGTAGTCAAGAGTATAGACAGACTGGAAGCAGTCAATGAATTTCTCTATTTGCACAGTCAAAACATAAAATTACATTATAGATAATCACGATAAAAATCCATTAATTACCTGCACTATGGTGTCCACCATAGTTTAAATAGTCCTGCTATTTCATAGTGAGCCAATAATATTTTTACACTTCTCATAATAACATAAACAGTGCTTTGGACTGTTGCTTGGGCAAAAGCATCTGTCTAAAACCAGGCTTACTGAACTGTCGGATGTCTGCAATCACCAGCAGCTCAGCACGATCTGAACACACTTTTGTTCTCATGACTTTACTTCATCTATGACCGAAAAAACATTACACAAACTCCTGCAGGTTGAAGTGGACTAACCAAGCACTTTAAGTGATCTCTAAAGGATCACTACAAATGGAATGAAATACACTTATTAACCTTGCAATGTTAATGCTTCAAACAACCACTGCAACACTCTCTGTAAAATACTGTATTTACACTGGAAAAATGTCCATTTAAAATCAATATTATTAGTGTAGGAAAGACTCCACTGTTATTTATTTATTTAATAACATGATCTGTGCAATTCCTCTGAAAAGCAGATCATATGCAAAATTAAAATTATCCACCATATAAGACTGTCAAAACAAACATACCAAATTGTACCGCAGATGGTGTCAAAGCATGCACGATCAATCCCTTAAAAAATAAAGTTTTGCATGTCCTGTCATCTATCCTCTTATCTTATATCAAGACTATACACGTGATGCAGTGGGCATCCCTCCGTCAGTGTCCTGTATTCTAAACATTCTGGCATGAGTTTATTCATCATGAGTCACAGTGTGTCAGTGTTTGTGTAAAATCCCATAGCGCACAGAGATCAGAGAAGAAAGTCAGAGATATATGGCAAATTCATCCTGGAATCCGATCCAAACATTTCTGTGGGGGTGTCTTGGTCTCCAATATGTTTATATGACTGTATCAACTCTGCGATTCATCCAATGCCTGAAATTCGATTTGATCTGCATAGCCACCATCACTTGACCATGACTGATGTCCATCCATCTCCCTTCTCCCTCGCTCCCATCTCCTTCGCTTTCTATCTGAGCCTGAGCCGCTGCTGAGCCCCTGGGCTCCAATTAATCCCATGATGCTGGGCTGTGGTTGGTATAGTGACCAGACAGGGCACGGAGAGAGCTGTGATTCCCAGGTGAAAGGTGGGATAGACTTTCTGATTCGCTCCAGCACACAGATAGAGTTACAGCTCAATTTCAACCTCTCACCCTCCCTGGTCTATCCTCATGACTAAAATAAGACCAAAAGGAGAAGGGAGAGCTGCTGCTTTTTTCTTTCTCTCTGTTTTCCTGTCTGTGTCTCCCTTTTCCCACTTCTTTTTTTTCACTCCATCTTTTCAGTCCCACCTCTCCCCCTCCATCATTGTACTGACGTTTTTTTTGTGACAGTAGGGACTCTGAGATGTGCTTTATAGCTTGGTCAGCTTGTAAAGCAGTGCTTCGAACTCTGTAGTTCTGTCTCACTTTAAAAAGTGGAGTTTTTTGACCTCACTGGCTCTTTATCCTTCTCTGTTTTCACTTGTTCCTGCTTGTGCTTTGTTCTTTTACCTTTTTTGTAGACAAGGCAGGATTTGTGAATTAATCATAAGTGGTTCAATAGCTGGCCTTAGCTGTGCTCCGTCACTGGGGGATCAATAGGGGAAGGTCAGTGGCACTTCGGTGGCACTGACTGCTCTGGAGGAAAGAAAAGGATGTCCATGTCCAGATGATCCATAAGTTTGGTCTGGCATGAGGCAAGATGGGGAGGAGAGCCTGTCCTTGTCCCATTCCGTCTGTGTCCTGGTCCTCAGAGAGACAGACCTGTTTAGCAATTTCCATGTCATATAGGATGACACTTCCCTTCGAGATCTGGATACAACATCAAGGTGTTTTATACAAATAAAAATCGTATATTTTGCACTTGATATGTAATACTCCTACATGTACAGACAGGATCAAGGTTTCAAGGTTTTACAGTTTGTGCTTCGGCTTTATATTCTAAGTTTAAATCCTCTCTTTTGATGTTTCTTCTCTGATCTATCCTTTTTTTTATTTTTGTGACTTTAACAGCTTTAAGTGGCATTGACATGAGTCCATGCTACTTGTTGGATACAGCAGAAATTCAAAACCAGTAGAGAGAAATAAAAATCTTTGATCCTCAGTTCTGATTTGGACTCAGTCGTGACCACATCATTAACTTGGTGGCTGAATTCTCCTGTTTCTCATTTTAATAGAAAGCAGGGTTGTTGTTACTAATAAAAACCTGACCTTTTCTTGCTGCAGTCTGGTTCGACTTAGATTTAATTGCATTAGTATTTTCTTACCATGGGAGAGCATAAGCTGCTAAAACAGCAACTCTACCCCACGACATAATATAAGGCTAGATGCAATTCCCTGCTGCCCATGCATTATTGAAAGTACAAAAGCATCCTCTTAACAAAGTGTCATAATAAGGCAGTGCTACAGGACTTAAGTCTACACATGCAAGACGCACTCTGCGTGTAGTTGTCAGCAAGAGCGGGGCTATAGAGAAGCTTCGTTCTGATGGCACCTTTATTTACAAGGTACTGAGACACACCACGGATGATTTGTGAAGATTAGCAGAGAGGATGTGAGGTATGAATCATCGTCTCTGTAGATGCTATTTCCAAGTAAGCATATGCATACTGACTAAAGGCTGAAAATAGCATTCACCACAAATATGATGTGGAACCCTTTTGAGCAGGCAGTTGAAAGTCATCAACATTTCTTCTCAGTTAAACATATTATATGCGCTCACACACATATGCGGTGACAGTGTGCATTTCAAGAGTGAATAAGAAATGTCTTCACAGCTAAAACCTTACAAGCACTGAAATTCAAATTCCATGTCACCTAAGCTGTACATCAAAGCTGAACATTAGCTCTTAGTGGTATGTGTGTATGTGTTGACACAGAGAATGGAGCAGTGTAACCAGTGTACGACATGGCTATTTGTAAATAACGTCCCAACCTCATCCACTGGCAGTAGCTAAGAGCTTTAAGTCTGAGTAGTGATGGCAGCCTCCCTGAAATGTGCATGAAACCGGCTTAGTGCTATCAGCCCAGCATCACTGCCAGTCACCAGTCTCGCTCTCATTCTGCAAGGCTGCTGTGGACCAGATAAGAGCAACGGACATACACCACCCTCCTCCCCTGCTGCCCCCATCTTCCGAATGTTGTCCCCCGCCCTCTCACACCAATTCACCCCTTATCCTCTTTACAAGGTCTTACAGGGACAGGGACATTGATGTGTGGCTACAACCATAATTTATATTCTTTGTAAATTGTGTGTGATTTTTTCATTGAGATAAGTGTGGGGGGAACATCTGTTTTGTGCTGGAAGGCAGCAGACCCAGGCCTGAGTTCTGTGGCAATCACTGGCAGCAAAGATAGAGAGAAAGAGCAGGGGTACACGATCTGTCTTCCTTTCCTGAATTACAACTCCAGGGGACCAGCTACCCTCTCATCATTACTGCTGTATTTAGTGCAACACATTGGGTAAACAATCATTGTGCTCCATCTGTACAGCCTTGGAGATCAGTATGTTATACCATGTTTGGCAAACTTAACCTTATAATTCACTTCACTCTCAATTGCTCTTCCATTTTCTCTCTTTATTATCATGTTTAGTGTTTTTAAAGATGACCATAGTATTTCAGCTTCATGGGGCAAACCAGAGAAGAGACAGAAAATGTGAAAGAAATGAATAATGCGATAAGATTTTAGCTAAGGATGTTTCATAACTTTTTCCAACTCACTGCTCCTACACAATGCCCCTGACTGCTTTAATTAACATGTATAACTAAACTTGTATGGTTGAGGGCTCGAGCCACAAAACGCCAGAGTAGTAAAAATCTGTGCGTATCACAGTGACCAGGCACCGAGGCCTTATTGGCGGTCACGGAGGAGCTCACCACAGTAAGACTTCGACCTGCGGCGACTCGACATAACAACACCAGCGGGGGTGTTTGAGTGGTTCGGAACAGCGCAGACGATGAATCTCAATCCCGAGGCCATGGCAGATTTACATTTAAAGTAGTTTTAGAGAACGCCCCACTTCCTGATGCATTCTTTGGCAGGGCTGAAGGGAGAGGCTTATCTGTGAGTCATCAATTGCACGTGATGTGTCCTGATAGGAGCTCCTGCGGCGCCAGCACCTTTCTGCTCGCACATCCAGCGCAAAGATGATGTGCCATCTAATGGAGCGCCTTTGCTTGAAGTGTCATGACAATACATGTGGAAACACCTCTGGGCAGTGTCGAAAGCTCCAGGTGTATGTGAGTTCGTGAGTGTCTGCATGCACACATGCGCTGTGCTGTAACACATGTGACCTATGTTTTACCTGTGATTGACAGAAGCAGTAATGACCAGCATCAGTGTGTTATTGATGTTTTGTCACTCTTCCAACTATTAATGATATCCCTAGATGGAGCAACAGGGTTACTAGAAACTCAGTGTGTTCTGCTTGATGCATGCGCGTGAGTGCTCAGGGGCATATTTGTGCCTCATATTTATAGTTAATAGGGTTTGTGTGAGACCAAATGTGGGAGTGTGTATGTGTGTGTTTGGATGACTTGTATGTGTGAGTGTGGTTGTTGACACAGTGGGGTAAAGGCTGTGATGGCTGAAGGCTCTGATGGGTAATTGAGAACAGCAGGTGTCGCCTCCCTCCTGAGCTACTTCAGGCCCCAACCAGCTCAACCTCCGATCTTCAAAGCCTCTCCTCTCCTCTCCTCTCCTCTCCTCTCCTCTCCTCTCCTCTCCTCTCCTCTCCTCTCCTCTCCGCTCCTCTCCTCTCCTCTCCTCT
>JAPQRN010000025.1:7635822-7647318 GCA_037367275.1 Coranthus polyacanthus | reverse complement strand
CCTGACTTTTTCAAATGAACAAATCTGATTGAGCGAATGCCATTACCTGGGTAAATGAATGATTCCTAAAGGACTGGACAAGGCCTAACACCACCCTGAGGGTAAAGCTTATTATCGCTGCAAACTCCAAAGAGGAGAGAGAGGAGGCTGTGAAGCTTGTGTGCACTTTGTCAGAGGCCTGCATTTCCATATTAATCTGCTACATTTAGGCATCTGAGACAGAGGGGCTTCTGTCACGCTTATTTGATAACAGAGCAGTTAGCTTTTTTCCCTCATGTATAAATATGTATAATTCTGATAAGATTAATTGAAACGCCTAAGTATACAGTGGTAGGAGATGAGTGGGAGGGAGAGAGAGGGAGACAGCAGGAATGAGAGGAGACACATTATGTTGCCAAAGCATGAATTTTAGACTGGCCTCTGCCTCAGACCTACTCCAGCGTGGGTGCCTAGGCTCTCTCCTCTGGGTCTAAAGTGCCTTGAATTGAAAATAGCATCTACCTAACAGTCCCTCAAAAATAGCTGAGCGAATAAGTTTTTGCGCCGAGCCGATAAATACGGTGTGGAGCCTCTGACACCAAAGCCTCACCCCAATTTCCAGTGCTCTGGAGGAGATCAGATAGCCCTGTGTCATTTGATTTTCTACCTTATCTCATCCGCGCCCATCTTTTTGTCTCACGCAGGGCTACATTTTAAGAAGCGCACACTCCTTGTATCTTTTGAAGGACAAAACCCAGAATGATATCGAAACAAATAACAGGATCACATTGTTACAGAAGGCCATTCCGATGGTTGATTGATACCAAGTGCTGACACAGGCAATCAGTGTCCTTCAAGTGACACAAATGTGTAAAAGTACATGTTAAGATTGCAGAAATCTGCATACTTCTCAGCCATTCATGATTGGGCCTCCGCAAAGTCTGACATCATGGATACTGTAAACCAGAATGCAATTTATACTTTATATGTATCCCATTTAGCCATTGAGCAGTTCCACTTCTCAATCCGACCGATAAAAATGTCTGTTTAATCGTTGTTTTCTGCAAAGTGCGCTTAGAAACAAACAAGAGAGGGCAGTAAGTGAGGAGAAGACAGCAGGAGAGAGGGAGGTGTGGGAGTTTGGAGGTGAGGGATCCTGAGACAGATGAAACGAGAGGGAGAGAGAAAGCAGAAGAGGAGTCAGAGCAAGGGAGGAGACAGCGACATTCCCTGGTGCACAGCTTGAGCTGACTGACGGCAAGAAGAGAGCGCTGTAGAGAGAAGGGAGGAGGAAAGGGAAGAAGAGAGATCAGCAAAGAGTGAGCATGTCAGTGTGTGAGTGGCGTCTCTCATTAGAAGGTGCTGTCAGGGGCCACAGAGGGGGGACTGCAGGGACCCCCACATCCCCCTTCTCCTCCTACTCCAGTGGCCCCTGAGATCTGGACGGGAAAATGATTGATGAGTGATACCAAGATAAACAGGCGCCCTGGCCCCCAAAGGCAGCCCTGCAAAATGATGCATGCAGCGTTATAAATAAACCTTGCAACAAAAAAAAACAAAAAGTAACAATAAACAACAAAACAATGCAAAACAACTGTTATGGGTTTTCTTCTTTTGGATATTGTTTCAGAAGACACAAATCAACACAGCTTTTGCTCTTTGCTTTGATGATAGTTTCTGGGTTTTTGTATTTCTAGTTTTATGTGTCTGTGTGTTTTGTGCTTATGTTTGTGTAATATGTGAATGCAAGGCTAACAAGGCTCACCAGCAGACTGGATGGTTAAGCCCCCCTCAACAGTTACACTGCCTCCTCAGCAGCATGGGCAGGCGGCTTTCCCACTCATACACCGTGAGGCATCAAACATTGAGGCAAACCTGTTCTGATTTGGGAGAGCTCCAAATCATAGCAGCTGTGTGTGCGTGTGCTCGAGGAGTGCAGGGATGTGTGGGAGACAAATGTGCAGTGTAGCATATGCATGGTTTCCTACTGACAAGCCACTTTAACATAAACGCAAATACAAATACACACACACAAAACTATCCTCAACTGCTCACTAATTGTTTAGAAGTCATAAATGTTTTATGCTACGCTTTCTGTTAATGCTTAACGCCAAATGCCCCTGTTACAAATCGATGTGGAAAGGCAGATTATCATCAAATAGTTACATTATATCGTTATGGGCCTACAGGCTGTGGACTGGTGGAGGGAGAATGAATTATGAATGGAGTGTGAGGGAGGATCTTCTCTTCCCCCTAGGGACTTCCAACACCACAACTCATTTAAGTTGGATGAATGAGAGTTAAGGAAGGAACACCCCCCACCCCATGCTGCTTGCCTTACACACTGGCCTTCATGTAATTTACTCCAGGAGAAAGAGTGTCATTTTAGTTGCTTGTAGCTCACAGCACACATACTTCTCATTGGGAGAAATGTATGCTGAAGGGTGCTTTGTTCATTGTCAAACTGTACCAATGCTGAAAAACACCATAAAGAAGTCTTGTCATCTAAGTCACTGGTGCATTTTCTGCCTGGCGCAGACTCATGTCGGGCCTCTTTGTACATCTCTAAAATGAGTCCCCAAGCTGTGCTGTAGCTTTGCCTAAAAATTCTTCTCATCTCATCTTATCTTTCTCTCTTTTACTTCTCTCCCTCTCCCTGTCCTGTCTCCACGGATCCAGGCCGCAGAATGGGTCGATGATATTGTACAATAGGAAGAAGGTGAAGTACAGAAAGGATGGCTACTGCTGGAAGAAGAGGAAAGATGGGAAGACCACACGGGAGGATCACATGAAGTTGAAAGTGCAGGGAGTTGAGGTGAGTGGGCTGACAAGAGTTTGGATTTGCAGGGAGTGAACAAGGAAAGAGGTGGGGCGGGGGTGTGCATGAAGCGAGCGAGAACCAACCTTCACCCTGACACAGACAAACTCAGGTCTACGGTGAGCTCTCCCTTGGCTGTAATGGAGACAGTCACATGCTGCAGTCAACTTGTGTCTCGAAGGAGGCTCACCAAGAAACAATGCGGCACAACAATAGTTTTCCCTGGGAAGCCAGTGGAGTGGAACCGATTGTTTGTACCTTATTAAGGCTCTGGATGTTGCCTTTGCTCCAGAGAGCCTACATTAATCTTGCTGGCTCAAAGCAGCACTGTGTAGCTAACATTCCCTCACCTCACTCCTAGTCACTCCCCATACCAGCCGCTGCCATAAAAGGCCCAGTTGTATCTGTCCTTGGCTCACCTAGGCTCAATGTTGGCTCAACCTGAGGTAATGGCAATGTGGTGTTGGCACCCTTGCTGATTTATCAGCAGTCCCACACATGAGACTAGGCATATACAGACTTTCTTCTGTTTTCAATCGCACTGAAGTTTGGGTTCTGGCTTGATTTGTTTGTTTAGCCACAAGCACTCATGTCAGGAGATAGAGCAGAGGTAGATATGTGCGTTTGGGAGATTTTGGTCCCACATAGGTGTGTGTGCAAAGAGCAGACATGCACACACTTCACGCACATGTAGACATAAGTGCACACCTCAGGGAGTAGTGCTGTGAGTCTGTGTCATGCAGTGTGACAAAGACAAAGCTCAGGCATTCTCCCAACAGGGGCTCTGCTCTCTGTTTGTACTCCTCCAGATATTTGTCACTCCAAGAAAATGGCCTCTTCCTTCGCCAATCCAGCTCGGTGTCATCTCTGGTCCTGCAGTGGTCTGATAACCTGTTGGGACTGCACACATCCCAAGTCCCTTTGGACTGTTACATAGTTTTTTCTAGCGTCTGACAGTGCTGCCCTTACAGGGGGTTGAGTCAGCCAACTCACAATAATATGTTTTTATTGATATGTATTAATATGTAAATATTGTTTGGTGTCTCTGTCTTTGTCAGTCCCCACAGCCTAAATTTCATTTAAACTTGCATTTAAAGAGATAGGTGTGTTTCCATCTTTTCTCTGTGGTATGATTGAATTAAAATCTGTTGTCACTGTCATGAACATTTATTTATTATTATGGCTTTAAAATTTGCATAGTTGACAGGAAAATCCAGAACATCTAGAAATACAAAGTTGATTTTCTTTTTTTGTAAAACTAAATAATGTCAGTAGCTTCTTTGAAGCATATCATTTAACATTAACTAACTTAATTTGTTTGTTGGAAGTGATTATGCCGTCATTGTTATACAACTGTGGCATCAAAGCCACATCAGCAAAGGTGTAAAACTGTTCCCTGTAGAACATGCTACTGCCCTATTTTCTAGTATCATTGCTGGTCACTGCTTCAGAAATGCAGCAAATTTTGTTTTAAAGTCACCCGTTCAATGGGCACATCAACTGTACCTTGCGATTATAGTCTAGCTTCTTTTGGTCTTGTAACTGTCACAGTGGACAAGTAGAAAAATACAGTATAGATAATATCCAGACCTCTGTGACCAACAGCCCCAGCTAAAACAAAAACACTCAGAATCCTGGGCAGCACTCCAGGTGTAGTTTTTTATGGTATTGTGCATGTAGTGCTATGTAGGTTGTGTAATCTTATGGGCTTGCCATGCCACAGTATGGCCAATGTGTGGCCTTCAGTGGCATCAGATGACTCATTCGATATGCATAAAATAAATGCATGTAAATAAAACCCTTTAGTGGTTTTAAATGAGCTTTTCTATAAATGTCACTTGAAGTTTAACATTGAGTATTGCACTGGTGAGAATATTTTATGTCCAGCAGTAGCAGAAAATAGTCGCAGACAGATATAGTGCTTTTGTCGAATCATTAAACCCATGTAAAGTGTAGCATATGCAACAACATACTATATAAAGACTGATGCATACTGTTCTGAAAGTATAATACTCCATCCTGTGATTTAATTCTCTATTACTCTATAACCAGTCTGATTTAGCAGAGCTAATTGTTGTGGGCGCAGCAGAGCTAGTGCAAAGTGTGAAGGTGAGCTTAGCAGAGAAGCAGCAACACAAGTAGAAATTTCCTCAAGGCTGCATTAATCACATAGGCGCTTATGGAAATTGAACCATAGTCACTATTTCACAGATAGTTTTTTGTGTGCGTGTCCACATCTTGCAGCCTGCTCTCAGAACACCTTACAGCTCTAGTGACAGAGAGGGGTGATCTATTTCTGCCGTGACCAGTCTATGATGGGATCTGTGACCCATTAGTCATGTGCAGTCATGTTTACTGTAAGGACATAAATGACTTGACCATCCATCTCGCTTATTAGCCTATTTAAGATGATAAAGAGTTAACATAACTTGAACATAACTTGGCTGGTTTTACAGGAGAGTCGTTATATCACTCATACTGTGTTGGTGCTGTACGGTGCTGCTCTGATTCCCCAGCCATCCAGTGTTTAATAGAGGTTCTGTGGTTATTACATGGGCCAGGTTTAGTGCACAGAGAGGACAAATGTTGTGGGTGGTTCAGGCTAGTGATGTTCAGTGGCTCCAGCGAGGGAGAGGCTATGAGTCCGGGAGCGAGGGGCCTTCAGGGGCCTGCGAGATGCAGCCTAGCGTGGCAGGAGTAGATGTCAGCGTGTGCTGCTGCTGTCCTGTCTGCTCTGCAGTGCTGGCTCAGCAGCCCGTGTAAACCAATGCTCTACTCTCTTTCTTTTTCTCTCTCTCTGTCTCTGTCTTTCTATTTTATTCTCTTTGTAGTTCTCTCTCTATTCCCCCCTCTCTTTGTCTTTTAATTCTTTCACTAGTTTTTTTCACTGTCCTCCTCTACTCTCTCCTCTCCCTTCTCTTTTCTCCCCCCACCTTCCTGCTCCCACCACCTTCCAAGTCCACAGTCCAGACGGACAGAACCTTGAGTTTGGTGGTAATGCTCCCTGTTCCCTAAAATTGGAGCGCAGGGCATGTTGCGGCATTAGCGCTTAACAGGCCGTGAAATAGCAGCCTGCCTTCCTGACGTCTCCCCCATCACTCCAGGTGAGTTGGCCAGACGGCTGGATAAATGAGCAAGCAGCACCCCCAGCTACCAGCATGCATTTGGGGCACCTGAGGAGAGATGTCCATCAATGATTATCTCACCACACCCTGTTCTTACCAAGCTCAAGTTGTTCACCCGCTCCTGGCCATGGCCAAGCTTCCATGGGGATCCTTACAACTAATCTAATGAGGATGTCCAGTGGCTGTCTATCAGTCAGAGTCCTTGGTTACAGCAAGTTTTGATTGGCTTTATTCTCACACCGAGTGATGTCATCTGAATTCAGACAGTAGATCTCATTGTGTGCATAGCTCTAGCATCCCCTGGCTTCTTACTGTGAAATAGCAGAGACATCAAAAACATCTGCTTTGACAAACTTCAGCTGATCTCACTTCTGCTTCTTGTCAAGTTTCTACCCCAATACCACCACCTCATCTTAGCTAATTAGCTGTTAATGTGGGCTCAAACCCCCATCTCCTTCACACCTCCACCCTTCTGTCCAATCTCCTCATTATTCCTAAGCTTTAATAAACTCCCTCAAACGCGGATCGATTTTCTCTTAAGTGAAGGTGGCAGTGCCTCTGACTTATTTCATTACCATAGGCTAATTATACCGATTGAAATGAGCTTCTCTTCTTAAGGTGTGCTGTGCTGCTCTGTGCCTCCACACTCCTCAGACTTTAATGCCAATACAGTTCTCTACCAATTCCCTAACTCCCATTCCTGCCTCGGCTCCACCCCGCCATCCCTTCATCCCACCCTCTCACCCTCCGCCACCTAAATAATCAGCTGGTGCGTCCTTAGCCCCCGTAACTTGTCATTTCATGTTGGATCCACCCTAATGTGTGATTTCAACTGTGCAACTGTGCAATGAAGGAAGGTAATGGAGCATGCTGGTGGCTCAATCGCCTCTGTTCATTGATAATAATGAAGACAAATGTCAAAACATTAGTTGCTAATGTTGTAATGGAGTGGATGCTGGTGGATGCACGCTGGATGCTACACTGCATTGGCTTTCAATATCACATGACCTTCAATATTTAACTCCCTTTTTAAGTCTAGCCCCTTCCTTTTTGTAGCAAGTCAAACATTTGAGTTTTTGTCCATACAAGCAAATTGTTATGTAAATTTCTCCCTTTAATCACAACTTTGTACTTTGTACTTTTTTTGTTGGCTAGTTAAAACATGGAGGAAAGATATAGCACTCTAATTTCATGGCCACCTGGGTGGGTAGCATCAGTAAGTTATAATCAAACTAGCTGCATATCTGTGAAATAGAGTGGCTTTAGGTGGTGGGGTGTGTTTTCAGTAGCAGTAGTAGCAGTGATTTACAGATGCAGTGGCTGATACCACCAGATTGTGGGGACAGATGTGAGAGGGCACTAAACAAACCCCTATTTCTGAGAGGAGGTGACACCATGCATGCTTTCTCTCCTGCCCCTGCTACAAGTCAACTGTGAAATTAAGATTACTGATACAGGCAATGCCCAAAGCAAAGGAGTTAGTATTTTTCCGTTTTTATTCAAACGTATAGGCTGTCTGTTAGACAACAGTCAGTTGCCAGCTCTGTAAAGACAGTAAATCGATTACTGTTTCCATTGTCTTCTCTCTTCTCCTGGTGCCTGCTTTGTTATTCACTGTTTTCATTCTTTGCCTTGGATCTCACACGGCAAGCTCTTCCTTTTTGAATTACCTGATTGTGGAGGAGTGAAGACCAATCTTTGTGTGATATTTTAAAGGAGTGGTTACCATGGTTATAACTTCTAACCCTCTACTCTCTCATGGAGTAATAGGCAGTAAGTTGTTGCATAGACACAGGAAATATAATATTAGGTTACTACCTGTTACTGATTTATTCAAGCTAATGTAGGGTAAGCACAAACGAGGGAAGCTTTGTGTTTTATTATTAAATAACACACACCAGATACACATTTTGTATTTTTATTATTAATTATCACTAACACTTTGTTGGAAATTGCAGCATTGAGATGTAGATTTTGCCATGCATGGAAGATAGTGCTACAGCCAGACACACATTTAAGCTATTGTGTATTTTCTTCCCCTTTTTTATCCAGCATAGTAGATTAAAGCAGTGATCCTCTCCCCAGTATAATGGCTTAATGGGGGTTGTTATGTTGTTATTAGCGACTGAACCAAAGCCTTCCCACATGAACGCCTTACCCCCAGCAATGGGAGCGTCCATTTTACCCATGGTTTTCCTTTAAGCCCACAGTAATTAGTTTTCCTCTCTTACCTCTTACAATTGCCAAATCACTCAGCAGCAGTTAAGCCCTCAGTCTGCTTTTCACGCTGACCCCACTATCACCATTTCAATCCAGCAGCCGGATTTAAGGGTCTGATTTTAGAAAAGGCTGCTATGGGTTGCAGATATATAAGGGCGTCTATAATTTAATTTACCATTTGTTGCCACATGTGTTGTCATGCTGAGGTAACTCCACAGGGGTTCCTTACTTCATTGTGAGTCGAAGGAGAAAATGTCCCAAGAAAATATTGTGAAATATATTTAAATAAGTTGAAAAAACCTGCAGACTTGATCATAGCTTCGTACCTATCATAAAAAAGAGATTGAAGATGCCGTAAATTCTTTGGAGACACTTAAAACACGACACAAAAAGCTTCTGAGAGAGACAGGCTCGCTGATTTGCATGTCACTCATTATACTTGTTATTAATTTAGGTACACTAAATCAACTGAATTTGCTTGCGTTTGAGATATGTAGCCCCTCTGAGAGTGGTAGAGCAGAGCCCACACCAAATATGCCAAGTAGGGGCAAGAGGTTTCGAGGAAGGGTGAAGAAATCAGAGAGTGCTTGAGGCACTGAGTGGGTTTTGCATGACTCTGTGGTTTGCTCTCAGTCTGTAATCCCTGGGTAAAACAGGGCCTGTGTTTTATGTTAATGAGCAACTTTCACCAAGGCTTCTGCTTTCTACCTTCTCTTAAAACCATGCCAGTGTACCCTTTAGAGATTGATCCTACACAGACCAGAACCCGTACCAAGCGGTACACTGTGTGATATGTAGTGAAAACCCCATTCCTTAACCAGACCTGATATCGCTGTTGAATCCCTTATGCTGTACAAAGTTTAAAATAAAGGTAGGAGTTCAAAGGAAAGAAAGCAGTTTCAGTGTCAGTTTCACTCTCACCTCCCTTACGTCAGAGTGCAAGTCCTATGTGAAATGTCCATTTAATGATGTACATCCAGCTCTGAGCTCTCGCACACATTTCTGGGGCATTTCTGTCTACATGCGAGAGCCAAGGGTCAGCTGAGGTATTGAATATTGAGAAAAATCAAAGAGCGCTTTTCTGTTCTGTAAAATGCATGTGTTGAATTCCTTGAGTACCTCTTCAGGATATGCCTTTTTCTGTTTCTATTTCTGTTTTATCTATATATTTCTCTTTTTCCCCATCTATCATTATCTGGCTCTCTTTCTTTTCTCCCCTCTTCCTTACCTCCAACTGCTTTTCCTCACTGAAAAAGCCGCTTACTCCAACAGTCTCTGTTAATATGAGGCCATTCCCGTAGCAAAGGCAGACCCTTATGTCAAGAGAAGCAGTTTTCTGTAAGATGCTGTAAGGCCTTGGCAGAAGCAGCTCTTCTTTTCCCTGCTGGCTTTCGAACACTTTTGGAATACTTTGTTTCTTTTCTTCTTTTCAGATAGGGAGCACAGCACCCATGTTTGGGATACTACTATAGAGAGAAAATCAGCAGCTTTGAGTAGGAATCATCCAGTGACATTATCTCCTCTCTGCTCAAAAAGGCAGTGCAGCTGGCCCCACAGTTCCACAGGAGCTTTTCTGCATCATCTGCAAAAACATTTTGTGTATTGACGTTTGCAGTAAGATGAATTTGTTAATACTCCAGCGTCTTGCTCATCGGCTACCTTTATCTCTCTCTTTGCTTGGATATTTATTCTGCTGGCTTCTGTACACTGGCCTATGTATTATTAAGCAGCAACACAGAGGTTTAGACATAATTTGCTGCTGTGTTACATTTAATAACTGCAAAATCAAAATGTACCAATGTTCCAACATTCACTCTTCAAAGGAGGTATAATGAGTAGAGCTGCAAAGTTCAAAGAGAATGGTTAAGTGTTTGTATAGCATTATACAGGGTGAGCAACTGTGCTTTCCTCAGAGTGATATTGAAAGGTTTGATATTTTACATGAAAGGGTGCTAAAGAGGAGTTTAACACAGGAAACAGGTTTAACCCTTCTGCTTTGGGCAACAGAGGAAATACTTAGGCAGATAAAAGCCACTTTATTAATGCTCTAATAAGTTCTGTTAGTCGTAATTTTGTCTCCTCCTGCCTTGATTTCTTCCTATCATCTCTTCTTGTGTTTGTATTACACTCTGCATCTGTCTTATAACATTCTTATCTGATGCATCAGTACTAACCTTGCTCTTTTCACAGTGATGTGAATAGATGTTCTCTTCACTGTATTGTACTCTGCATGCATCTTTGTCCCCCCTTTTCTTCAATTCCCGTTGATTTTCAATGCTGCCTTTGTCTTTGAGTTCTGTTGTTGTTGTTGTTGGCTTTGTTTTTTTTGTTTTTTTGAGAGACAGTACTGAAATTAAAGGCAGTAAACAGCAGCAACTGTGGCAAGTCTGTGGATTACTGTAACATGCTGTATTTCCTCAAATAGTGATGGGGCCTTTATTTACCTCCACTGCAGAAGGTAACAGGCCTTTATTTGAGGGAGGCTTGTATTACAGGCAGACCTTTATTCCTAATTCTCTCTGTCGTCTAAGTATAATTGGTCATATGTTAGTACGAAGCCTCGATTTGGTCTGCTCCTGTTTGCCCCGTTAAAGTTAACACAAACTCAATGCTTCCTGTAACTGTCTCAAATTAAAAGCCACAGTAACCCTTCCCTTTTTTAACAGGGCTTCTATTGTGAAGCATGTGCAGACATAACATATGCAACAACAACAGGATTAGAAGACAACAAAGCAAAGTGGATCAGTATATATGTATGCAAACTGCAATTATCTGAGACATAAAGACACATGCACCCCAAGTGACTGAAATGGGATAATATTAGTTTAGATGAGCAATCCAGAACAACAAAATGTTGAAAATAGCACTGAATTTATTAAAGGAAAGTGGTATAAAAGTACAGTATGCCTGAATTGCATATAGGCACTAGGAGTATATCCACCCTCTGGTCATTATCGGAGAACTGGCTTTAATTTACTACCAGTTTTTATTTAAGGGAATACAGTATCTAAGTGCGTAAAGAGAATGGGTCATTTGTTTAAGCCCAAGAGGATTCCAAGCTTGTTCAGCGTTGCGAATAATGATGCGTACATGTCAACACTCAGACTGACAGAAATGTATGCATCGATTTATTTTCATCAAAGAACTTGAGAGGCGCATGAAGAAATGTACATATGTGGATTGTGAGTCAAGTTTCACCGTCAGTGTACACATAAGCAGATATAGTAAAATCTCATTTCTGAAATGGAACCTGCTATTGCAAGAAAATTACATTTAAAGATACCAAAAAAAAAAAAAAAAAAAAAAAATCTTGTGTGATAGATGAAAATGGTGGAGATAAAAATTAATCAAAAA
>JAPQRN010000025.1:7618951-7629853 GCA_037367275.1 Coranthus polyacanthus | reverse complement strand
GAGAGGAGAGGAGAGGAGAGGAGAGGAGAGGAGAGGAGAGGAGAGGAGAAGGAGAGGAGAGGAGAAGGAGAGGAGAGACAGTCCTCACACATTGGACCCTCGCTGTCCCATCATGTTCTACTTGGCTGTCAGTCCAACTCAGGGCTGCTTAATTTCACTTTGAATTGACGATGTTCAAGACCCTGCCAAAGTTTGAGGGATTTTAGACGTACTACCAAAGCCAAGGAGCATAATGAATGAAAAGCCCCTTCCCAAATTGATTTCAAACTAAATCAAACCCTGGTATTCAATTATCTGCCAGAGCTGCCACTGAGGAACTTTAAAGTTGTATAGGCAGAGAAAGAGAAGGAGGGGGAGAAAGTGAGGAGAGGGAAAGAGGACGGTCGGAGCAGAATGCAAATGACTCCATCCCTGCATGGTGTCAGAACAGGTGGCCCAGTGGTAGCGCTGGGGCTGATGAATGAGCTGTTGAAGTGGAGCCCATTGCTACCTCTAGCTAGTGGCAGCTCCAATTCTGCCTAGTTAAGCATTTGGCCTCCTCTGCCAGGAAGGCTTAATTGAAGAAATCATCACAGGGACCAGGACAGATCTGGTGTTACTGGGACCAAATTGTGTGTGTGCCTAACCAGACTGTAACATCATAATAGTGTGATACTATCCATCCACTAATCACAGGGAAAAGTGTTTCATTACAGGATACCAAACCAGGACCAAATTCCTTTTAATTATTTCCCACACAATGTGAATTGCCTCAGTTCAGTCATATGTTAAAGGACAAGGCTGGTATAATTTATTATTTCCCCTGGTGCTACTATTGCCTATTAAAAGTCTAAACCCAACCGTGTATTTGCTACAGACAGACGTGACTACTTTATGATCTGTTCATGGAGATTACAGGCTCCTACTGTTGTTTAAAAAATCCATTAAAAACAGCTCACAGAGACATACTGCTGCTTTGACTAATGTAATACATCATGTCGAACAGCATGTGTATTGCTGGTTTTCCTAAAATGCCTCTATCACTCAGGTTATTACTGTTTTAGTGTTATTTAATAGAGTATTACACCTGCATCAGAAAGACAGAATGTCCTGTTCTTTTTTGATATTCTTTAGAAAGCATTTTCTTCCTGTGTAATATTTAATTCAGGCAAGTAAAGCGTGTTAGACATTATTCACAGCAGACAAGCAGACCACTGGGTAGGGAGCAGAAGGAATGCAGCCCGATTGGTTTATCTTAGCAGAGACCAGTGACTTTTTTATTGTATCAGAGAGCAAGGGTAATTATTGGTAAATTGCAAAAACCTGTCCTGTCAGCGATATCAAGCAGAAACCAATCAAGTCATTGACACAGCAGTTGCGTTCCAAAAAACAAGAGGCCTTTGGCCCCCTGCCGCACCTGCGCACAGCGTATAGAATGTTTAGCCTAACTAATGAACGACTAAATGCAATTATAACGTACTATCTCTGAAATAAGGCCTGCCATGGTGTTAATTACATAATTACTGAAGATGTCAGCTCTATGCGGGAGGGTGGAGTGTCAGTGGAGAGACTGGAGCAAACAGGGAGGGAAGTTGCTTTGCTTTCAGGGATGAACTATAGACGCTTCTTTGATTCATGATGCCGGCTTTGTGGAAAATATCGCCTTTGCCAAGTTAATTTTGAAAAGGCCAGCATATTTGGGCAGAGACAATCAGCCTGACCTTTCTGAGAACAACCCCAGTTTTCACACTTTCACCTCTTTTTTGTGTTCATTCTGTTTTTCCTTTTTTCTTTTTCTTTCTTTCTTTCTTCTTTTTCATTTCTGTCCTTCACTCTCTGCTCCCTCTCTTCCCTCCGGTCTCTGTGCCTAGGCTGACATGCACGTCCTTGACAGCCCTGTGTGCTAATAGAGACCACCATTGTTTATCAGTACATCCCACTGATGAAGCAGCCTTCCTGTTTCTGTTGAAATATTTGTACAAATTTATTGGAGTCTGTCTCTATTAGATGCAGGCCTTTGCTAGGAAACAAGTATGCTTCTTGTGTAGACAGACAATTGTATTCTCCTGCTTGTGTACTTCACTAATCAAGGCGACGCAGATGACTTTGCTATTGTTTTGCATGCAGTTATATCATGCAGATGATTGGAATATCAATTCATTCCTCCGTTGCAGCCTTGTGGCTAATTTGCGGTGGCTGTATATCAAATGTGTCATGAGAATGGGGAGCCATATTTCCCTTACAGACAATATGGAACAGAATTTGTCATTTGCCACTCAATGTGAACCTCTCCCTGGTACCATTTGATATGGAAACTGAGACTGAGAGAGAAAGTATCGCTGTGAATGTACTTTATTTGTGGTGAGTGCATTTGAGAGTGTTTGTCACTAGGATCTGGAGCTGCAGACACACAGGGCATGATGGGGCCAAGGCGTCCCAAACGAGATGCAGATGAGGAGCCATGCTGAATAATCATGTACCATCACGGCTCCTGCACAGACAAGGAGGGGTCTCCATCACAGCTGTTTCAGCCCAGACACAACCCCACCAGTGCCCTCCCTCCATCCCCAACTCTCTCTTCATCCACCTGTCCCATGTCAGTACTGCCTCTGACGAGACTTTTTTCTAGGAAAAGAAAACAGTTTCCTCCCCATTCTCTGTTGTACCTCCACCCTCTGCCTCCTGCCTCGGTAGTCTGCTGTTTTCACAGGAAATTAGCCAGACGTCCCCTGAGGTGGATCCCGTGCGTAGCAAAATATCTGCCTGTCAAGGTGTTCTACAGCTTCTGCATGTATTTGCTGCTTAGTGTCTCTCTCTCCTCCTCCCCTTCCTCTGTCTCTCCATGTGACCTCTGCAACTACAGCATCATCTAAAAACCTTTTGTCATCTGGCTCATCCATCATATGGGCACCTAAGATGGGTGTTCTAGTGACACTTGAGTCAAAACCTGAGCGCTTAACTTTACGCAAAAGTTAGGTTACATTTTATGCTGAGATCACAGATTAGAGGTGAACTGTATTTATTTATATTTGACCTAGTTTATTTTAATAAAATAAAATGAATATCCAGAGTATGGATAGAGTATGTGAGATTTTTTTTTTTTCATACAGGTGCCTTTCCTGTCTCAAATCAGTACTTCCCTCTCATGGTTTGTGTATACAATTACAATATCAAGGTGCATCCTTAATTCGCCACATGTGCATTGAGAAAAACTACGAATCTTCACTGGTCTCACGATTCGATTACGATTCACCTGTCAGTAATTCAAATGTCTAATGATTCTCGATGCATATCGAATTCCGACACCACTACTTTTGAATATCATATTCTAACCCTTGCCATGCAAGACCTGACATCGTTCTTGAGAGGATTAACTGCCGTGTTGTAAAATGGCCCAATCCAGCGTCTGGCTGCACCATGGGTATCAGAACTTAACTACTATTTGACCTGAAGCAATGTATTTATCACACCTTGTTTTATGACCCCATAAAACAGTCCCTTGATGAATTTGGTATGCTTATGAAAACATTTCCATCCAGAGAGGCTATAATGGTTTCAGAGGGACAGACCAATTCAGTAGCTTTCTCCATCACCAAGTTCTGCCTAAGGCCACCCTGTAAACCAGCAGCAGTTAATTTTATTTTTGTTCTGCAAATTTTGTGTTCTCTTGTGTGCTGAACAACAAAATGATTGTGTCAAAAATCACTTTGAAGACTTAGAAATGAGTGACGACAAAGTTACCAATCAGGAGAACTGCCCTTCTAAGTTGAAAAAGTGAAGCAAAGGAATTTGAAATGTGTAGCAATTTTTGCTCTTCTTTCATGGACATTTATTCATACAGGTGTTCCCAAAGTGTTTTCCAAGTGGGTATAGATAACCTCTCCTGTCATCATTTTAAGCTTTTAAGGACACTTAGGTTCAAGTGGTGGAGAGAGTCATTGAAATGGGTCAGATAGCGGCCCATTTTGCCCCTCTACATGAGAACAGAAGGTGGATGTCAGTCACAGTAGGGGAGCCCAGGGAGAAGCAGCACCTCTCGGGATCTGTCCCCAGTAAAGAATCGCTGAAACAGGGAATTCAGTGGCCCAAGACTTCTGCAACACAAAGGACTGTCCTCCTGCACTGGCACACAGGGGACGCAGTCAGCAAAGTGCCTCTTACAGTCAAGACCAGAGCAGTGGATTCATTGTGTGTCTTTTATGCTCTGCCCCGCTTTTGCTTCTTTTTTTTTTAACTCATGCAGACACTTGAGAGGTACCACTGAAGGATGGCACCCATTTATGGATGTCTGACACAGCATCTTACAATTGCCCATTAAAGGCTCATGATTGGCTTAAAAGAAAAGAAAGAAAGTCTGTTGCCTTGATTTGGTGCAGTGGACAAAATAGTCTCAAGGCAAAATGACCTAGTCGGGCCTGTGACATCAAGGCTTTTAAGGTGTAATGATGTTCAGTTTATAGTGGTGTGTGCCTATTTGTTGCCTGACTTGATAATGGGAAAGTGTTTTCTATGGAAGATAATGCTGTACCCTGGGTGTTAAGGCAGCTGCATGATGTTATGGACAGGTATATCACGTTTGCTGGACTGAATAAGCACTACACCTCCTCAGTTCAAGGGTCGAGGCTACCGTCTTCAATGCGTTTATTCCAAGTCAGCAAGCCAAAGAGACATCTATATACGCTGCACATTCACATGTACACATGCTGGTACATGTACAGCACATAATCCACTGACAAATCTACAATGCTTATGTGACAGAACGCATCTGAAGCTTGACTGTCAAGGGGAGAAAAAAGGGACATAGGAACCCCCGTGAGCCTACGCCTCCTTATAGTGTTGGTTGGCCCATGAAATATTAACAGTGGCTGCCTCCCCCTTGAATAAGGCAATAGACTAGTAAAGGGTGAGGTCTGCCTCACACAGTGTTTAATGCATACCCCATAGGCCTTTAGTTTAGTGTGAAAAATAGGGTCTTTTCTCTAACTCTTACCTTTTCTGGTGTCTCACTTTTGTCTTTTTTTTTTTGTTTTTCTCATGGCTTCATGTCGCACATTCAGTCTTTCAGTATCTTTTCTTTTGTGTGAAAATATTGCATTTAAATCGTATTTTAAAAAGGTTTTCTCATTTTCTTTCCGTCATTTGCCAGCAAGAGAGAGAGAAATTGAAAGAAAAAGACACCGAGAAGGAGAGAAGACAGAAGACAGAGACTGTGACTGGTGGGATTCAGTGGGCTTAATGTTATCAGATGGCCAGGACGTTTTCTTCTCAGCATCAGCCTGTTTTTTCTGTCCTCTAGCTGTTTTTTTTTCACCATGTGCGGAGAGGAAATGGTTGTTCTATGGCGATCTCTGTTTTATGAGGCATGCAGGCGCTTTCTCATCTGTTCGTTGTTTTTCACTCGACACCATCACAATCTTTCCCTCCCACGGCAGAAACAGCAGACCACTCTTTAAAAGGTGACAAAAACTGCAAAAAGCGTGAATAAATTAAACAGATGCTCAGAAATCTTCTTTTTAATCGCGGATGTTGGGCTTTTCAGTTTGTTATATCTTCTGTTTCACTTCACAAAGCCATCATACTGGTCAAAAGGACACAGAAATGCTCTGCTATATCAATCCGTTTCAATATGTTTGGGATGTTTGACAGTAGCAATTATTTAGTTAAGGTGCATCCTCATTTTTATCTAACCCACATGAATTTGCACACCAGTTATTTCTTAATCCACAGCCATCTGGCTGTCGATGATTGAACGCCTTTCGACAGCGTCTTGCAGTACGTTCACTTGGCACCTCGGAGTACAAAAAAACCCATTCCAATTTAATTAAACTGAAAGAATATCATTAGGGTTCTTAATGATGATTAATGTCTAAATAATAATAACATTTATGAAGTATTAAGGTATTAGAGTTTCACTTGGAAGTGAAATTATTCTTTCAGTTCAGGTACAGGACATTGTTATAACAAATAGCAGCCCTCATTACTCATATCATTGGCTCCTGTGTTAGAGGTTCAGACAGATTGGGAATCCATTTTATCTCCAAGTTTACTCTCAGATGGATTCTCTTTTCTACTTAAACTATAGAACATTCAGCCATCCACTCAGCCCTGAAAGCAGCTGACAACAAACTCTTTGTAGTTTTCTTCCTGTTGACTTATTTTCTTACTTTCCTCCTCCTGTGTTAAAACAAATGGCAACTGCAGGAAGCAAAAAGGGGGGAAAAAAGTGCTGAAAAGTTGACATTTAGCTTAAATGGAGGTGGAATGGGCCGCGGGGATGCAGCTGTAACGATGCAGGGGAGACTAGCGCTTCTTCTCTCTTCTCGTCCCACTAAAACAAGATTTATGACCTCACGAATACCATCATATTTTAGCAGCTGATGTACACTGTGGGTGGTTTATCTGGGATTGAGGGCTTTGCTGTTGAGCCCTTCACTGCGGGGTTTCTATGACTTACAGTGGGCGCATGCAACAAGAGGTAGCAAAGAGGACACTGTGTTATTGGTATGTGATAACTCTTATGAATGTACCACATGAAAAATTTACCCCCACAAATATGAGCATTTTATGTTAATTTTCTGTTTTGTTTTGTTTTGTTTAAATCAAAGTGGGGGGTGAGTATACCATAAAACTCAAGTAATATAATACAATTCTATTCCCTTTCAAAAATTCCTCCTCACACATTATCTTTTTTTCACAGAAGCATGAGGCATCATACAGCATAAAAGATCTTATATTCATTAATGCCCCTTGCTCTGTGTATCATTGCTATACCCTTTCACTCTTCCCTCCTCACTTTCCTCTGGCGGTGTAATTGACAGGCTTCAGCAGTTAAGACCTCCAACAGCTCTTTCTTCATTTGGAGACACTTTGTCAGTTTTAATCAGGGCTTTAATTGTCAGCCTGGCAGTGGGTGAGTGGCACCAGAGGCTGGGGCATAGAGGGGACACTGACTTTCCCAAGACACTCATTTGTACTTTGTCTTTCTATATTTTTCTCACCTTCCCTCTCTCCATTTTCTTTTCTTCATTTTGTAATCCCTCTCTTTCTCACTCTCCCCATTTCTTATTCCCCACAAATTAATATCATCTCATCTCTCATCTTTCTACTTTGTTTTGGCAAACCGACTGCCTTCATTTAGTGCTTTAATTCAAAATGTGCTGCTGATTCCCCCATTTACTGATGACAGTGAGCTAATGCTTCCTGACCAACAAGAGCAATTTGGGGTCCAGTGTCTTGCCAGTGGATCACCCCACTAACTTTGCAATTAGTGGACGACCTGCTCTACCATCTGAGCCGAATCTGCTCAGGAGGTAGAGCAGGTTTTTCTGCATATCTACCAGCCCACAGAAAGACTCAGTCATACTGTTGGACAAATATGTGCCGTGAGCATTACTGATATAACAAACATGAAATAATCCTAATCATAACATTTCAGATGCGATCATATGCGTGTGTGTTTGGGAGTCCTATGTGCCTTTTTGTGTCTTAACTGGATTGCTGTGGTGTTTTGAGTCTTATATGGCAGCTAGTAGGACAGGCCAGTATGTGCCGTGCTCCTGCCAGTGTTGCTGAATCTAGGACACCGGGACTCTTGTCTGTGATTCTCCCTCCTGCTGAGGTGTTAGTAATGCCAGGGGACAAGCTAGAGCGGATTGAAAAAGAGTGAAAAATAGGTGGTGGGAGGTAGAGAAAGATAGAGAGAGGTATAGATAAGCTGAAAGAAAGAGAATATGTCCCAGAATCCTTTGTCAGAATCCTTTGTTGACAGCCAAAGCCCTGCTTTTAAACCTTGTACAACGAAGCCTTGAATTGTCTGTCATTTTGATGACATGTCAGTTATTGTCAGTACCGCCTACGCAAAAGTGTGTTCTGTTCTGGTTTAGCTGCATCTTGCTGTGTATACACTTTGTGTGTTTGTGCATCTGTGTCGAAATAACAGAATCAGTAAAAAAAACAACAAAACTTGCTATAATCAACAAGCATCCTGTGTATTTGCCAGGCCAATTAAGAGTCATTCATTTGCTAATGAAGGCCCTGTCGAGGTCTAAACTGCTCCTAGGGGCATGCAGACATGCAGTCAGCACACACGCAGCCCTCAGCAAAGCTCAGCGCCACCAACATAGTCATCAGCCTGTGCCCACTGTGTGCGTGTGCCTTGTTGCCCACTCAGCACATCTCACCAGCAGCCCCTAAACACTAAAAAGTATAATTGAATTCATTATTTCCTGTTTTATGACTTGTTCCGCTGTGGTTTTAATTTGTCCTGTAAAAGATGAGGCAGGCAGGCAGTTCCTCTGCCTTGAATTCCCTCCAGTTCCCCTCTCCCAGGCTCCCTTGTTCTGCTACAGAGCCTGGGATTTTATGAGGCGGGGGGTCTCCTGTGTCGTGGGAGCCGTCTCTACCACTAATCAACCCTTCAAGGTTGCTATCTCCGTGCCATGCGCGAGGAGGTAGAGATGCACTGCCAAATCGCGTGCCTAGCTACCTCTTTAATGGGCTAACTGCTTGACCTTCACAATGACTCCATCCTAACTCCGCTCTGAAGAGATGGCCCATCTGTGTATTGATTTAGTCATGAGAATATAATCTGAAAACATTTCTGTCAATATTTCCTCCCTTCAGCTTCCTGGGGAGAGATGATGCTCAGCACAAGTGCAAGGTTATCAGCAGCATCTTTGTGTTCATTGGAGACATACTGTATCTGGTGTGATAAGAAGCCTTTATTTTAGACTTTCTTAGAAACAGACTTGGCAGAGCAGTAGCGCAGTCAGTGCCTCTAGGCTCTTCACTTTAGCCCCAGTGACGGAAGATGAGTGCTCTGCTGCCAACACCGGCTGCCTCACCTGTTCCTCTGACTCCAGAGATTTTCTCCCTTTTACCTTTCCTTTTCTCCACAGTCTTTTTCTCTGCTTTCACTCCTCTGTCCATACATCAATCCCTTCATAATTTGTTGCGCTCTGCTGCGTAGGTTTGAGATTTCTGGGAGTGCTGACCTCTTGAACTCTGACTACAACAGATTCAAAGCAACACTGGCTCCATTGAGCACACCACACAATATTACTGTATTATCAGAGAACAGAAGGTTTTCTGCTACCATATTTGTAAGACCTTGAAAATGAATAAAATCCCTTCATCATTGTCTTTGTGATTTCTTTGCTTTTCACATTCATGACCTTGTGTTTTTCTTTAATATATTTTCCTGACTGTGGTCGCATCGTCTCCCATTTTTGGAGGTGGACACTGGAGCCAAGCTGTTCGCAAGCATTTAGACTATGAAGCAGTTGCGGTTTGTGTTTTACTGTTGGTGAAATGTAACAGTTTAATTTCATGGTGTCAACATAGAATTGGAATAAGATCATAAAGCATTATGACACTTATACAGAGAGGAACAGCACCATAAATCGGCTGAGTGCACTTCTGGCTCATACGAAGTCAGATCTATTGTGCATTTTTAGTACATATGTGTTTAGTGGCTGGGTTGAGCGTCAGTGATGACGATAATGATAATAACAGGCAATGTACCATGTATTCATCTGTTTGTTTTAAGAACTCAATTTGGCAGGAGTGCCTGGTGAGACATTTCGTAATGCATGAGAAATACTGCGTGAGAACAGAACAAGAAAAGATCCTATATCTTATGCAATTTGGAAATGTAGGCCACCTTGTTGGTATAGGGGTAAATGTAGGTCTTCCTTTGTTCCTGCTGTGTGTGGGTCGAGCTCTGATGATGTCATGTGCAGTTGTTTCTATAGCAGGATCCGCTGTGGGTGGATACGCCTGGCACAGAGGTACAGGGGGATTTACTTAGTGCCATGATTTCACTAAGAAGTACCAAAACCCTTAATATAGACTCTGATAAATGACATGTCAGAGTGCAGAGTGACAGAATCCAGAGATACTGTATAAACAATACGTGTCACACCAGCAGAAAGCACCTCATAATATTAGTGAGTACAATATTATGGTAGCTTTTCTTGTTTATTTGGGGTTTTTTTTTACGGACGAAAAGTATTTGATGACACCGCCTTCTACTTCTGAGCACATGGGTTAAACACAACACTGTCAGCACCTGCGTTTAGGCTGTTTGTACCTTTGGACGCAGTTTATTAAGAGACAGTAAAATAAAAAAAAATAAGACAGGCTGTATGCAGTGTGCATTTGAGTAGCTTGGGGAGGAGGGTGGTGTTTTGAACACATGCCTAGCACGTACAGCTCAGCCGAGCAAAAGAGCTTTGTATCCTCCTCACCAGGGGAAATAAAGAGAAGGTGAGACAAAAAAACTTTTCCATTGCTCCAGGCTACTGTTACCTGGCAGCCGCCAAGGAATTTAAAATATCATTCTGCCGCTGCATATATTCCAGATCTCTGTGAGAGGCACGCACTCTTCTCACAGTGATCTCTCTCTCTCTCAGTCTTTCACTCTCCCTTACATAGATTCACACACAGTATGTCAAATCTTCAGGAGTACACTATAGAGGGGGGAGGGAGAAACTCCTACCAGGCCTCAGGCACCAAGAGGTGGTGGCTTTTGTTTTGGATGTTGTTTCTGTGGATGTCGAAAAAATGATGATGTTAGTTTTTCACTGTCACCTAGGCTGCTTCTTTGAATCCCAGCCATTTGCATAGGCAGTGTTATTCCATCAGGAAATATATGGGGCAGCTTTAAGAAAACTCCACTTTGGAGAGGCGGGCGGAGGAAAGGCGGGTGGAGGAGAGTAAGTGATAGTGATGGACGGTGTGATATAAATAGAAGTGGTGATGGCAGGATAATGCATGGCTCTTTCTGCCGGGCCGAGGTTCAGGCCTGTCAGTGAGATGTGGAAGAAGGGAAGGAGGAGAGGGAGGAAGAGAGAGAGAGAGAGAGAGAGAGGAAGGGGAGAACAGGGGAAAAGAGGTCTGGGTGTCTTTTCCAGGTCACTGTGG
>JAPQRN010000025.1:7587122-7618851 GCA_037367275.1 Coranthus polyacanthus | reverse complement strand
TTGACCCTGCTAAAAATAATGCCAGATAACAGAGGTTTTTAGACTAAGTGGCTTGTTCCATTTTTTACAGTAGAGACTGTTGTTTTCCCACAATTCAAACGATAGTGTTTCTTTTGGTTTTTCTCACATGTTTGTGAATGACTGCTTTGTAGGGGCAGCATTATTAAAATAACTACATTAAAAAAAACTGTATTAAATATGATGTTTAACAAATCAAAAAACAAGTTACTTCCACATTGCTCCTTCATCATCTTTTCCTTTTTAATTTCACTGCCAATTTTCTCGTATGAACTTTTTTTCATGCTGACTATTTTTCACCTTCACATCCGCCTTCCCCTCAATGTGTGTTTCACCTAAAGACAGACAGCTCCACGCAGCCATGACAACCATGAGCTAGAATGTTTTCGTCGCCAGCCAGCCGGCAACGCTGGGCACTCCACTCTGTCGAGACGTCTCTCTGACTTTTATGAATACATGTACACAGCTCAGAGCGGCGGTGGATTTGTCTTTATAAGCCTGGGTGACACGTCCGCAGCGGCCCCACTTCATTTATTCCACTTGCGTAGATTAAGGCTGGCATTACAAGTAAGGTCACACCATGCATCAATGTTACCTCGACACCACGGCGCTTCTGAGCGTGCTCAGGCATTGCCATTACTCCACCCCAGCTTCTTCGCAGGAAATTTCCATCAATTTCGTGTTTTTGCATCTTCCTCTTTCCCTGATTTCCCCCATCCTCGGCCCCATTCATTTTTCCCCGTAGTGGTGTGTTGCTGTAAGGCTGGGACAGGTGTAAACACTGTTCCAGGAACTGCTCTGAGCCACACACTGTGTCAGAGCAGGTGTGCTTCTGGACAGGAGGTGTGAGGCAGGTGTTAGATGAAGCCTGGGCTCATGAGTGTCACTGTCAAAATGTCTGTGTTCCCCCCTCTGTGATGACATGTTAATCCCTAACACTTGGTCTCCACTGGGAGCGTCTACACCCGTCAGTCTGATAATAAACAGAAAGCCAAGGGACATCCTTTACTGACACCTGAAAAGCAATCAATTTTTTTGCATCTTAATGAGCATCTAAACCCCTTAACATTAGCATGCCGGTAGAGCAAAATTAAGAGTGTGTAAACTAGGTTAACTCAAGCTAAAAACACATCCCTGCTTAGGTTTCTCATGAGAGGAGAAGTTTGACTTTGTGAATGGTTGTGGTAGGTGGGCTGAGGTTCTCTTAACCTTAACCCAGCCTCTTTTAGCACAGGGACTCAGGGACAGCATCAGGGACGGTCATTTGTCCTTGCAGGTCTGGGTCCTTGTGAGGCGGAGAAGAGCTCTTAGCTGTGTTGGTATTTATATCAGCATGCTCCTTGTCTGTCCAGGACTTTACACAAGCTCCCTTAGCCTCTTAAGTAGGGAGTATCTCCTTGAAAAATAAACTTGACAAAGGGGAGTGTGACAGTCTTCAGGGCTACTCTTTGCCTGTTTTAAGTATAGGCTTGACTCTGGGTAAAATATAAGAAAAAAGTTGTTTGAAATATCTTGACAGTTTGATGTGTATTTTTGCTGTCGACTATATCTGATGCTGATTTGTGGTTAGATTTTCAGGCATACTGTATGTGTGTCAGCTGCCAGAGTTTCAGTCTTGTGCCTGTTGTCTTCTATAAGTCTCCATCACAAGCCTGAGGTTGTATTTTTTTCACAGGCTGTTGGGAGGATTTATTCGTCTTTTACTACATCACTGAAACAGACTCGTAACTCATGAATGAACTCCATTCCACTCCAACGCCCTGGCTTGCTATGCTTCAAGCTCCATCCTTAGCATCTTATAGCCGTCAATCAGGCTAATCTGCCCGCTCTCACGTAGCTGCAAAAGACTTTGGCTGTTCGCACTGATATCAAAGAATGGCAGGACTGAGCTGTCTGTACAACATCTGCTCAGTCTAACACGAGTTCTGAAATAGGGGTCAGTTCAAACTTGTTGTCATTTCAACAACATGAACAAACAATCAGATATAAGAGAGTTACAGTAGATTAAATGGTTTACAAAAAAAGACCAAATCTGATTTCCACTGTTTAGTTTTTTTGGTTGGTGTCAGTGTAAAACCCAGTGTAACAGTAACTGATCCGATGTTATTGTTCAATAAGATAGATCTTACACATAGCACTTCCATTTTGGTGTGGTTCAGAATATTTTTTCATTACTGTGGTTCACTTGGTTTTGAATGTTCACAGAGAATGATTGCTTCATATTTTACAGGCTCTATTGATTGTGTTGTCACCAAGCATTTTCCTTTTGTAGTCACTCAGGTGATAAGATTTCTCTATCGCCTGCCTTTCGTGTCATGATATTAGGAGTGCATAGGAAGTAAGGGCCATCACTGTCATTCCGAGCATATCTAAAAATGACACATGGATGACTGCATCATGTAAAGGTGACATTTGGAGTGACACAGCCATGTTACATTACCAATGCAATGTTTGCAGGATTGAGGTGACCTCCTCTGTTCTCATCCCAGCTCTTATCCTGCCTCCCTCACCTTTGCCAAACGCCAGAGCTGTTTGTCATGGATGATTTGGTAATAAAATGAGAAAGGTGTTGAGTCAGCGACAGAAGTCTCCGTTCCACCTGGCCTTCTGTCATCCCTTTTCCCTTTCATGCACACACATACATACTTCCTCTTTCACGCACACACACAACTCTATTTGCTCAAAGTCTCACACAAAATCCAAAGCACACATGTACAAGCCCACAGTTTGTGTTTTGATCTCTCTCTCACACACATACAAGATTACACACAGGCATGCAGGCAAATACACACACTGCAAAGGTATACTCATATTGCAAGCCTAACATGCAAATGTACTTTATATCATCACACCCCCTCCTTCTCTCCCTCTCCCTTGTTCTTTTTCCTAACCCACCTAATACCAGATGTTTCATCTTCCCTCACGTAAGATTGGCCCCAAAGACATTTGGTGCTGATTACAGCATACATAAAGTTGCTGTTAAACACATTTATCCACACAAGTTATGAGTGTTTCATACTGTGTACTGGTATCGCTGCCAAATGCGGAAATATAAACGTGTTGATATTAAAAGTCACAGTGCAGTATATTACTCTCTGCATTTATCATACCTCACTTGATTTGGCTGGGTCAAATGACTCAGCAGGCCAAATAATTGGTCTAATGAAGTGCAAAAAGGAGTCTGTCAGAGTCCTTTTTCTGTACCAGATACACATTAGTTCACCCCACTGTAGCTAGCATTACTGACTGACTGAGAGGAGAGTATAGTAATGGAGAACACGATCTTGATGGGCCCCTGGGAGCTTCAGCTGACACGAAAGGGCCGCTCAACAGTTTTCTGCCAACTTAAATATTTATAGCAGTGAAATTTCATTGCACATGAATGGTTTGAGTGATACAGTTACTGTACATGAATGTAGCACAGACATCATGTGCTAATTCCTAGATTGCAGACTCAAACTGGTACGTCTCTGCCATAAAGACTGATAATCTTGTGCTATGTTAAGCAAGTTTTTGTTACATAGGGTGGCTTTATGCAAAGTAGTGACCTAACACTGTTTTGACTTTGAGCTGTGCAGTGGAATATTGTGTGCCTTATGATAATCTATGGCGCCAATGTAGTGGTAGAGGATCATACATTATGCAGACTTTACAATAAAAAAGCAGTGTAGTAGGAGAGTATGTGGACCTAACTACCTTCTGTTCCTCATACATTCTTTGTATATATACACACGCACAAGTAGACACAAATACTTTCAGACTCACACTTATTTACATAACTCATATCACACTTACACTACCATCCTGTCTCACCTAAGCAGTGATGATTTTATCCAAGTGCACTGAACAAGTAAACAAGAGTTACCAAGCAGCAGCTCCTCAGATGAATATTGTATACACCTAGTCTGGCTAAGTGTTGTTGTTTATGTCAGGGACAGTGTTTATAGTGCTTGGTGGGCCTCTTAGTGCAGTTAAGTTTCTACAACATCCCACTATGGCCATCAATTTCAGTACAAGATCGTCTCGGTTTGTGTTTTTCCTCCCTCTCCCCTCCTGCACTCCACTTCGCTTCCCTTCTTCCGTGCTCGGCTGGTGTTGCCTGCCTTCTCCCTCGTCTCCGCTTGCCCATCTCACCTTCCTTCCTTCCAGATGGCGCATTTCACAACCTGCTAGGCACGATCAATCAAGCCCAGATGCAGACTGGGCTATTAAGGTCAGTAATGATCGGCCTTTGAGCGTTATGGGCCCGGCTCCTGTTGTAAAGCCATGCATCAAACTCTGTTCCAGCACTCAGCTCGCCTGCCCTTAACAAGCCAGCTTAAAATATCGGCCGGAGGATACAAAATGAAAAGGGTACAACCTTATCTCTCCAAAGACAGGCCGCTGTAGCCCCAAGGTGTAATAAAACTACAGAACTTGGCCGTCGCCTGGAGTCATCTCTTTTATAAGCAATATCTTTCAAAGATCAGCTAAGCGGTGGGCTATGGGTGCTGGGTAGAGAGATGTAATGCATCACACCATATTCCCTGCACAGGAAAAACCTCTGCTCACTATTCAAGCCTCTTCAGGGGAGCTAGGTTCCTCCATCCTTGCCTCATCCCCCACATGGGATTTAGATTTAATAGTGTGAGAAGCCCAGGGTTTGAGGGGGGATTTGACAGGGTGCTGAACCCTGCCCCCTTAGCCAGCTCCGACCAGGTACTAATACATGAGGAGGAGCTGATCCAAATCACACAGCACAGAAGGGAGACACCTAGAGGTCCTGGAGGACAGCTGCTCCCTCAGTATTGGACTGGGCCATCAGGCCAGCATCTAACCGTGGCTTTAAATCCCCCTTATTGAGTTACCTTCCCATCAGCCTTGTATTTACACCTGAAAAAAGCCAAGTTGGGAGAGTTTCAGTCCAAGTAATGATTTCATTTGGATCCATGGAGTGCCAAGGGGCAGCAAAAACAACTGAGACTGCAGCCAGGGGAGGTGGGGGGTCATGGGAAATGTGTGCTCATTGGAGGATGGATGCTCAGAAGGTTATTCCTGGTGTTTATTCGGTCCTTCTATAACTATTGAATGAGAGCCAAATCAGTCAAAACACATTTGCAGTATTAATGCAGTAGTAATAGTGTACTATATATTTGTCTGAGACTTAATGTGATCCAAGAAGGTTATAACTCTTATCTGGCTTTGTATAATAGAGGCATCAGCTGCTCTCCATTATTTTACCATGAAATATATTGTATATTTATCAGACAGGGTTGTTTTAATTAGGTCTTCTTAGTGGCCACACAATATGCACTGGCCACCATCTCAATTATAAGCCATTGATATATACATTCATGTATAGCTAATGCTACAGCTGAGCGTAATTAATGCTTGAAAGGAGGCAGACAGAAAGAAAGATGTATTGTAGTTTTTACCTGCTTGGCATTCATCATTATACATTTAACATAAAAGCAGACCCAGTCTTTTCCCTGTGCATCGAATCTGACTGTGCAGTGGCTGTACTTTTCTTGTTCCGTCTCTCTGTGCAGGTAATTACAGTTGGAGTGGAATTTAACTTCCTTTTCAACTTTGCATAAGCCAGTTTCACAGAAGCTGGAACAAAAACAAAGATGGGTTCAAACTTTCTGTGCCCATAAAAATCTGCTTTTTGTTGAGAGCAAAGGTTGGGCCATTTTGAAGTGCCGTACTTTTGTGGACTAAAGCAACTGTCAGCTCAGCCAGGCACTGTGTGTTAAGATTATTTTTTATATTTGAGAGCACTACATGTGTTTCCAGTATGTTTAGAAGATGACGTCTTCTTTTGTATGTGATGGTACTGCACATCCCCACTCCCTGGTTGGCCAGTGGCCTTGATGTCACCCCAAGCACACTGCGTTTCACCAACAGGCAGAGACTCTAGGTCAGCCCAGCCAGTCAGTCTGGAACCTATGCACAGGCCCATAAAACACAGAAGCACAGAGCAGAAAATTGAAAGCATCGCGGAGGTGCCATGCCTGTACTGGGGAGGAAGATAAAAGTCTTTGGCCAGGGTTGGAAGCATCTTAGCTGGAGATGCATGCTGGGGGCTGTAGGATTTAATAACCTAAAACCAGGGGTTGTGGGGCCGTAAGCACACAGTAGCAGAGCACAGAAATAGTTTATAGTTGTATGACAGTAAATAGCAGACTCATGTGATTAATAATATCACTGTAAGGTATGACATGGCGGTGGTGTCCTCTGTATCTGTTTTACTATTCTATGTATTATAGATAGACTTGCAGAGTGTGTCTTGTCATTCACTGTCTTAGATATGAGACTAGTTGTCGTGTTATGGCCTGTCATGAGCACGTCTCCCAGGATCAAATATTGCCTGCCCAGAGAGACTTAGGTTATGTGTAGTACTGTGTGTGTAACATTTGGATGAAGTCATCACAGTAGGTGTTTGATCACCACAGCCCCTTTGTGGACGTCATTCTGACTAAAGCTGTCATGGAGGCAGAAGCAACATGATTTATCCACAGAGCCACTCCTTCCTGCCACCTTTGGCATTCTGTTATAGCATCACTATGCAATAAGCTGATGGCTTTTCTCCAATTTGGTCCAGGCCTAAGCTCTGTTTCTCTCCCATCCATCCAAATGATTCTTTTCCATGCTGTGTTGTCCACCACTCTCTGCCACATACTGTACCTTTGTCTTACCAATGCCTGTTATTCTTCCATTTTTAACGGCTTGTACTCGTAAAGCTGCTGTGGGTTTTATCAGTGGAATAAAAAGCTGAATGTTAGCCTTAGTGCACTGGGCCATTCCTTCAACTCACAGCCTGACAAATGAGTTGTGACCTTGAGTAATATTTGCCCATTATTCAGAAGGCACCCGAGCAGATATTAAAAATAGCCCTCATTTCATAGGCTGCCATGGAAGAGATGCTGGAAGTTGGCTTTTATTAGAAGTGTGTATAGCTGTATATATGTATGCATTTATATTTTGTTCTTTCTGTCTTAGAAATACACTATGTTATATTTTACACATCTGTGATGCCTATAAGGCGTAGATACTGTGCGGAATAGATAAGGGTTAATTGTGTTCTGGCTCATTATATATGGATTCACTTCAGGAATTAAAATTACTGTACCATTAGCACTGTATTCACATTTAGTTCCACTCTGTTTAATGTGAAGAATAATGATGTGTCCTTGAGTTGATAAAATGTTCTGACAGAATATAAAATGAGGAACTGGTATTAGATTTGTATGACTATATATGATTACCAATGTGTTTTATGTGTGTGTGTCTGTGTTCCCTGTTCTTCTGTCCTCTTGGGAACTGGTGTCAAGAGTAGAGCCTGCTTTTTGAAGGTTAAGACTTGGTTTTAGAGTTATGGTTAGAATTATGTTATGTTGGGTTCAAACTACAAGTTATCAGTCGGGTGCTACAATCAGTTGTTTTATCTCATGTAGCATGACAGTGGAGGACAACTGAGGGCTCATCTAAGGGTGTCTTACGACATTCTGAGAGAAACGCTAGCATGTTTTGGGCCTTCCACGACAGGTTCTGTCACTTCTGTGACAGTGACCAATAGGAACACAGAGCACAATGCTATGAACTATTGTAAACATGACAAAGCAAAAGAGAAATGATGCTGTTGGTGGCACTATGTGGAACTGTGAAATGGAGCACAGTTTCACTACTGGCTAAAAACATTTGTTATTTTTACCTCAAGTTCTCTTTGAACCAATGTCCTGTTCTCTTTGTTCGACACAAGAATGGGTCCACAGTCGTTTTTTTCAGTATCATACACACAACTTCAGACACCATTGTTTGTTTCTTGTTTCCTGGTAGTCGGTAGCTAGCACCTCGGTTGTGAAAAAGAGCATGATTGTTCATGGAGCAGCATGTAGTTTGTCATGTCTCTCAGCCATGACACTACAGAAAATTACAACTCTTTTAATCACTTAATCTGTCACAGTGGTCGTCATAATCATCAGACAAAAACATCATGTGGTCTGAACCTGATATTAAGTCTAGTTAGATTAGGGTTAGGCATTTAGCTGTAATGGTTCAGGTTAAGGAGCATTACAAGTAAAGTATGACGTGTTAATAGCAGAGCTTTAGAAGCTGTAGTAGCCGGATGTTTGATGGGTAGAGTGGTACGGTCCACAAAATGTAAAAATATTTTATTTTTCTACCACACTTACCATCTTTGTGTAATATTGCATGATTACATGTGTTTCTGTATTGATTCATTCAGCAATTTTACATTTCATCTAGTTTTTATTTAAACAGAAATCACATTCAAACATACTTTTTTTGCAATATATGTATTCCCTTTGGAGAATCAGTATTCTTAACTAAACTAAATTAAATATTGTCATGGTAGTTTATTTCTGTAGTTTATTACTTTAGGCAAGTACCCTTGATTCAGCTCTGACTTACTAACAGTAAGTCAAGATCCAGCCCTGGGCTAACTCTGGGAGTCTCTGACAGTATTTAAGGGTCCAAAACCCCTATCTTTCTCCTGCCCTTTCCTCCCATTCTCCCCCTCTGCCCCCTCTACCCTTCAGTCCACAGAGGGCCGTTTAGTTTCTCAGGGGCCAGAGCATGACTGCATGGCCACTCTGCTGAAAGGCATGATGGGTAATAAGTGGAAATGGCAGTGATCCGGTTCACAGCTCTCTCTGCTCCTACTCCCCCAGCTCACAAATGCCACTCGATGAAGATGGATCCACCCCTGGTGTGACCCCAGTAAGGGCTCTTGCTGTCACACCCTGTCTGTCCCCCTCTTTATCTCTCCCTCGCTCTCTCATTCTGACCCCAAAACACCACCTTGCTCCCTATCTTAGTTTCACCCTGTAACCCTACTTATCTTCTCCTTATCCCTTATCCTCTCTCATCCTCTTCTTTCACTTTTTCCCTACAGTTCCTCATACCACTGTCTCACCTCAGTCAGCCAGTCTCCTCCCTCTCATTTTCAGTCCCATCATATTTTTGGTCACTCCTTCCCTCATTTCACATGGCTTATTACCCACTATACCTTCCCTGTCCTCTTTGTGGTTTCACCCCCTCCGTCTCATGTTTTTTCGCACCAGTACAGGCACAGTTTCCTGATATTCTGCTTTTCCCTCACACATGCTTTTTTCTCGTTTTGTTACTTTAATGTTACTTTCCTTCCGTAACCCCCCTCACCCTTCTTGCTCCCTGACCTGCACTTTCCCCCCCTCCCAATCCTGCTCCTCAGTCTCTGAGCTGGGTGTGCAGGCAGCTCCTGAGTGGCAAGGTGACATTGTGTGTCATATCAGCATTCCACGGCAGTCCCCTTTCTCTCCAGAGAGTAATTATTTCTTTCAGAGTGAAAGGTTCAATTTGCTATAAAAGAACAAGAGCCTCAGGTATAGAGTCAGTGAGGGCGGGAGTGTGAGGAGAGGAGGGAAGGAGGACGGAAGTGATAGGGTGGCAGACAGAGAGAGGGAGAATAGTGGGGGAGAAAGGGGACGCAGGCTGGGAAAGGAAAAGAATGAGAGGGTGGGACAGTGAGGCGATGAGAGAGTGGAGGAGAAAAACAGTGAGTGAGGGAGAACAAGCCAAAATGTACTGTACCTCTGTGTACTGGACATACTGTTCTCAAAGGAGAGCCTGTGAGGGTGTGGGGGTACTAGTGACATGCAAAAGGTGCTTTTGACGTCATAGCCCCCTTGTCGCCCTCTCTCTGGCCCTAGATTATGTCACCTAGCTGGGACAAAGCATGCTTAAACCACAGGCCAGGGAGTACCAGTGGTGTCCAGAAGCATGAGCAGAAAGCAGAAAGCACAGACTGTAGGCATCTGGGCCTTGTTGCTGCCCTTGGACATTTTTATTTCTCTCTGCTGGTATTTTCAGCCTATTTCTGTTTTGAGCAGCTACATTTTTAAAATTTAGATTTGTTCTGGAGTGCCCCTAAAGGATGTATTTTAGGGGGTGTGGGTCGGGGCACTGAGGTATTTGTAGGTAAGCTGTCTCATTTCCATTCCATGTATATTCCCTTTCCACTTCTCCACACCCACCACGCATTCTCTGCCTCTCCCTCTATCTCGCCCTGCCGGTGAATCCTGCTTCCCTCAGTCACCTGCTGTAAATTGTTCCAGTCTCTCTGGTGCAGGAGTGTTTTTTCACCCCAGTGTCTTCCTGTTGGAGTGTCTCTCACCACTGGGATTAAGGAGCCTCTCCAGACAGGCTGAGGCGCTTATTTAAAGCAGCAGGCTTGTCACCAGGACTATTTTAAGTGGGAGCTTGAAAGCAATTGCTGCCGCGTTCCAGCACGATGTTGGCTATGAGTTATTATGCACTGCTTCAGTGGCGAGGAGCAGTGGAACCAAAAAGGCTTACCCTGTTGCTTTCTGACTGGAACCCATGGATGAATAGAAGAATGAGGAAATGGAGGGATGACTGAAGACGACTTCAACACAAATGTTGCCATTGGTTAGCCTGTAATAAAGCTTTCCAAATATACATTTCTGACTTTAGTTATTGACTACTCCTTTTAGGCAGTATCTGTCAAACCACTTGCCTTGGGGACAATATGAGGCAGTGGAAACTGGTTTTCTGATCATTTAATTTCATGAATTCTTACAAAGAACTGTGTGGATTGGTCATAAGTAGCATGCCTCAGGCCACAAAGGGTATATCATATCCAAAAATGTACTATAATATGATTTTTTTTCTTATTGACTGTTGTCTCTTATCCGTCAAATGTAATACACAGGTGTTTCCTCTGAGGTGTGTACCCAGCTTTGCTTGCTGAATATTTGGAGTGAGATCCATCGGCAGAAGCAGTAGAGAATCTTTCTGGGTGAAAGCGCTGTTGGATGCAGCTGTGTCTTGCTCTGTTGACTGAAGCGATTTTAATGTTTTATTGATTTTTTGATTTATTTTTTTCTGCTCCAGCCTCCATATACACACTCTCACTCTATCTTCGTCATGAGGAACAGCCAAATAGGCAAATATCCCCGTCAGGCTTTGGTCCCGGTCCCTGTGTGTCCACATCCGGCCTTGCCAGAACAACGGTGCAGAACAACGATGATAGTTGGAGGTGTTTGATTTTTTTTGATTCTCACCACCAGATTTACCGAATGATCAATAATTCTTCCCTGTGCTACAGTCGGTTTCTAAAAGAGACCTACACTGACCCCACTGAGTGTTTTTTTAGCTCTCAACTTGCCTGAAATAGAAGAGGTTGAATTAGTTTTTATAGTTTTTCAGCACGAAGAACAAAACAATAAACAGAAGACGCAGAATGACAGGAAGGGAAGATAAAAGTTATTTGCATACCCCGTCTCAACAGTTTCTGTGGGAGGGTGAGAGGTGGGGGTAACGAATGGTGGGCAAAAACTGAAAGAGTGCTTATGAGGGAGCTGAACCAGCATCTGACAGCACTGGATGCAGGCGGTTGTTCTTCTCTCACAGGCATTAGAGCAAACCGCACCACTCCATCTCTCATACACACATGCAACAACATCTCCAAGGTTGTATAAATCACGCCACTCTTGCTACTGAACCAACATATCCTGCCCACCATGAACAATTACCACCCCACCCCTTGCTCAGATAACAAAGCATCCTATCTTAATAAGCATCCACCATGGGGAGCTAATGGTCTCGCTGCTCCTTTTAATTTTATTCATACCTAACTATGAGATATTAATAATGAATGCAGAGTAAACAACAGTTTAAGATGCCGGCCACGCCATTGTGGACTAATTGGCTCATTAAATGTAACATTAGGTGGGAGAGGGGCCCTTGATTGGGAGCTGTAGGCCCCAGTCAATGCTAACACTCAGAGATCATTGATCTTTACCCAGCCTGCACTGCTCTGATTAAAGAGCAATAAAGATGGGGCTGGTTCCCTTCGGCTCCATAACAGTGCTATGATTCCCTGAAAGTGCCTCAGACATTGCCAAGACTGATATTTTGTCTTTCATGATCCTGCTGCCTGGCGTGCCAGGGCGATGCTGGCTCTGCTGGACCACACAGACAGCTGTGGCCACGGCCTGCAGAGTAGCAAAGGTGCTAAATGGTCTGAGAAAGAGATCGATGAGAATGGGACGGGCTGCGTCCATCAGATTCTAAGCACCCACCATTTCACCTCACTGCCCAGGTCTTGACACGATATGTGTGTGCGACTGTGTTTGTGTGTGCTTCAGCCGGGCACATCTCTCATGTTGCAGCTGCTCAAGGGGTCTCTAAAGTGCCCCTGGCTAGTGCTTTGGTTACCCTTTAAAAAATTGAAGAGGCCCAAAATAAATAGACGAGGGCATCCCAGTGCAGCCCTACACAGACCTCTTTGCTAGGCATTGGGACTGTTGCTGTACAGCACTACAGCTACTTGGATCTGGATCTTTAGCTGATATTCTTTTGTTCTTGTGTCTCATGGACACACATTTTTTTTCAGTGTTGAGTAAAGGTATTCTGTAGATATCAGTGTATACCGATAGAGGTCACATAGTACAATAAACAAAGGAGATATCCCTTCTGTTTGAATTGCTTTTCTAGGACGACCAGGTGATGATGGGGATTAGGGGATAGGAGTGCTCCTAGCAGCCCAGTGGCATCTGGCCTGGGCAGACCATCAGCCCAGTTGACTGCCTCTTCTGGCCAGCTATAGACGGCAGTTTTATAGCAGCTCTCTGGCCTGGGCATTGACTCCAGGTCTAATAAACATCCAATATGTTATCCCACCCTCACACAACAAGTAGAGATGATACTCTGTAAAAACACAACAAGCCCTCAGATTGGCCAGCAATAAAAACCTTTTTACACACTATGTGAACCTGTAAAGGCCTTAGATAGCACAGATAAACAGACCCTGACTCTTTGTATAGGGAGGTGATACTGATAATGTACTGTAGACAGTTGTGAAGAAAGTGCAATATCTCATGGACAGATTAGTGACTGATTGAAAACAGTAAGCATTTCATTGGTATTTCTAAGTTATATTATTACCCAGGTTATAATATGGGTCATGCAAGGCGATTCTTTATTTTTATGTGCAGAGTAAAATAAAGAAAACGTCTCTGAAAAGATTATTCTCATGTGTGCTCTTTAGAATAAAGTATGTTTTCTCTCTTATAACGCAAGGTCAATATGCTATTATGTTAAGCATAATGACTCGTATAGGTCTTTATCTTCCTAGTGGTAGTGAAAAATGCTTTCATTTTTATGAATGCTTAAAGGCGACCATATCTGGTTAACTGTGGAAAAGGCTTTGTTGTATGCCTACTATTATTGTCAGTGCTCTTCAAACTGTTGTGATATGGATCAGGACATTTCATATCAGGAAGGCCATGACTTCACATGCATGACATTAATGTTTCATTCAGCTCGACTACACTGTGGGTGTTTTTTAAATACGGGAACCAATTTTTTCTACAGGGATTAGATTCATATTACTATTTTTCCCTGTTGCCCTGGATGTTTATTTTGATAAATATGCTAAAAGCCAAGCACTTGAAAATAAACATCTTCCCCTCTTTAAATGTCTAATCCCTTTGACTTGCAGCTGCCACGTTCATGTTCACACCCAACAACCATTACAATACGCTGAGTGTGTGGAGCAGCATAGCAAGAAATCAAACCACGATAACGAGTGCCTCAAGCCTGGTTCAAGGCATGGGCTGATATCTTCAGTGTACAGCCCTCCGCCTTTCCATCTCTCTTCTACACCCACACCTGCCTCTCTTCCCGCTTCTAGCCTTCCTGCACTGCACCCTTTCTTTGCCCTCCACTGCCCCACCTTCCTGATCTCATCTGAAGCCAGAGCAGGTGCAATGGAGAGATAGAGGAAGGCTAAGAAAGGCATCTCCACCAAGGCTAATGACGCCTGCTCCTTTCTCAACTCACTATGCTGAAACATTTTTCTCTGCAGCAGCCAGGCTAAAGTCAGATGAGAGCAGGAAACATCACAGTAGTCGAGGCAGACTGGAGATGGTCTCACATCTGCTGGATAGACAGGTGCTAATCATGTGCATGTTTGTATATGCCATCTGAAACACTCAGTATCTCCCAACTTATCAAAAATGCGGGTACAGGCTCATGTCCTGTTAAACATACTATCCATGCACGGATGCATATATATGCCAATTATATCACACCCTATGCCATATCAAATGGTATTTCAGTCTGTTTTTGTCAATGTCTCTGTCGCTGCCACACTAATGGACATACAACGTACACACTATACTACACTAGACTGTATTATGGAAAAACAGCATTTTCTATTGACCTCTGTGCTGTTAGACTATAATATTCAGCCAAGGTCAGCAGTCATCAGCAGGAGGCCTACAGAGGGAGAGGCAGTTGAAAAGTTCAAACAATGTGCACGCAGACACACACAGACATACAGGACATGCACATGCACATACATACACAAAATATCAGAGGGAGCATAATGGACTACACTGTGAATCAGGGCCATGGTCACAGTGAGTGACTGTGAAAGAGCACACCCTGTGACTCATACTAATAACAAGACAAAATCTAATATGAAATCTAATATGGTTTGCACAACCATGGAGTTCTGCAGTTCTGTTAAAAAATATACACTGAAACTATAAATGTGAAAGATTTAAATTACTGTACTTGCTGTGTGCCAGACTGTTAAACTAACTTTGCAATATGTGAACACACACACTCCTACATTCTCACCCCGAAAAGGGGATGGCAGGATTAACGGATCAGTTCCCAATTTCCCTCAGCCGCCCAGCAGTAATCAGATCATCTTGCACCTGACGTGAGGCTTGAATTCCATTAGGCTTTATTAGCAGTAATTATCCCCTGCTTCCACCCCATGCTGTTCCCTCACTCCCTATCCTCTATTTTCCCGCCAGATCCTGACATTGCCCTCTCCTTTCTCCATCCTCTTCACTCTTCCCCCTTTTTTGCCTGTTGTTCTCTACTCGCACCCTCACTGTGAGTGTCATCCTACCCTTAAATTGCCTAGATGGCTCATTCGCTCTTTCTGTTTTTCTGGCTGTACCTCTTTGACTATTGACCACATGTAAAACTGAAATATCCCTGCTGAAGGTCACTGACACGGCAACAGTTGCAAGAACTCACACCTGCATTCATGCACACACTTCATTTTGCACTCCTTTTCTGTTTTTTGTGGATAAAAAGGCCACTTCTCTCTCTTTCTCTTTTTTCACACACTTGTTTCTTTTTGCAGTGGGCCCAGAGATGAGATGGACAATTTCAGATAGTGTTTCTCACTCAAGCAGGAAAGAGCATGAGGACTACAGAAAAGCCCAAATCCTCTTGGGATCAGCTTTTACTCCCAGTTTGTGTTCATTTGTCCCCCCGCTCCCCTCGGCTGCCTTTGGGAGCGAGTCAGCACTTGTTTTATTGGCCGTTACTGTGTGTCAGGGAGCAAATCGGTTTTTACTCACAGGTGCGAGTGGAGGACAAGTGTGAGTGTTCCATTACTTTTTGTATCAGGTTGGAATTATCTGGATGCAAGTGGGTTTGTCCACCTCTCTCTCTTATTTGCTGTTAGGACTAAGCGTGAATAGAGGGTGTGCATATTTGTTAAAAAGCTGAGAACTGTATTTCTATATTTACTTGTTTGTACTTGAGAAAATGAGTGTATGTGTATATATGAGGTGCAGCAAAGTAGATGATGGAGCTGATTCCCTCTGTGCTGTTTATTATCACATTTCGTGTAATTATATAATTACTGCTAATCACCCACCTGAGGTGGCAGTGCTCTACGGCAACACACTATTACAGAACAAACACAGCGACCTCAGCACATCTAACACTCATTAACACACTCCTCCCTCCCTCATTCTCTTTCCTGCTCTCTCTGTATCTCTCTCTCTTGCTCCCTTTCTCTATGCTCATTATCTCTTGTCTTTATTTACATGCATGAAAACACACATGCACACACACTCTCTCTAATGTAATGAGGATCCCAATCAGCCGTAATGAGATGAATAGTATTTCAGCTGCAGATAGGGGAAATTTATAGAGAGAAAATCTTCCCAGCAGGTATGTTTCTGATGTGGAACGGAAACAAGAAGAAAGCATCTCCAAATCACATCTGATGTTCCATCCTTTCGACAGGCAGTTGAGAGAATGGGGTAATAGTGTAGCATTGCTATATACTGCACATTAGTTAACTGAATGTGCCAGTCTCCAAATGAGAGAGAACGAGAGGGGGGGTGTAGTGAGAGCTATTCAGAGGCAAAAGACAAATCTCACATTTCAGACTCCATTTCAAAGAACATGAAATTCAATATACCACTCCAATCTAGTCCACGCTGTCATTGCTTATGCCAGTAATAGCAATCAGAGATATTGTATTCACTCCCCTCAGCCTCCCGGTGTCAATTTATGTTTATGTTTGCCAGTAAATATATTAAATGTCATTTAAGCCTTTTCAAGAACTTGATTGTTTTGCTTTTGTTTTGTGCCGTCTGGTTCTTGCTGTTTGTCATCCAGCAGATCTTTGCACAGGCTTTTATTAATCTGCAGGCTGGCTCACCAGTACTCCCCAACGCCCCACTGTCATCCAGTTGTGTAAATCTCCCTACTAAATTAAATTTTACCCTCAGCAATGGCCACAAATTGAAAAAACACATACACAAATCTAGGTATTTTGTTTACACCAGTCAGTTGGAAATTGAGTGACATTTGAGTCTTGCATTAGCGTGGACACCCTCTGGTCTGTTGTAGCCGCCCCCTTCCAATCCTTGTTTTTAAACTGTGTGTAAGTAATCCAGCAGAAAGGAAATCGGCAGATAAGAAAACCAGACACACAGAAACAAACAGCGTTCTGCAGTAGCTAGATGCCCACTGAGAGGCATTATGCTGGCTGACAGTGTGACATGATGGCACACAGAGACCCCCAAACATCTCACCCACATAATGAGACAGGGCAGGGGCATTGGGGCCTCTGGAGGAAGAGGGGCTGGCAGTGGGTGGAGACTACGGTACATGTCATTCTTCCCATAGCCCAGAGAGGTTTCCCTGGACCCCTCTGTCATCAAGTGTATCTGAAGGATGGCAGCTGCAGACAGAGGCTGACATGAACAGCTCAACTGGCTCATATCTGGCAGGCAAAATGAATTTATCACAAGACAGAGACAGACAACACAGTGCAGCCATGTTCGTCAGATGGAAAAGAAACTTTAATTAAGTCTGTGTGTGTCTATAGTGTGTGTGTGTGTGTGTGATAAGAGAGCATCTCTCAGCTCTTCCTGACAGATAACAACCTGTGTTAGACTTTAAGAAGACTTGTGACAGAGTCTCTAGTTTGCTCCGATTTTTTCCCCATCTCTTCTCCTTACCGAACTCTGTAGCACTGCAATTCTACCTACTCTAAAAATGCAGTCGCAGCACTTCACGGGCCTCACTGAAGCCTATTAGTGTACAGCACATCTAGTGCTGGAGGCCTGTTTGTAGGTACAGTATACACAGATGTATGGTCATCTTCATTCTCATCAAGTATCACTTAGGGATACACCTTGTTTTCAAGGAGCTAATGGGTTGTAGCAATTGCTCTCAAACTGTGGCATCTTTAGAGTAACTTCTAGCTCTAGGAGGAGACTGTTTCCATTATCATCAGTTAGTCTTCATCAGTTAGAGGGGGAATGTAGGGTGCATTATAGCTGTGAAATCAAAGGCTGGATAAATGTAATTCACCCCTAACTAAAGTTCAGACCCTTTGTCTCTGTCTCTATACCTCTCTCCTTTTCTCTGTATTTTTCTGTCTCTGTCTTTCTTACCTCTCTGTCTTGCTTCAGTGTTTGTGACCCATTTGGAAAAGCAATGGGGGGGTGTACATAGATATGAATATGAGAGGGACTCCAGCCCAATCTCATTTAGGCAGGGAGAGGGCAGAGTGCCACCAGGAACCTCCACTCGGTTACACCTGAGGGGCCCCTGCTATGGAAAGAGGATATGCAGCTTTGCATGCAAATCGCTGCTGGGAGCCATCCGCCTGCCATCTTACACAGGGGCAAAGAAACATTGGTGTCTGATTAAAATGAACGGTATCAACCCTGGTCTGCAAACACGTGTTAAAGACTATGATTTTCTTTCTCAATATTGTATTTATCACATGTGCTCTGGTGCCTGGGAACATAGAGATGACATTCCTTGACATTTCATGCGATCCATGTGTCATAAAGCTGACATAAAGGTTGACATACAGCTTACTTGACGATGGATTGGCTGTCATAAACATTGATGGCACTTCATAACAAATGATGCTAAATTTTCATCTCACTGTCATGACATTGAACAATGTCGTCTCTGCAATCGAATCCAACCCTCATTTTCCAAGCACTGACCTAAATCTTGGTAATGTCACTTCGACCAACATGTTATGATTGAATGACTCCGTGATCGTACGCTATTTGTCATCAGAAGTCATTATACAGCGTAAATATCATAATCAAACTGTTATTTGTGAAGCTGTTATCAGTGCACTGAGGTCTGAGGAAATGAACATCTCTCTATGTCTTCGGGATCCAATCCCTCTGCGTATGTGCACATTGTATTTTACTTTGAAAAGTCAAAGACATGGTGCTCTTTTGCCTTTTAAAGTTAAATATACCCTCTGGTGTAGGTAGTGTGTTATAACCTCTTTTTTCAATTTATTTTAATAACCTTTTTGACAAGCAAGAAGAAGTGGACAGTAAAGCTCTATAATTTCCATTTCTACAATAAATACTAATCTACATCCATTTTTTTCCAAAAACATTGTTCAAAGTGGCCACAGTAATGGCTGTATGTGAGTGAAATGATAACAGAAGACATCCTTAAATTAGAAAATGAATCATTTTGTATGCCCTCACTTTTGTTGCTTAGGTGTTTGTGCATGTTTATGTGTGAGTGTGTGTAAAATTCAGTGTAGGCCAGCAGCTTAGGACGAGCCAAGGAGATGGTAGATTGGCCAGCTCCTCATCCGTATGCATGGCTAGGCCTCCACCAGAACTCTTTTGTTTTTAATGATAACTGGTTCCATGCATTGTTTACTAAGATGACAGGTCTATTTTCCTCTGATTTATAGCACTGTGGCATTCAAGGAGATACTGTACTTATTACTTTAAATGCAGTATGCAAAAACAAGTCAAAGAGACAGGCAGAATGGGGGAGGAGGGAGCAGTGTGGACATAAATTAAGGGTCATTGCTCCCCTTCTGCTCCAGACCGAGCAGCTGTTTGTTGAGGTCTAGACAGAGAGCTGAGAGCGGATCACCTTAGGAGGTCACTGCTGTTCTCAGCCCCACTCACTAGGCTGCCAGGACTCTAGAGTGGAAGTGTTGGCATTGTCAGAGCACCCTGTCAACTACATCTTTATATTTTGTTTAGTGTATTTGGGCAAGTGGCCGGGCTTCCTCTCTGGATTCTTGTGTACACAGTCGGGGGGGAACTCCCTCTGGTGGTTGACTACTAGTGTCACACATCCAGCTGTGATGATAAAACACCACAGTTGGTTGTAAAGGGAAAGGTGTAGAGGAAGTGAAGGCATGGAGAAGGTGGTGGGGTATCATTGTTTTGACGGATTTAGTTACAGTAGCACAGAGATCAATTATTCAGCAGAGGCATGCATGGCCGCTGGATTAATGGTGCGTGCGGCAGATAAATCAACCAGTGGTCTCGAACCTCTCTGGGAGAGAGGAAATAGTAGAAGACAAACATAGAAACATGTTTGACGTTGGCATTTAATATCCATCCTTTACCATTAGTAACCTTGAGATTTCAGGCAACAATCGGGACAGAGAGCACATCCAGCCACAAATAACCATCCAGATTTGGGGATATAATGTCAAAAAATGAGCACATTATATCATTTTGAATGCCGATTTGGATCCGAAGGACAGAAGTATCTCTGCGTCCTCAGACTGTGGAAGGGTATGAAAAAGGAGGGCTGTAGTTGCTGTTGAGAGATTGAAACGATGCTATATATTACAACCTCTGGAGACCTGTCGGCACTCCAAGTTACTACCCCCTCACCCCCATCTCTGTTTCACTGTCTCTGTCTCTCTCTCTTCCTCTCTTTCATTCTCATTTTGACTTTGCTCTGGGTCCTCTCTCCCTCTCTGCTATACCATTACATTTCTTATCACACATACCCCAAAACACACACACAAACACACACCCCTTTGTGTATTCATACAGTGCATCTATCCATGTTCTTGTCTGTCTGGCTCTACTTGTATTTGTTTATGTGTGTGTGAATCTCTCTGCCTGATTGAATTTACTACCTTCAACCCCCTTGCACCCTTCCTCCACCCTTGTCTGTTTTGGCTGCTGGTTGTACCTGTCTGGTACTTCAGGTATGCTTTAGCTTGTGTATCTGTGGGCGACAATAATTCCCTTCTTCTATTTGTTCCTTTATCTGTCTGCTCCCTAGATGCTACCCTAGCCCAAAACAACGCCCATGGCCGTAATTCTCCTACAATATAAATCACATACCCCCGTCAGATTCTCATCTCCAAACAAGCTTTGCCCATCCAAAATGTCAAATCATTTCAGTCTCAGTCTCATTTTTCTTTCTTTCTGTGTGCCTGACTTTCTTTCTCTATTTCTGTGTGCATCACTTTCTCACACACACATAAATTTAAGGGATTTTCTCTGGTTCTCTCTATTCTCCATGGTTATCTAGCACAAGTGCATCGTTGTGTCCAGAAGTGTTTCTGTAAAGCCAAAACTAACCTTCACCTTTCAGATTGGAATAATCACTATTAAATAAGCGATGGGAGTATGGAAGACTTTGGCCATATCAAAGGAGCAACAGGACACAAAGAGACATTTTGCATATGAGCAATGGTGGATGAAGGAATAGAAGGAGGGAGGCAGGGGCGGGGTGGAGGCAGAGAGGCAGCCATGGTGGAAGTGGGAGGATCAAAGGAGAGGATGGTGGCAGAGTGCTGTCCCCTGCTGTGCGCCTCTGATAAAGACAGGTTAGCGCCACAGGTCTCCTCAGTGAGAGGGAGCCAGGCATGAGGCCAGGGGAGATGCATGAACAAGCCAGCTTACAAACATCTCATAATAACTCAAGCAGAAGAAGCCCTCTGAATTAAAGTGTCACTTTTCATTTGCTTTCCTTTCCCTCTTTTTGGCTCACTGGCTGATTTTTCCCCCTCTCACTCTCTCTTTCTCTCTTTCTCTTGTCTGCCTATCCCACCCTTACAATCCACCACCCCCCTTCCCCTTCCTCATCACAATCCGAACATAACATGGGCTCCTTCAGCTGCGTTCCCCACTGTCTTCATCACAGGGCTGCCCGGGGGCTCTCAGGCTCCTCCATCTGCCTGCTGTGTGTCTGCAGCTCTCCTTGTCTTTCTTTGCTCATCTCTCTGTCTGTTTGTGGCAATCCCTGTCTTTCCAAATCTGTCTTTTGTGTGTTTGCCTGTGTGCCTATCTGCAGGGCTCCCACTCTCCCCACACACGTACAGTCAAAAGTGTGAGCAATGGTAAAGTTTTTTGGCTATATGCTCATCTACCGTGGAATACAGACAGATTAATATTCCACAAAGGACATGTTGTCTTGGTCAACACTTGTTGAAAATGTGGCAGCAGCAAACAAGGTATGAAGTGAGCTTGGCACTCTAACAACATTTTGTCAATACTGTATCTGCCTCAGTAAGTCTTTCTGGTTGTCTGTCTAGCTGACAGAAACCACTTTTGTTTTCTGTGTGATGCTGTTGACATTTTATAAGCCCTGATAGGCCCAAACTCAAGGGCATGTGAGTTAACAGGGAAGCAGCTTCACGGTCAGGATTTTATTATCTTTTTTTTTAATTCAGTTGGAAGATATCTTCTTAAACTTGCAGTCTGCGCCAGGGGTATGACGTAGGAGACAAAATACATATTGTTGGTCAAACTTGATGCTGTTTCCATAGTGCCTCCATGATAGATGTCATTGCTTGTCATTGTTCTCAGCCCTGCTAATCCCGCCGCTAAGCCTGGCTGTTCAAATTGGGTGTGCTGGGTCCTGTCAAGGCTGAGGGTAGGTGAGAAAAGCAAGAATAGAAGTAAAGTGCACCAAAGCTGATGAAGGTTGTTGCCATGCTCTGAAGTGTAGCACCATCCTCCCTGCAGTGTTGGGAATGGATAGGGCAGCTATCAGTCTTTAATTGGGCACTGTGGGCCGTAATAAAGAGATCGCAGACTATGGAGAAGTAAAATGAGGGAGAATGACAGATAGATACAGAACAATATGGAGGCCAAAGAGTTGGTGGAAAGGGTAACTGAGTGTGCTTTAATGCAATGCGTATTGGCAGGTGTCGGTCTGCCTAATTTCACGCCTCTGTGAGCGAATGTGCACCCAGACGATCGCCACTTCCAAGTCCCCTCTCTTTCTTCCGCTCCCTCCCTCTATTTCAGCCGCTCTGCTTTAATGTATAGTAGGTTGCAGTGATGTGTTTGCCCTTCCACATGAGAGTGTGATTTGGCCTGTACAGATTGTGGACTTTGGTTCCCCTGAAACCTGGAAGTGCATGCCTGTAAGTTCCACAACCAGCTAAATGTGCTGCATAAGCACTAAATAGAGGCATGGTGACAGTTAGAGAAGCACAAGGGCCCACCTCTTCCATCTGTCACATCCAGGCCATATGATGAGGAATGAAGTGATGGTTGTTCCTTTGCTTTTGTCAGTGGCAACGATCTAGACTTTAGCGCAGGCAGAGGATTGGGTCATCCAAAGGGTTTGTGTGGATGTGAATGTGTGAATGTATGCATGTGTATGTATATGTCACGCAGTAGGACTGTCAGAATTTGACACGGGGGGGCAACAGAGACGGAAACGAGTTCTGATCCTGGATGCCCTGCTGGGCTTGTTGTATGACCCTCTGTTGCTCACTTAAACCTCCACTCCCATACTCACCTTCTTACCCTTTCTCACCCATCCTACTCACCCTTCTTTTTCACTCCTCAACCATCCTTTACACTTCTCTCCCTTCATCACTGTTCTTCCCTCCTCACCCCTCCTCACCCTTACTCGCCCCTCCTTCCTGTAGTCTGTGTTTGTGTTGGGAAGATTAAGCTGCTCTGACAAAGCTGTGTTTACAAATATGCAGGCAGAGAAACAGGCCAAGCGACGCTGAATAGGAATAGAATACAAATTGCTTTTTTATCTCTCTTAGGGCCAGGGCGAGAGAAAATGTGTTTGCGATTGTTGCTCCTCCGCCTGTGAAGGATAAAGCCTCAGTACTGGGTTTGGGCTCCCTGTTAGCATTCATTCTATCCTCTCCTCTCTCTGTCTCTCTCGCTCTCTCTCTGTCTTTCTGTCCTCCCACTCCCTTTCTTCCCCCCATGCACTTTCTCCTCTTTGTCTGCTCCACACTCTCTGTCTCTTTCTCCCCGCCAGGACTTTTTTTTTTTCTTGCTGTTTCCTTGGTAATCATATCTCCTCTCCTCTCCACTTTTCTCTCCTCCCTAACTCTCTCATGTCTCCCTGATGCGTGCTCCCCTCTCTTCTATATGTGCGGTTCCCTCTTTCCCATCACCTCGTTCCCGCAATAATTTTCTCCATTCCTCTCCCCACTTCGTGTTTCTATACAAGCTGAATATCTCTCTGTCGCTCCTTCCCTTTTTCTCTTTCCATCCATCCATTTTTTCCCTCCCTTGCTCCGTAGGACTTGTCATGATTTACAGTTTCTCTCAGCTCTTCCTTGCTCATACAGGAGATATTGAAAATTTGGAGTGCCTATAGATCACGGCAGGGGGAGAAGGCGTGAGCTTGCGCTAATCAGCTCTAACAGAACTGTGCAGCATTACAAATCTGAGCTCTCTCTTACAATTAGGCAGCATGTCTGGCAGGCATAACCCACGGCAGGGAGGCTGAGAATGTGATGTCATCTTCAGCAGGTCTCCGCCAAGTGTGGGTGCGTGTGTGTGTTTGGGTGGAAAAGAGGGCTGTATGGTTTGCTCTCATTAATGCAGAGGACATGCTCCCCTTCTTCACACAGTGGCACTTTTATCCTTACCTCAGCTAACATAAGGGAAGGTTAATGGGCGGTCATACAGGCTCAAACAATGGCAGCCATGTTTATTAAGCAGCAGCAGTCTCAACATGTGAGTCATTTATTATTAAATTAATTCAAAATATGCCTTGCAGAGCCTAGATGTTAAAAACAATGTCAGAAAAAAAGAAACTTGTACCTGTGCCTGTAGGCCTCTTCACCCTGTCCCTCCGTATAGGTGCAGGTGAATTCTTTATAAAATGTGTTTTGGCTATTCTCCAGCACATGCATTTGGGCTTGACTAAGCAGGATGAAGAACACCAGGTACGGGAAAGTCTTCCTGGACTCAGCTCTTTCCCACCAAACTACAAATGACAGCTAAAACCTGACCTCTGACCTTGTATCTTTAAACTGCGGCCTGATACCCTGATTGCTGTATCCATTACTCCGCTTTTAATGGAATGAAGTGCCTGTCGTGGTTGATAGCCCCAGACTCATAATACAAACAGATGCTCATTACTTTTTTGCTGCAAGACGTTTTTTAAGCTTAAAGGTCATGTGATAAGGAAGCGGTGTCTTGTGGTAATGACTGGTTTCCATTTGCGATTTTACCTTTTACACATATACTTAACATGGAATTGTAATCCATCTTTCCTCACAGCAGGATTTGCTGATCTGTTCACAAAGATTTTTAACTAAAGATATTTTGTTCTATCAAAATGCAGGAAGCTCAAATACAAATTTGCAAGACAGCCGATTAGCATTTCAAAAACAAATACTTGACTTGTGCTAATTTAATCTGTAGTATGTCTGCAAAGTGAGGACACTTTGTGTGGAGCAAAGTCAGTAGAATAGAGGAGAAAGATATGAGAAATAAAAGGCATGAAGGAAAATGGAAAGACATTTGCTACCACTGCTGTTTGGGCCTGTGCTCATAGTGTGGGTACTATAGAAACACAGTGTGACTTTTGAGAAGCTGACAGAAGAGCTGCAAGGTTTACTTCTGAAAAGAGCTTTCCTTTTGTTGACAGGCATCAATGTGTTGGCTGCAGTTGTAGGCTGAGGTCAAGGCAAGGCCTCTACTGGCTGTGAAGTATAAAAAACAGCCTGATATATTCATTCATCCAGCCATTTCACCCTTTTTATGTTAGGGTTTTCAACATTTTTGTAAAGCTTTCTTCAGGCAAATAGTCCTTTATGTGAAGTTTCATTTAGAATAGATCCAGGTGCTGTAAAAGAAAATTAGTCAAAGTTGTTGATTTAGTGTGTTTATGTGTATGGATATACATTATGTGTTTGCTATATCAGATATAGGCTGATATATGGTCATAACTTTATATATGCTGCTAATTCAATATTATAAAACTGATATATGTATATAATTATATATATTTACCTAATTAATTACATTGCATGATTTTCTGATAAACAGTCTAAATTCTATATCTATATATACAAAGCTTCCATGTGTACATTTATCATTCGTTGTGTGCATACACTGGCTATTTATAGTGTGTGATGTCAAGGAATCGATTTACTGAAGGTAAAACAATATTGTTATATACTCATTTGTCTCTTATTGTCAGGTATTTTCCTCAGGGATTTTTCAAGCATTGTATTAATGTTGTTGCTCAGATGATGATGATGAATTTTACATGTGATCTGGCTGTGACCTGATCCTGCTGAGAATTTTTATGTAGCTTGTGTCACCGTACACGACATGTGCGTGTAGTTGCGTGCTTGTGTCTTACACGTGCAGATCCTCACATCCACCCACAGTGTGTGCATTACTGTTGTTTGCAGTGGTGACTTGACAAAGCGAACGCTCAAATCACTGTGTTTGTGTGTGCCACTGTGTGTTAGTTAGTGTGTTGGTGTATGGTGGCATGCCGTAGGCCCCATGCCACCCTTCCATCCCATTATCTGAGCCCAGCCCCTGCCTGTGTCTGCTTTAACCTTGGCCAGCGGGCTGGAGGAGAGGGAGAGTAATTCTAACCTTAAAAACCTGCTGATTAAAGCTAGTTTGGTGGAATTCGATTCCACTTAATGCCTTTGGCCGTGAGCCCAGCTGGCTAGCATTAGCATCAACAGACACTGTGTCTTCAGTCAGGGAGACAGAAGTACATGTGCATGTGCATGAGCTTCCTCTGGCACGTGCACAAGCATGACTAAACTCTACACCTCTTCTTCCATCCTTATGTCTCTGTATTCCTCTTTACTATCTTTCATGCCTCTTTCATGTCTCCCTCTGCCCACCATAAAACCCCTTTCTTCAACCACAGTTTTACTACGTAAAATGTCTGTTGACAAATGAATTTGTTCATGTCTTCCTTAGCCTCAGGAATAAGGCCACACAGAGTCAAGGGTGTTGTCGTAGCAAGTATTGAGGGGTTTCTCTCCAACTGCCTCGGCCCTGTTATTGTTTTCCTCTTGAACTTGATGTATAGCTGTGTTTACGCGTCCAGCGTGGCTAATTAATTCTCCTCTTCAGGGCCTGTTTATCAACTGTTTGTGTTTATTTTACAATGAGTATGCTATTTTTAGAGATGGTCATTTCCATAACACTTGCATTTTTCCAGAGCATCATTTGTTTTGCTTTGTTGAGGAATTTAGGTTTGTTTTTCATTTTTTCCTCCAGCTTGGGCGCAGCCTGCCAATTCATTTTGTAGCCTGCTCAATTTTGACTGATTTAGAGGCTGCAGCTGGTCCAGCAGAGAGGACCGGGGAGATAAATCTAAGCCTCTTTTGATTTATTATGTATAATGTCTCATCAACCGTTGCTTAAGTCTTCAGATGCACTGAAGAATTATACTGTTACAACTTAAGAAGTAGCTGCTTATTTAAAGGAAAATAAAGAGGAAGAAAGAAAAAGCAGTAACAGGGGTTAAAAAAATACAGTCATGCCAGTAATGTACAGAAGTTGTGCCTTTCCGTCTGAATCCAAAATGCAAGAGAGATACTGTATATTATAGGCATTCTGGGCATTGTGCCACCCTACCAGACACTACAGATAATTTGATTCCCGCTGAACGATTGGAAGAGAGCACAGTAGAGCGGCTGACTGTAAAGACAGCAGGTGAAATGCAGAGCATTACGGTATCAGTCGAAAATGAGCTCATCCTCCAAACTGGAAGTGGCACTTTTCAGCCGTAAGTCATCTAATCAGGTCTGTATAGAGCCAGAAATCGTTGGTTGATCAATACTCATCATGAATGCTGTCAATGGTCAGGGTAGCTTGAATCTTGCATGGTCCATGAATCTCTATTGAGTATGGATTTTGCGTTCTCTCCACGGATGGGGTTTGATAGTGCTGCCTGATTGGCTGCTGCATGAGCTCGATTTATGCTGCTGAGCCCCAGGCTGAATCAACTGCCCCGGGCATCCATGTGCACAGACATATGCAAACAGGCACACACACAAGTACACACACAAAATGATACATTCCCTCTAATGAATCAGCAAGCCAGAAGTCACTTCACCAAGTGGATGTCCATGTCAACAACTGTATAAGAGTGCAAAGCTCCTTCACTCACAACAGAGAGAGCTGAAACATTTCTATGAGATCCAAATGTAGATTATTCATAATTAGAGTGATGATATCTGTGAACAAATGTTGGCTACAGAAACATTAGAGCACAAATGAGTCAGACATAAGGTAATGGTAAATGGTCCTTGATAGAGTCGGCTGGATATGACAGATGAAAACTGAGATGGACAGAGGGAATATATTAAAAACAACAAAGAAATGCTTTAAACAGAATGCCAGGCATGTTATCTATGCATGTGTGTGTGTGTATGTGTGTGTGTTTTTCTTGTTGGATTGACAATCCAAGAGACAGACAAATGTGCTGCAGCCTCTGACACTTAGACGTTTGCATCACGGCAGGAAAACAGCAAATTGCCAACATAAATAAGGTGCCACGCTCTGATTAGGACTGTCTTCACACATCATTATGGACTAATGAGAGAGTTTCCCCTCTCTCTCAGTCACGCTGTAACCGTGTGTCTCCTTGCCAGCTTTGCCTTTACAGACTTTGCATTTTACTAGCACATCTCTAGCTGTGCCTGACACCTGTCAGCCATGATGGATGAATGTGAGTGAAGTGTCACCAGGGCAACAGGCAGGCCAGGGGCAGCAGTGGCCTCCAGAGGCAGGACAGGTAACCATTGCTGGCCCTGCCTTTATATCTGAAGGCTTTTTTTAGGCCAAACTGTTTATCACTGAGCTGTCTTGCCTGCTTGTCCTGTGTGAACTGGGATCCTGCTCCGCTCAGGACTGCTTTTACACCCCAAGAGGGGGAGGAGTGTTCAAGCCAGCAATAATACCCTCTGATTGGGCCATGCCAGCATTTCATTGCCTTGGCTGCTTGCTTGAGTGACAACTCCAAATGAATTTGCTGCATCAGTGTCTGACTTTGGAGGACACACGTCACTGTAACTCTTTTTTTCCTGCTGTCCACAGTGACAGTGCATGAATACATTATGTACACATTGCTCGTAAATTCCTTTGTGAACTGTTGTGTTTTCTTCCTTTATTGAAGTTCATTTGCACCTCTAACATAGTACAGTAATATTTCCATATGTATATTGTGTAAATGTTTGTGTGGCTTTGCCCACATGTACCTATGTATTTCAGTGTGTTTGTAGCAGTGTGCAAAAGCCCTTCAAAATTACATGCTGGCAAATTGCACTTTTTATGAGAGGATATGTGTGTATGTGTGTATAATTATGGTTTAATTGCTTGCCCTGTGATGTGCTGTCATCTGTCACAGCCCAAAGACAGCAAATAATGGTTCTGCTGCCGTCACTTTGTCACCCAGACGCTCAGCCTGCAGAGAGCAGCAGAAACACCAGTAACTGATATGCGTCTTGAATTACTGATAAGCGCTCGAGTATGATGAGCTTTGTGTATGTGGGCGTTCTCATGCTCTCAAAAGTATCTTGGTCGGCCTTTCTATCCTGATCTTTTGTGAATGTGTATGTGTTCGGAATTGTGTGTGAATATTTTTGTGTATAGGAGTGGGTGTAGTTTAGTGCCTAAGAACTCGTTTAGTTCTGTGTGTGTGTGTGTGTGTGTGTGTGTGTGTGTGTGTGTTTGTGTGTGTTTATGCGTGAGTTAGTGGGTGGCAATGTGAGGGTGCACAGTCTTATGTGTGTGCGCAAATGTGTTTGATGCCTACTGTATATCAGCACTGACAGGTGCAACAGTTGTGTTATGCTTTAAGCTGCTTGTTTGTCTGGCACGCTGTTTTGTGTGGTTGAGAAATGGAGTGAACAGAGTGAGAGGAAAGCAGCCTGGGGGCTAATTTATTCACTCCCCAGTCGCCCTCGTCACTGAGGCCTGTTGTGCCGGCCCACCTGTCAATCCTTAGGAGCATACCACAGTTTCATCCCGCAACACAACCATAACCAAACTACAGTGCACTTTCAGTGGGCCAAGTTCATTAGGCAGGAGTATATTAACCATTATATATCAATGAATTGTACGTAATCAGAATTAACAAGTTTATTTAGTACATCGTAAAAAAAAATGCAGGGTTACAGTTGTTTCAGTTTTGGTGTTAAAAAAAAACCCGAATAAACAGACAGACTAACTAACATTTTTGTTTGTAAGCACATTTCACAAATTATTGCAACAAATGTGTGTGCTGAAATGTAAAAACTGATAATAATGCCTTAAAGACTAATGCGTTGCATTGCAAAACACCTAATCCTTGAAAAGCAGAAACAAGTACTGTTTATGACATACAGTATATTCTTACTAAACTGCACAGTAGAAATGTGTGAGCTGGTAGCAGTTGTAGTTGACTGTAGTAATGTGATGTTAGATGCACTGTGGGAGTGGGAGGAAGTGTCTGTCCATTGCCAGCGTGGAGTAATGGATGGCAGAGCTATGGGAGTGGGAGGAGGCATACATCCTATTTTAGACAGCTGTAATGGATGAGAGTACAGCAAAAAACAAGAACAGGAGGAAGTCTGCATGCCTTCACTATCTTAAACTCTCTCACACACAGTTCAGTTATATTGAAATCACTTCACAATAGATGTGATTCAAACAATGCAACACCTGGAGACACAGTAAAGGCTGCGGTACGCTTCCTCGCTTGTGAATTGGTCATAGTATGTCTGTATGCGTACATATGTTGGACACAGTCACACAAGTTTGTGTATCTGTGTAATGTGTTTGTTCTTTAGCTATGTAATCTCACCATGCGCCTAGTCCATATAGCTGTGTGGTGTTTTCAGGTATAATTAATCAGACTGTGTGATGTTGGCAAATGAGTGTTTGCACAGACTGACTTCCTCTGCAGGCCCTGCTCTTTTTAACTAGGTTTTAGTTAAACAAGACGAGCCCATAACACACTTCAATGTGCCTATTTATCACTGGGTCCTCGAAGCAATGTAAACCAACACCCCCATGCCCCTCCACCTGCCTCCCCCACCACCTGCCCTCTTCCCCACTGCCTTCCCATTCACATCTACAGTGCCCCAGGAAATGCGCCTTAACTTATTGAACACACACCACTGATAAATAATGAAGCAGTGTCAGTTTGTGTGTGAATGTCTGTGAGAGCATGTATTGGTGCACATATGTGTGTATAAACCCCAAATAACAATTTATACACACCCCAGCTGTGGTTTCTTCTGATTTCGGAAAGCGGATCGGAGCAAAACTCAACCCTCTCAACCTGCTTGTTTGATTTATTTCTTTAAGAGCCAAGCTTCCTGTCTTTAGAGCAATCCACCTTACCCTTACCTTTCACAAATATTGTATTACAAAAAAAAATAAAAAAATCATTTCAGTGAGGATGGGGGGATGGTAGAGTGCTGTAGACTCTTGTTGCTGCTGTAAACAAGCAAAAGCAGACTAGCCATTCCTCTGGGTCACCTAGGTGCAGGGGTAGTGGCTCTCCCAGAGAAGGATTGAGGAGGAGAGTGGAGCAGAGGAGGATAAGTGTAGCCTTGCTCCTGTTCCTCACTGTACAACACTTTTGCGTTTGCCTCTGCTGCCGGCTAGTGAAAAATGTCTCCTGGCCCCTGAGCCTGATACCGGGAGGCGTTATCAGGTCTGCCTAGCTCTCTCCACGGTAACGAGCCCCCAGGCACAGTATTATCTGTTTACGATAAGGATATTAATAACACTGTGCTTTAGTTATGTGCTGGGGTGCCCTTTGGGGTGAAGAGGAGGGGTGCAGTAAGGAGCACCTGAATCATTCTGTCAGGGGCTCTCTCTAAGCAGGACAAGACGACGAGTGGTTGATGCTGGGACAGTGCTAAGGTGTTCACTGGTTAACCCTACCCACATCCTCTCCATAGGTCACTGTCTTTGTTTCCATGAACAATAGCTTGACCATCTGCCAGCAGGTACTGTACATTTGGGAGTAATCCTAAGGAGGTTAAAGTTCAAAGGTCACAGCTGTCATGGTCAACAGAGGTCAGTCTATTGTCTGTGATTTACTAAAGTGTAACGTTCTCGCTCTCTTTGTCCTTCTTTCTTTCTTTCTCTTCTAGTGTCTGTATGGCTGCTATGTCCACTCCTCCATCATCCCCACCTTCCACCGCAGGTGCTACTGGCTGCTCCAGGTAAGAACTTCTCTCTTCTTCTCTCCCTCCTCTAGAGTTTGCCACAATTTAGTTTCATTCTCAAACTCTCCCGGCCCATCCACACAAACTTGAATGAGTTGCATGATATCAGTTTCCATTTAACGGAAGCATTTTCCTTTGACAGCCAGCAGGCAGACATCAACCTATCCCCCCACCCCCTCCCTCCCTCCTCTCTTCTCTTTTCTC